>VZSJ01000343.1:3064946-3245346 GCA_013398405.1 Pheucticus melanocephalus | reverse complement strand
CTTGTCCTTTCAATACCCTCCCTTCTTTTCCTTCTGCCTTCATTTTTCTCCACTGCAAAAATGGGGAAACAACTGTTATGGAAAGAAGTAAATTTTCTCTGCCATCCTCCAACTATGACTCTTAAAAGAAGATTAAGAACCCCAGACATTCTTAAACCTTAAAAATTATTCTTAAAAATTTTTAGAGGTATTATCATCAGAAAAGGATTGTTGTTGAAATGAGATGAAGCAGCCCCTGTTCAACAATCATGTTTTCCATACTTTCCAGCTTATAGTAACGACAGAGGAATGCAGAGTGGAATAAACTGTGCATGAGGAAATTTCTTAAACATATTACCTTGTTTTTCTCTGTGTTAAAAAGCAAGAACATTTCTATTCTCTCAACTATTTTCACCAGTATTTTGATTACCAGTTGTTCTTATCTTTGTGAAAATCTTTTGTCAATTCTAGCTCTACTAAGCTTTTTTTCTTACCGATACACATCATAACACCAAATTCCTGGGGCTGATTATACATTGTATGAAATGATTTATTTTAAAATAATTTTATATGTATTAAAATTTAATGTTTTGTCTCCTACACAAAGGCAGTGAATTTAAGTATCCATTTGAACTCCTTTTCTGCAACAGCTGCAAATTATTTCCCTCCCCCATCTACTTTCTCCAGCATTCTTTCCTCAGACCTAAACAAAATTTCAGAGTATTTCACCTCATCCAGGTTTTAGTTTACATGATTCCACCTTCTACAAGAATTATATTCTCCACTGCATTTTCCTTCTCTAGATGTGATGGCACTTTCATACACATTGCTAAACACTGTACAGATGTTCCATTGAGCCATCCCTAATGCCAGCTAGAGGTATATGTTTATTATGGTTTATGTTAGATGAAATTAGCTTTGAAGTAACAAGATGATCAGCTCATATTTGTTCTCCCAATATGGACGGTAATACTATAAATATTTCCATCCTCTATTCTTGTATCGTCTATTATTTTTGCATTTCTTAACCCCTTTTTCAGATCATTACAAGACTTAAAACTACCTACAGAATAATTTTTTTGCTAAAAAGCTTTTACAAGAAACAATAATTTAGTAATTCTTATGATTATTTGCTTTTACTGCAGTAGTACCTAGGGATCCCAGACATTGACTGAACAAGGTGTGCAAACAGAACAGAAAGAATAGTTCTCACTCCACACACTTCCAGGTTAAAAGAAAATCAATCACTTTTTATACAGATTGGTATTCTCAACTGTAAATAAATAAGGACAAACCAACTATGGGAGCAGATATTAATGCAGCTGAGGTGAGTTAAAGCATGCATACCAAAAATTTTTCATTACAACCTGCTTTCTCAACTCCCCTTTCCCTACTGTTCAGTGCTTCCCGAAGAACTAATGACATCCTACCCAAACTACTTTACTGTGAATTTTATGTGACAGAGGATATTTATTTGCAAATAAAGGTTTTCATTTATTCTTCTTTGTCAAGTTTTCATATTTAAAAATTAGAGTCATACTTGGTCAGGTTCAGGATGTGATTTGAGAGTTTTGATTTTGATTTGAGCGCATCTTGGGTTTAAGAATCTGAGCTGTCATTGAAAAAAGGGAAAAAAAAGAAATTCTACTCACAGACATAAGTAAAGCTACCAACATATGAAATGGAAAGCTGATGCAAATCCAATATTCATGCATTTTTGTTTCCAAAAGGAAGACACATAGTTATTCAATATGCTGAATATTAAATCTCAGCATTTGAATTGTACTTTAAAATTTTATTTTTTTATTTTTTCCCTTCTACACAGAATTTCAATAGTGGCCTTGGTTTCTTTGCCACAAACAGGAAAAACTGAATGTGGTCCTAGAAATCACTGTCTCACAAACTGCTCCAACTCTACCAGAACAGACTATACTTGAAGAGAGAACCAACCTGTCCCTCCTGTCAGAGACAAAGCCATTGCTTAGGAAGAATTTAATGGTCAAAGAAAAGAACAAGAAAGATGGAATGTATGCCTATCTATTCAGTGTACCTTTGGCAGATAAAGTCATCCTGAACTCTGATCCTTGTTCAAGGCATTGCTTATGAACTTGCATTGAAGAGACATACTAAAAATAAGCAAAATTAAGCTCAGAGTATAAACTCTTCTCCATACATTCTATTTAAAATGCTGCTAGACTTACTTTAGTGATATATTCCCTTCTAATTTACTTTTTATGAAAAAGATAATTGTTTGCCTTGATTTAGTACATATTGTTTTAGAAAAATATTCACATTAAGACAAAAATTTTTATGCTTCTAATGAAAGAAATATGACCTGGTCTCCCCAGTCGAGGTAAATATGAGACTAAAAAAGCAGTATGTAATGAGCCTAGATGATTTTTGAATAATAAGCAAAACTCTGCACAGCTAATTAGAATATTTTTTACTTCTTTTAATGAACTTTAACAGAAGTATCAAGAAATATATCTGTCCTTGCTGAGAAAAAAAAGGAAGTGTGAATAATTCCTCTGTTTTTTATTTTCCCAAGAGGGAAAATTTCTAAACTTTAAAGAAAAACTAGGTAGTCTTTGGAGCACAGAATATGAATATTTTAATCTGATGCAATGATGGTCCTAGCCATCTATAACACATTTCCTTCATTCCTTTTGGATCCATGCAGAAACATTGAGTTGAGTTGATCCGCCTTTTTGTGAAATTGTATTTGCACTAGATTTAAGGCTACAGCATAAATACTTTTTAAATTTTCTTTGCACTGACTAATGCTCAGCATCGTCTGTGTTCACCAAGCTCTGACAAAAGGTCAATTGTATTAACCTGTGGTATCTCAGTGGGAAAGAGCTTAACCCACTCCTTCTCAGCAGCACGTCAGGAGTCCAAATTTTAACTGAAAGAGTGGCTTTAAATCACCATGTTCACTGCATAGAGAGCACTGTTTGGTTTAAAATTGAGCTCAATATACAAATTGGAGTTTATGCATGAGAAAATCAGTACAGGAGGAAATATGAGAGAACTTCTACACCTGGGCACAGAAGTAGGTTTTAAGCTTCTGCCTGCCATGAGCAGCTCACAAGGGAAGGGCTACTTTTATATAGGAACTTTTCAGTGACTGAAGTCTTCTCACTACTCTTCTTTAGCATTTCCTAAAATATGATTTGTTTTTAAAAAATATCACCTTTAGGTTCTTTTTCTTAATGATGAAAAAGCTCCAATTAACCATACTGTTATACAAGTTTGTTATTTTGCTCTTTATAATATCTTATTTTAAGTGTATAGTGCCATTTCACTTTTCTCAGACAAAAAAGCAGTTTTTTGTCAAGTAGAGTGTTCTTACACACAACATAGTTTTTACTATCAGGGAAATACTGAAGTCACCAATACTCTAGACCTTATTATATGATATTTATAAAGGAAATTTGAGGCTCATATTGTGAAGGGTATTATGGGAAGTCTCTGAGAGTGGTAAAATAGTTAGATTGCTCTGGAGCACTATAATGTCTGTTATTTTAAAGCATGGTAAAGATGGGGGGAGTGGGAACACAGCAGCAATAGGCTCATATTTATAATTAACCTAGCCTGTAAAATCCTTGCAATAGTGTCAACTAAGATATTACTGTCTACTTTACTCAAATTAATTTGTCCAAACCAAATGGGCTTTATGAAAGCAAGGCTATCAAAAAATAACATCAGTTTTAAATAGACTTAATAAACATTGAACAACATTAGAATAACCATTCACTGCTATTTTACTCTGTGTAGAGATGTGGCCTGGATGAATACTCTGAATTACCATTTCAATATAAAAAAGAAATTTAGAAGTAGGGATAACTTCTATACTCAAAACATTAGTTTCTTTCAATATTTCTAGGCTATAAAAGGATTGGTAACTGTGTTTTTGCCTTTTACTATATCATTTTCCCTACACAGGGAAATGCATTACTTTATAAACATTTCAAACCACTGATTAAATTTACTTTGAACTGATAAATTGCAGCCATCAAGCAAATAATTTGCCATAACATTCAGTGTTTCATTGTAAGTTCTGTCATTGGAGTACCATGTCTTTACATCTCTTTCATTTCCCATAGAAGGGAAAGGCCATGACTTCTCATTTTCCTTATGATTCCAAACAAGCCAATCCTGCAGAAGAAAAGAGTAATTTCTGCCATCTTTCCCTGTAGTCCTTCCACAAACTGGATTTTGAGGAGGACTGGGAAGGAGAGAGGTTTTGAGCTACAAAGCTGCATTACAAGACTCAAAGAGATACAGTACATCCAACTTAGAAGTTGCCACTGATACAAGTTGGGCACTGGACCAGTCAACAGCCAGAGTCCCTTCCAGACTGCCTGAATCCTTGTTTCGATGAATGGGGCTTAAAGAGCAAACAGAAAATCCACAGGAAAAAAACCCCACCAAAACAAAACAAAAAACCCAAACAAAAAACAAACCCACGCAGGGCAGCTGGGAACCTCTAAAGTCATAACTGTAGTGAATATGGAAAAAACAAAAAAACCCGCCCCAAGCTATGGGCATGTTGATTACAATTTATGAAGTAAGATGATTGATTTATAGTCATATTGACATACTGGCAAGACATCTAGGTCACCTCTCCAGACAGCCCTCAGCTGCTGTGTTGCCATGCATTTCCCAAAGTCCAGAGTAAGCTGGATGCAGCCATCACATCCCCCACTGGAGGTTATGGCTTAAGTAGGGGAGAAGGGGGGACACAGAGCCGGAGAGGCTGAGCAACCACACCTTTCTGTAAGTCCAAGACTTAGAGGGATTAATAATACCTAGACACAGGAATAAGATATTTTGGGGCAAACATTAGGAAATGGAGGGTAACAGATGGTAATGAATGCACATGTGACAAGGATAGACCAAGACATATAAACCAGTAATTTGTCTGGGCTCAAAACTCTCAGCCAGGCAGACAGGGTGAGTGTACGCTTCCCAGAGCAGACCTTCCTCCAAGGCTTCCTGCTTCCCATTGTCCAAGACCCTTCCAGATGATAAACATCTGGGGTGAGCAAGTGAGTTGCTGCCCACGAGAGGCCAGCAGTAGCTCAGAAGACAAAGGAGAGTGAGGGGAGCATCCCGCAGCAACGTGAGGATGCAATGGGACCCCCACTGATGCGCAGCCCTTCCAGCTTTGCTGCATCTCTGTCCAGGCTCTCTGGTGAGGAGATGCCTCCATAGTTGCAATACAGGGTAGAAAACCTACTGATCTTCTCACTTCGTTACTGCCCACAGGTGCATACACTTGCTAGGAATATGAACTTCCAGGGGGCAGAGATGGCTGTCTCTGTGCACGGCTGGGGCAAGTAGTTTTGTGGAAAATCTCAAAAGCTAATATTCTACATATACTAAAGAACCCAACATTTCAGTCAGCAGTATAGGAAACCTCATATTATATGAGACATTCACAATCTGCATTAGCTTAGCTCTGCTGACTGCTAAGGCCAGATTTTCAAGCACGTTGGGAATTATTTATCTGCTTTCTCTCTTGATTACTAAGCACCACACATGAAAGGTAAACAAAAACAATTATCTGAAGATGCACCGTTGAATTTAGTGCTACAGATATCAGCCATCTCTCAGATTCGGATTTTCATTGGAATTGTTGAGTGGTGCTTTGTCAGCAATGACTTTGCTGCAGTGCAGGAAACTGCCAGAAAAGAAAGAGCTGATGAAAAGTAACTTGAAATGGAAAAGTACCCTGCACAACTCCCATACATGTTCATATTACCAAGAAGCAATGAGTATGTATTCAGCCTTAACAACCAAATAGCGTAATTTACAAATAAAACATCGCAAAGTAAATTTCTATAGAAATGGAAGATCCTGTGTGAAGAGAAGCCCTCATAAATGAATATCAAGCACTATATAAACTGCTGAGATAATACATTTTCCATGCACTAAGAGTATGCATTTAACAGCTTTTATCTGTCCTCATGCATGCAGCTGATAGTCATTACAGTAGCATTAGAACTGCACCAGATTTATCGCATTTGCAATGTAAATTTATCACCATTCAAATAGTCCTAGCACCTGTGTCTTACCACTAATAGACATGCCATTACATTTGCAGCTTCCCTCCATCATTCACAGTTGAATGAACCTATAAGTGAAACTGAAATGTAAATTTAAAACCACTCTTTCAGAAGTTTTGCCCTTAAAATCTGTTCAGTGGAGTCTCTCCCACTGCAATGGAAAATAGCTCTTTTTGTAATATTTCTTGTACAGACCAAAAGTTGATTCAGGGTGGTAAAACAGTCACATGAATAGTGTTCATTCATATTTATTCCACAGATTACATCAGGCATTCATTTTCACCTAAAATGCTGGAGAAGTAAGGATTTAAACTTCCTCCCTTCTTTGAGTGGAGCAGAGCAAGTTGAAGGGTATACTGTGTAAGAGAGGACTGGACTTGGTCTGGTCATACTGCAAGACTGCAGGTCCCTGAGAACCCTCATGGGTCACTGCAATTTTTATGGAGGCTTCTACACAGACACCTGTTTCTAAAGCAGCCCCCATGAAGAACTAGCAAGAACAACCAGGGGATCCCTTCTCACACCTGCCTGCAGACTGCAAAAATCAGACTTGTGTTGTTCTCTCTTGTACAAACTGTTAAGACTGGTCTGCTCCCCAATGTGGAAAGCGGCTGGCAAATATTCTCAGCACTGTTATAAAGTTACTCTATGCTGTAGTCCAGGTGAGATTCATAGCTATGGTACCAAGAACAGTTTAATTTAAAATCCCCTCGCCAAATAAATTTAATAGAGGGATTTATGACAAAAAGTTAATACATCAGTTTAATATGAACAAGATGGATTAATTTCAATCAAACATTTTTATGATGACACAAGCATACTTTATGCTGCAGATTCATGTGTGGTTCCTGAATAAGAAACATACACCAAATGTTAAAAACAAAATTACTTTTAGACTGAATACAGTGAATATTAAAGTAAATTCTTCTGGAAGTCAGGCTACCTAAATAAAATTAAAAAAAAAATCACTCTGTTTTGTTTTGGTTTTTTTTGACTGAAAATATAAATAATTATCATTCAAATTCAAGAAAAAAATGAGCATTTAAACTGAAGTAAGCCAAAACTGCCCTATCATTCATTTTCTTTTTTTAAAGAAATAATGCGAATTTGTATTTCAACACTTCAAACTTCTAGAAGATACTTTATTAATTCTTCTAAATCTTTTACTATGTAAACATAATAACTTCATTACTCATAACAATGCAGGAAGGGAAGAAAGGAAAGAATATGCACAACACTGAACAGCTTTTTATAAAAAAATAAGAGAGAGGGGAATGTTTTTCATCTTTTCTGTGTATTTTCAAAAAATCTGTTTATGTTATCATGAAAACAGAAATTTTTGATTGCATAATTCTTCTTCATTAAGCTCTTATTGCAGCCAAATGACTTCTGCCCAAGTTTCATATAAATTCATTCTTCTTAAAAAGCTTGATTTACATAAACCTTTACTTGTGTAGTATTAAAACTAGTATCATATGTTATAATACTGAAGCTAGACTCTACATTTATGAAGGCAGGAGGTGAATTTTTGCAAGTTGTACAAGGAGAAATCAAGTCTCACAGTAATACAAACTGATATAGTTGCTCGGAAACAATGTCATTTGCATAACAATCCAAGGACAACACATGACCCTTCTTCATTATTTTATGGAGCTTTTAAAATTATTTTAAAGTAATGTATTAGTATAACCATTAAAAGTTTTTTCTTGAAAGTTGAGACAATTTCAGATTTACCTTTGTCTGACTTTGCTTGATGTATATGCTTGTTCTTATTGTCTAAATGTCTTTGTGTCTCATAATTGATAGGTTTGATCTTAAAAGAATCCATAAAAACATAAGGGCAATTACACCTCCAGGTATCATTCTCACACCATTGAAAATAGTATGACACAATGCTTACTAGAGCGGGCTCTAATTACCCATCCTACTACTGCAAGACAACAATTACCTTACAAAAAGGTTTGAAGTCAATGTTATAGATGCTGTGAATAGGTACACTAAATGATTCCAGAAAATGTAGCTCAGTTATAATTAGATTAGCTTGGCATTAATAGAATAAAACCTTTGACAAGGTACAGCTGAAAATACCTTGGAGTAGATTGTTTTTATAATTGCATTAAAGACTCAGTAACATATCTACAAAAGATTATTTCTTCACACACAAACTACTCGATTTCTTAGCTGGGAAAATAAAGATTTAATCATTTTTCCATTTCTCTTTGTGGCTGTTAAATTCTAAAATGAATTTGGCCAGAAATAGGATGCAATATTTACTCTCATGTCATAAAGGTATGTTTAAATGAAGACTAGTATAGCTAAAGAATGAGTTATTCTCTTCTGTACATTTGATATACAGCAATAACACTGTGTGTAAAGCTACTTGAGGAATATATTTATTATTGGTTCATTATTAATAAATTGTTAAAAATTTTTCTAAAGAAATTGGGTAAAAAACATTGATAGGGGACATAAATAAAATTATTTCCTTATTCTCTCCCATGCACATTTTCTGAATTCCACTTTATTACAGTGTGAGAGAAAGTATAAAGTGTTTCTAAATATACTCATACTTTCCTAGTAAGTTTGAGAACAATGATGAACCATAACTTGAACTACATTAACATAATAATAAAAATAGGAAATTTTTGGAGAGAGTTTACGGTAACAAGTGGTTACAATATTGATCTCTTTTTCGTTCTAGAAACTGCATGTAAAATCCAGCAAATGCAGCTTTGTTTCACTTTGAACTATTCATTGCTGCAGTGCATGCCTTCTACAAATTCGAAGAGCTTTAACAGAGGACACAGAGATATTCAGACTTTACCAAACAAGAAACAAACTAAAATGCCGCTGAAACCATCTGCTTCTTATCCCTCTGTTCCTCAAGAGAAAATGAGCCAGTGAAATAGTGTAAAATTTCTGAAAGCTTCTGTATGAAGCTGTAAGTGCATTTACAGAATCTGGATGGGGAGAAAAACCTCCCTCGTGGCACAAAAAACTTCATATGATGAATGTTCGCTTAAGGAATGACTCTTCATATTTGTAAGGGCAGCTTCAGGAATCACCTTCCTAGGCTGATCCCCTCAGCTGAGCACAGACTGCAGATTAAGGCAAGAGTTTTCCTGATTTGATCTTTTCCTGGTCTTTGGTTTGAAGGAGAGAAGGAAAGCATTATTCTTCATTTTTATGCCCAGTTGCCACACACTTTCCCCTGCCAGACAGCAGTAAGCATAGCAAGCCTGCCATCTAACAATGACTTGCATTGATGACTCCACAATTTTCTTCACTCTTTCATTTTCCAGCTCTAGATCACTACTTCAAACTAATTTATCTGACCATGATTTTTTAGTATGAAAGGTAAGAAACACTCATCATGGTACAAGAAAGCATATTTAGAGTGATTTTAGGGTGGTAAATTTTAGCCTACCAAGCACGAGGATAACTTTAGTGTCAAGACTTTGAAAAATCAAGTGTATCTTTCATCGGGAGCTGAAGTGCAGAAATAGTCATAACTTCTTGCTAAAGTAAATAACCCGCTCAAGCAATTTGCCAGCCACTGAATACCCTGGAGTACATATGTAGCAATGTATACTGCAGGATGCCACGCTGCACAGAGTCATTCAGGGATGGAGAATGATTAGACACAGATTTCTCTACAGGAGATCATTAATGCCATCAAAATATTACCCTCTGGGAAGCACTGAAATCCCAGACGGCTTTCCAGTATAATTCTTTAAATCTTTTCTGCATATTGTATGCCAACTTTTAATGGATACTTTTAGTGGGAAGTTCGCTGAGGGCCACTCTCGGGAGATGTAATGCTTTCATTAATCATTTCAATCCTCAGCAAAGGAAGGGGATCCTATGCTGTAAATAACTGCAGCAGACTCAGACTTCTGCTGCCACCATTAGCTTGTGGAAAAAAGCTAAGTTCAATTCTTTGAGAACTCTGACCAAAAAAGAGCTATTTCATTACTATTCCTCTAGCATTGTAAGAAAAAAAAACCCACCATACAAAAAACAGTGTAGCGTGTAATTCACTATGGTAACAGTAATGTATATTTACTGAGAAGCACCAATATTTAGTGTTATTTTCAACTATTCAAATTTTTTGATCAATCTATTTGGATATTATAACAAAAACACACTTATAGATATTTAGATCTTCCTAAATCCAGAAGATGCAGTCATTAAGATTTCAAAAACTGAAGTGACTGACTGGGGCTGGATCATTGTATGTACATAAAATGTAAGATCCATATTATTTGTGCATATATGAAAATGATACATATAATTTATGTATACAGTCACCCCCCGCCCAGCTTTTTTGACATGTAAGAATTTGATTACCTTTGCCTCTGAAGATCAGCCCTTATTTTCATCATAAATTGTAAAAAATCCACTGAAGTCACCTTGCTCTCTCCATTTACCCCAACAGAATACATGGGTTCTGCTTTTATGATACTAATAATGTTTGGGAAGGACTTGAAAATAATTACCTAGAACACTTGAGAATAACTTACACAGAAATAAAGCTTTATAACAGCATCTCATTAAATCTGAAGATCCTAAATTACAGATGATGCAAACAGCTTATAAAAGTTGTTGTTGATTACATCATTCACTGAAAGGTAAAATCCCAATTCCAGGAAGTCAGCAGATGCCTTGACACTGACATTAAGAGACTCACAACTTCACTCTTTCTCAGTCTGCTCCTAGTATTATTAGTAGTTACTAATTTCCAGGAACATTCTTTCTGGTACTTAGGGAAGAGCATAACGATAGATAAGAAGGTTCATTATGGCTGGTCTGAAATGGGTCTGTTTTATTACATTCAGTTATGCATATTTCTATGTAATTGAAGCTAAATGAGTAGACAGACTATCATGACATTTTATGATAAGTTTAAATTATATGCAAGTATTCAGGGCCTGGAATAAGAAGCTTTTTATGCTTTAAAAATAAAAATACACTAATTAATGCAATTAATAAAAATTTTATGTAGAGAGAGAGAACTACATTCACTGTGCACTAAGGTGTCATTATAATAACCTCCTGCTGAATAAAACATCAAGTACATATTTTTTCTGTTGCCCTAGATGACACAGTTATCACTGATGATTTACAATTGTTATATAATAGATGCATTTCACTAATTTATAGATGCCAAATGGTCTGCATGTGGGACATTCAAAGGAACATTTTACCATTTTTAACAGAATGGAAACAGCTAATAAGCAAAGATCTGGCTGTGCTAATTACACTTCTGAGAAAGTCTATTACTTTTTTTTTTTCCCCTGACACTTAGAGTCACATTTGGGAGCCTGAAATATCCAGAAAGAAGCAGTGGACAATCTTCCATTGAGAGAGAAGATGCAACTTTCAACAATTTTCTTTCAAACAATTTTATTGTCATTTATTTCCCTGCCAGGAAAAAGAAACTATATACATACAAGAAAATAGCTCTGCTAAATGGCTCTGTTTAACCCTTTTGCAAAGTGAAACACTTGGAAATATTCACCTGAATACGTTGTACCTCTCTTGGAAGGGAGGGCCAGGGGGTGTCATCTGTAGGAGCCCATCTTCCCTGGAAGTGTGAGTATGCCAGACTCCCACAGCCCAGTCACTGTCACCCAGCACTCTACAATGCACCTGAGAAACACCATTAAGACACAACAAATTTAAAGGAAAATTTTTTCTAGGTCATTGTCAGTAAATCAGACCTGTGAGGTTACCAAATTTCATTCTTAAACAGATAAAAACATATATTACAAGAGACAGCTTTCAAGATGATGGAAATTAGAGGTTTCTAGTGGTCTTTTGGGTTGCATTATTTCTGATACAAGCCAGGATGCCAGGATGTCATTGGGCCCACAGTAGGAAGAGCAGTTTCTTCTCCTTCCACCAGTCTCACTCCTTTCTGCATCACCACTTGAAAATTAACTTTGATTTTCTAACATCATGGGTCAGAAACCAAAGAAGAGACCATGGATTTACCACATCTTCAGGCTTTGTGCATGAATAATAAAATTACGCTTTCTTTGTCTAAACCAATGCCCCTGAACATAGATACCTCTAAATAAGATTAGAAGTAGTTTTGGGTATCATACTAATTAACTTTTTTTTTTTTTAATTTATAGATATTTTTATCATCAGCCAAATCTTTTCCTTCATCCTTCTGTTTCAATTTAAATCCATTGCAATTAGTGGGACGCTTTATATAAAGCACTAAGGTTTAAGACAACCTATCTGAGTGGATGTTAACCAGTCTGTCACCTCAGTCTTTGATATAGTCCGATATTTGTCTTTGGCAGATGCTTCTTCTATTAATAAAACTTTACAACGATAGGAACATCTGCCAAGATTTCTAATGGAAACTTTACATTAATTGAATAATTTGATAGATTACATAATACTTTAGCATCTATATGAGCTACTCAGAGAATACTGTTGACCTCTAAATTAGATCATGTGTAGTCCAACAAAGCTAAAAAACTAACTACCTATCTTTCTGTTGCCTACTCAACACAAATTTCTTGGAACAGGTGTTGTTTTTACCAAACAGTGTTCTGAAACATAGCCTCCTTTTGTTCACTTAGTAAAGTTATTTTCACAAACTATGAACAGGAGGGCTTCATCCCTTTAATGTTTGCTTCTACTCATATCTTTCCAGTTTCCACTCAAATCTAGTTGTTTTACACTTATTAAATATTCTGGTTACTTTGAAAGGTGAGCCTTTTAAAAGCATTGCCACTAAACAAATAAATTAGGTATTTCTCAGTCTGCATGAAAGCACAACAGGGTAAGGGTTGGCAAAGTTTCTTTTAGACACAATGTATTTTGAAGGCAATTAAAACAATGCTGGAATCCACTCCACAGTTCCATCAGCTGATTTTTTTTTTTTTTTCCAATTCAATTGCAAATTTAAAACCTGGCAAGTTATAAGGTATATACCCAGGACATATCTTCTCACTTAACTCCTGAACTGGTGAATAATCATACATTTTCCAGAGGTCATTGTGTCTGGTTTACCTGTGTTGCTCAGGAGTGCTAACAGCATGCAATTATTCCTATTGGAAGACTCTACCACTATACCAGGTGTTTTGACTGAGTTTTTTTTCCATGGTAGGTTTATGCCCACTGTGTCCAGATGCCTGACAATACGTACTTTGCCTTGGAAAACAACTAGCAAAGAAAACAACAAATAGCCAGCCAAATGTCAGCCACTGTGCCCAGTCCATTTTGAGATTTTTGCTGCTCAGATGTGAGAATGATTTCCATCTGTTCCTGTGTGAGATAAAGACTTAGAGCTGCTGGCAATGGGGAGTCTTTAAAAAAGCCAGCCCATGCCAGGGCAGCTTCTCAGTGCGCATGGATGCAAGTGATCCCAAACGTGAATAATGAGCACAGTGTGAGCTGTCTGTTATAAACCAACAGGCTTTTCATTTCTATCACAACTCATTTTCTGCATTGAAATTTAAGCCCTTTGAATCCTCATGACACAGTATGATGCCCTGGGTCAGGATGACAGTGTCTGCCAGCTGGGGATCAAGCAGCTGTGCCAGCATAAGCAACTACAGGAGTCCCTCTATGTCCAGTGTTGTTTGCGCACACTGAACATGAGCTTACCTAAGACTCAAGCTTGGATCTCTGGAGTGAAACAGCTACAAATCTGCCTGATAAACCAGAGAGGATTTTGCTAGTGCCTAAGTGAGGAGATATTACAGCAAGTTCCCTACAGACCAAATTTGTCCTTTGTTTTCACAGAATCACGGAACCATTTAGGTTAGAAAAGATCTCTGAGATCACTGTGCCCAACCTTTGACCCATCACCAACACATCAACTAGACCATGGCATCAAGTGCCACATACAGTCATTTCTTAAACACTTCCAGGGATGCTGACTCTCTGGAAGTCCATTCCAATGTTTAACTGTCCTTTCCATAGACATTCCTCCTGGTGTCTGACTTGAACCTCAGCATGCATAGTTGAGGCTGTGTCCTCTCATCCTGTCCCTGGTTGCCAGGGAGAAAAGGCCAACACCCACCAGGCTACAGCCTCCTATCATGTGATTGTACAGAATTATAAGGTTTTCCCTGAGCCTCCTTTTCTCAGGCTAAAAAACCCCAGCTCCCTCAGCTGCTCCTCATATGGGACTTATTCTCTAGACTTTGAACAGCTTCATTGCCTTTCTCTGGATTCACTCCAGCATCTCAATATCCTTCCTGAATTGAGGATACCAGAATAAAAGGTGTGCCCTGTGCCCTGTTACAGGGGGACAATCACTGCCCTGGTCTTTCTGGTCACATTATTTCTGATACAAGCCAGGATGCCATTGGGCCTACAGTAGGAAGAGTAATTTCTTCTCTTTCCACCAGTCTCACTCCTTTCTGCATCACCACTTGAAAATTAACTTTGATTTTCTAACATCATGGGCCAGAAACCAAAGAGGCCATGGATTTACCACGTGAATTCCTGAGACATGCAGTTAAGCCACTTCAACCTGTTCAATCCTGCCATTAGGGTGGGTTGAATCCAAAGGCAGCTTTTCTTTCATTGATCCACAAGTCTTTCCTGGAAAATGAAGGCCATGTTCCACACTGGCTGGCTGTTTTTTGACTACAGGCTTCAGAGGTGCTGGCAGAGCTGCTCGTCCCCTGCCTGGGACACAGTAGTGAATGAGGAGGGGATTCCTCCATTTCCTCATAATTCCTCAGGCATCTTTAAATGGACTGGGCTGAACTGATGCCTCACCTTTTGAGGTGCTGAACAACTTCAGATGCTGTTGGTTGTCTTGCCTACAAACCTACACTTTGAGAAGAAACTCTGATAATTAAAACTTTACTTCCCAAAACAACATCCAAACTTGTGTGTCACTCTGTGCTAGCACACTGCATGACAGTTTAATGCAGTGCAGACAATTTAGTGTTGGAGTTTGGCAGAAGCTTGCCTGCCTTCCTAGTCTCTGAAATCAGGGAGAAAAATGAAGGGATGAATCCAACAGAGCAGTGCCACTGAGGAAAGGTTCAAGATTTTCTCACCTTTTACTGCTCCATCAATGTCCAGAGCAGCCTGTGCTGCCAGCATTACACATCTGCTATGGGAGGATGACAAAACTGAGATTTCTGTTCTGGCTATGCATCACATTATGGAGTATTGTACATTTACTCTGTCATGTAGCAAAAAGTCCCACTATCATAAAATAGCATGTTCCTGAACTTCAGACAGCTTCAGACACCAGTGTATGTTCTTCACAGTCTGCCTAAACTGTATTCAAATTGTTCTTGTTCCCCTGCTGCACTCAAAGTCATTGTCACAGCTGCAGCATTAAACAGCCTCAGGACCTGTAAAATCCCAGTAATGTTTTAGGCTTCAGCCAAAAGTTTGATGTCAGGGAGGTTTGCTGTCAGAGTGCAAAAAAAAAAAAAACAACAAAAAACGGAGGATTAAAGGAGAGGTTCCAAAGGCTTGGGAGACAAATATGAAGGTAGGAAGAAGTAATTCTGAGGAGATGGAAAAGAAGAAAGTTGGGAAGGAAGAAAAAGAAAGAAACACTATTAATATTGCCAAGTTTGGAGACCTGGACCTCAGGTAAACTTTAGTACAGCATCTTTGTGGGCTAGATTGTTAGTGTGTTAGTGCTACATGAAAGGGGAGACTTTCTCAAACACTTTGTCTGTGATTAGTCTGTCAGCATCCCAAAAAAGCCAAGACACTTGTATCTGACCAGTCTGCCAGTGTCCTGTTGTGGGAACCCTCCACTGAGTGGTCCTGCTGGATTGGAGGGTGGTTCACCTGACTCGTTCAGGGCTCTGGTGTCTCCACTCTTCTCCACTCTTCGTCCTCCTCAGGTTATATCGACTGGGGGAATGCAGGCTGACTGCATCCCTTTCAGAGAGTAGCAACTGCATTTCACCCTATAACTTCCATACTGCTTGTCTTCTGTTGGAATAGGAATATAACGTCCCAGCTCTCTCTACTTTTTCCCCCTGTCATTTCTCCACATTACAACAGGAAAAAGACCTGGGTCACAGCCTCCAAGGGATAAGTGGGATAAGGAAAGCAAAGCGTTGCAACAAGACCATGATGTCTTTACAAGCACAGCAGTAGTTGCAGGAGGGAGAGAAGATTTTAAAATGTCAGAAAGGATAATTTTTCCTATGTGCTTTCCCTTTCTTCTAACACTAAAGATAGTTGTCTCCTTCCCTGTCTGCACTCTGCTAATCTTCAAGATAAGTATCAGACCTGGCAGCACTTTTTTGTAGAAGCTTCCAATTTAAAAGGGTCAAGAGTTACTAAATAAGAGGGATAAGTCAAAATGTATCCCTCCTTACTGTATGCTTTGGAGATGGGCAAGATAATATTATGACAATATTAAGCTTGAAAACAAGTTGGGAATACTCACATTCATGTGTGAGGTATTTTTCTGTAAAATATTTCATACTTTCTACCATTATATTCATGATTCACCTAAAAGAGAAAAAATCCAAAATATCAGTCTCTTCATTTTTTGTTTAAGCCATGATCTCCAGGCTAGTAAAATAAATTCTGAGAAATATTAAGAGTGTTTTGCAAGACTTCCCCTCCCTCCAGCCCCCCACATATTTGACAGCATAAACTGAGTCATAGTTGAAAACATTAATCAGTTTTTCTACTCTATCAGTGATCTCAAGTCTTCCTCATCTGATGTGCCATGAAGAAAGCCCAAAGCTGAAGTAGTAAGTAGGGAGGTTTATATTTAGTGAACCTTGATTCAGCTCTAACACTTCAGGGATTCATACCCTACTCACAGCCTCCCACCTGTAGCTCTCCTGTGTTTAAAACCATTTTCACCTCTGCTGTTTCTGACCTGGCAGAGTTTATCTGTTCTCTTACGCACAGTGTGGGTTAGCATGGAAAATATTTTTCCACAGCTACTAGATAATTGCTGCTGTAGTTACTCACCTGGAGAGCATCATTAGGTGTTGTGATAAATGAATCCTTTATACTGCAGTCTTTCAAAGATTTGGAGTGTTTTGCTTTTGTCCTTGGTTGAGACAGGTTTCTATTCTAAATATACCATAGTTATTTCAGAAAATATTTGCCATGAAAACTACAGCATTTTAAGTTTCTTGTATTGGTAGGAGACATTTTGCTTGGTATGGACATTAAGCAAAGGACAAGATATTGCACCTATGACAAGCTCAGGAATTTGCTAATTCCTGACAAACAAGTGATTTAGTAGCAGGAGTTAGTAGCAAGCTCAGGTTCTTAAAGGCATACAACCTCTGAACCCTGGGCTGGCCAAACAACTGGTGAGGGATAGAAGAGGCTGTTCAAGTGATTTCAATGAAGATCATCAGAGGAACCCAGATGCCTGGAATTTTTCATTTACTGGTTCACAAGTGCCTTACAATGAATATAGTGGATCTTTTTCAAGGTATGAAATTATGAATCATACCTTTAAATTGCTGTTATAATTTTCTTTCTTTGTGTTCAAAATACCTTCATGGCAAATAAATATCCACTTCTTGAGCAGCCTAAAGAAAAATACATTAATCAGAGAAAGTGACTATCATTGATATTATAATTATCCTTACTATGATACTGATCAGTGACAGTTGTCATAGCAAAATTATTTCCAAACACTTAGTTACAGAACGTGTTACTGTAAGTTGCTACCAAACAGATTCAAAGCTTGAAATTTCTGTGATTCACGGACTCTTAATCACATTTCTTTTTCTACCCGTGCAAGTGACTAAGATAATTTTATGGCATTAAAATAGCATAAATCAAGGCTTTTCTAAATGTCACTACCCTTTATTCCTTCTTATCAGAAGCATCTGAATTACAGTTGCTTAACATAAACTTTGGTTTTTTTCTAAATAGATTAGTCCAAAAGCACTATGGTGGTCAAAAATAACCAGTATTTTAGATAAAACTTTTCCTAATCATTCTGTCTGCCAGCCAGTATATCAGTTCTAATGGAATGTCACAGCCTTCCAATTTTTATTTTTTTTTCCTTCTCACCACAGGAATCAAGAGAGACTTTCCTAGCATATCCTACAGAGCCAGCCTGGTTCTTTGTATATCCCTGAAAAACAGATGGTTGATGCTTTTTCTAATCTTGTTTCAAAGTGGTCATACAGTCAAAATAATAGAAACCCTGATTCACTGCCAAATGAAGGTCATGGAAGAGCTCCTGTTAGGTTCAATAAGCATCAATACTATGTAATCCTAGTACTTCTCAAGAAGTCTGAAATTCATAATGTACTCCTAAATTGTTTTTTTTCTCTCCCTTTCTCCCCACTTGTATTTTTGTGTCACTGAAAATAACAGTACATAATGAGATTAGTAACCTGAAATTAGGACTAGCTGGTTCAAGGCCATATGCCTTTAATTAGTAAGCATATAAAAGGCTGGTTTATGCTTGCCTTCATTAGTGCTACTAATCAGGGACAGTGCTGCTCATTGCTGCAAAGAGAATTCGGGATGTAAACAATTTTTCAGTTGAGATTGAACAGATCCACAGCTCTATCATTGTGTGGATACATTCAGTCTTTTGAGGAATAAATAAACTATGCTGATTAGCTAAAATGGAGCTACTTAATGCTCTGTTTCCTAGGAACAGAAACCAGCTTAAGACATGATGATCTAATGAAGATTTTATAACCCAAATAAGCACATACACCTCCATCAAGATTTCTGTGGACTGAATAGCAGTATGTCAGGTTTGAAAAATATGTATGTGCATTGTGCTCTCAACTGGGCATTTTGCAAATGCATTAGTGTTCCCACGTCCCACCACAAAGGAGATCTTCACACGGAAGTGCTTTTATGTTGGATATTAGACCTCAATACCTGGAGGATTTAATTTTATTCAGTTGAATACATAAATAACAAAGATTTTAATCTCTTAGAAAAAACAACAAAACCCCAAACAGCTGACCAAAACCCATATGTACAGGAAGGTAAACTCAGCCCTAGACAGAAAAGACTCACGTTAAAGAGCTGTCCAGAATTCTAAGATATTTTCTTCCTTCATTTGAAGGCACTCTAAATGAAAGATACATTTACTGCCAATGCCTCCACAGTTCGAAAAATGCATGGATAAAAGCTCCCATCTCAAGAGTTCTTTATACTCTGTTATTGAGTTAAAACAGACTGTAATCCTTGTTCTTCACCAATGCCAAATACTTGGTCCAGGCTCTGAATACAAAATACTAAAAAGGCTGTTCATTTTTCTGTAACAAAACACACAATCAAACAAAAAAGCATTCAAAGAAGATAAAACTGCTAAACACTGTTATGAATGATAAGGTTTGAAAAATATGAGGACAAGCACACAAATAAACTTTATAAAGTTTATAAGTAAGAAAGATATTTCATCTGTCCCAAAAATTAAAATCCTTTCTCTGTTATATTTCATTATTCCTTTCTCTCATTCTTTCATAGTAAACTTCTAGTTAAAAAAAAATCTATGAAAAAGATGCCCTTAAGTTCACTGTCTGCTGTGATGCTCATTTAGTCTTGTTTTAATATAAATATAAAATTGCAGGCTCCAGCAAGCTGTTTTATATCCTTACCAAGAGGTTTCTTTGAGTGTGGGC
This sequence comes from Pheucticus melanocephalus, assembly GCA_013398405.1. Taxonomy (NCBI): domain Eukaryota; kingdom Metazoa; phylum Chordata; class Aves; order Passeriformes; family Cardinalidae; genus Pheucticus; species Pheucticus melanocephalus. The sequence goes on along the minus strand of VZSJ01000343.1, from coordinate 3,225,707 downwards.
AGAGGCTATTTCTGAATTCCATGTTTCTTTGTTCATGGTCAAAAAAAAATTTTGAACAGACTGCCATCTTAAGAACAGTGAAATCTAAATTAAGGCTGTAAGGCCATCCTTTGACTACACACTTGAAAGTTGCAGGCTCGTAAGTGTCAGCGGATCAACCCCTAGCTAGTTTGAAGAGTGTATCATAACTATAACATCAGTTAGGAACTACCAAGTTAAGGAATACTGAGTTTTCCTGAAAAGATGCTCAGAGGTGATTTTATCTAATATTTATTCCACTCTAGAACCATGAAACAACGTAATAGCTTTTACAGAAATTTAACAGGAGGAAACAGATACAGAGATACATTCCTGCAAATTCAATTTATATTGGTGCCTGGAAAACAAAAGACCACAAGCATGCAAGCAAGTCTCCTACCCATGTAAAAGACACACGAGAAAGTAGAGCAACCTGAAATTCTGCATTAAGGCAAAAATGAAATGATAGAAGTAATTTTTATGCCAATGTACAGTTTCAGGATGTTGTTGATCAATTTCATATCCTTAAATTTTGTTCAGGGTATAGTTTATCAATAAATATAATTGTCAGATTATTTTTGTGAAGTTACTGCAGAATACTTTCTCACCTCTAACTAATGAATAAATGAAATCTCTAAAATTTTGACACAGATACAAAATAGGAGGAACAATCCTTAACTATTTCATGTATTACCAATAATTCATCAATATTACTTTGATTTCAACATATAAACTTCATTTCATTGGTAAGTTCCTCTCATTATTTTTGTTGATGATAACAATATGAAGAGCACTCAGGCATTCTTGAGCCATACTTTGTTTTTTGTGGATGAAAGTCCAACAACAGTGAACAGAAACCTCAGAGCCTTGCTTTCTAAAGCATCCTTTATGTGTAGAACTTCCACAATAAATATAAAATAAGACTTATTATATGGGGGAAAATTATTCTGAACACTAAACAAGTGATTTGCCGCACATTTTTCTTCACTGCAAGACTCCTGGAAGATCTATCTCTTAAAACTTTGGCTAGATATGGAAAGCTTATTGCCCTCCTCTTCACTGTAAGCCTCTATCTAGACACTAGATGAAGGTTTTAAGTGATATCCACGATTATTTAAAGAAGGAAGACAGGAACAAGATTCCCAGAGGGAGTTTTCATGCTACATAGCAAAATTAGGTAAAACACACTCTCATCAAGAGCTTGGGAGCTACAGATCAAATGTGTATGGATATTTAATTATGATTTCAGATCCCAAGGAACTTAATACTGGAAGTCAGCCCTACATGCCAGGTGGTTTTATTTCATTTGTTGTTCAGTTTCGATTGTGGTTTTTGTTTGTTTTTTCATCCCAAGTTTTTTCATGCCCCAGTTTTTCTACCTGGGAGTCAATAACATTTGGATATAACTTTCTGCAGTTGAAAGGGGAGTGCAGTTCAGTAGTCCATAGAGTTCTTTGCTTTCACAGACTGTTAACTAGCTGAAAGCTTGGGGGTAGTATATATTATGTAAAAACTACAATCAAGTCCTCTGTAAATCCACCTCAGCAAAGTCCAAAAGAGCGAATCAAAGTAAGTCTAAAATTGCTTTAAATTTAATGAGCGACACACGTAAAGCTTTTGTAGTTCACCAGCAACACCTCGAGGTACTAAACCATCTATTAAGTGCTAATTTATTAGCAAAAGCTGTCTCTAATAAAAGTAAACAACCACATGTCAAAAGAATGTTAAGATAGCAAATGAATTTGTGACTCAAACTCTACAGTAAAACTTCCTTTTTATAGATTCAGTATGCTCCTTCTCCTGAGATTTACAAGGTTAACCTAAAAGTGACATGTTGACAGCAGCATTTGAATCCAGCATTCTCACACTGACATGTGGCAGTGAGGATAACCCAGATGCTGCAGTCAGACTATATGTTAAGAATGGAATTTCCCATGAGAAGGTAAAGTTGTCTGGTGGTTTTTTTCCCAGAAAGTCTGTGTGAACATTGCATGCATGCAGCCAGAAAGGAAAAGACTTATGGACAATCTGAAAAAAAAACAGTCCTCCATAATGGTTTGCTTATTTGTTTTGGAAAATATTCCAATTGGAAACAGCAAATGTATGGTGTTGGTCATCAGCTGTCAAACACAATCCCTGGGACTTGGTGATACTAGCACCTGTATGTGTCTGCACGCATAAGTGGTCAAATTACTCAGAATGAGAGCATATTTTCTAACTGAGAGAGCAGATTCAGTTTGGTAGAAGGAAATATGAGAGCTTCTTTAAAAGGAATACAGTTTTAAACTCTGCTGGAACTGTCCAACACTAACAAACATTCAGATCTGTGTAAGGCTGACTCCACCCTTCCCTTAACAGCCTAGTCAGTTCAGCAGAAGTATATCCACTGCTCTCTTCCCAACACTTCTCCCTTAACTTAGTTTTGCATCAGCTGCAGCCTTGAAACAAGCTCTATCTGGACTGCCCAGCCCTCTGTAAGGGATAAGCCTGGACCCAAACTGTATGTCCTATATAATTTATATGTATACATCCATGTCCACTGATGCACATTTCTTTTGAGAGCCTCCATGTTTAGGCGTTCAGTGAGAACACGTTGCTTCTAGAAGACAGTTCTTCAATAAACTGAATCATATCACTAGAAATATAATTAAATTTACTGCTAATGTGGAACTTTCTCAGAATAAACAGTCAAAAAAGCCGTACATTTACCTGTGCCAAAACGGAGTGGGGGTTTATTCAGCAAGCTGCATGCACCTGCCAAGGAAAGTCAACAGTGCATATTTTAATATCTGTAAATGTTTAGTCTAAGTTGAATTAATTAGGAATAATTTTTCTTCATTGAATCCTTTTTTAAAAGCAATTTGAGATTTAAAGTGCGTTTATTTTTGAAATGTCATGAACTATCTAAAACAGTTTAGAGAAACCATTTCCACACTTCTATATTTAGGGTCAAATTGAAGTGACAAAGTGTTACAAAATAAACTTACTTAAAGACACAGAGATAAATCAGTCATCATCATAGCTACTGTCATAACAAAGGTGCTAAAAGAGATGATGTAAGCAGGAATGGCTTTCCATGAACAGGAATTAAAAGTTAATTTCTGTTTTCTTTTCTTTTTCCTCCTTCCTTCCTTGCTGCCTTCATTCCCTTTTTGGACCTCTCCACACTGAAATTCTACCATGTAAGAGAAGATGAGGTGGAGAACGGGACTCACATTATGACAAACAAACGTAAGTATAAATACTTTGTTTAAAGCAATCTGCAGAGATTTTACTAAGTGCAGGTGATCTATTCGGATGGCAGAGGAACCTGTAAGTTGCACTGATTTAGAACCCCTCTGGTATCCCAGGCTGCATTGCTCATCTCCAAATATGGCTCAAATTCTCCACAGAGTAGCAACACGACTCAGACAACTTCCAGAAGTTCCTAAAAAAGGGGAAAATTAAGACTGCAAATCAAAGAGAGGTAGGAGGGTAGGAAGAAAAAGACCAAAGAAAGACACACCACTGCACTCATTTCTCCTGTGGGGAAGGAATAGGAAAACTGCATGACAGATTAGTCATGTTGCTTAACACAACACTAAGAGAGAAAAAAAAAAGAAAAAAGTGGCAAGGGTGTTATGAAAACCTGAACAATAAAAGAAGAACCTGAACAAAAAAAAAGAACAACATATCAGAGGTGTATTGTAAGCTAATACTGCCATCTAACTCCCAGGAATTCAGTTTTTGGTTTCATGAGCATAGTCTTTGACTTTAACTTGCTGTGCTTATCCACACAGCAAAAGAAATTATGCTCTATATGCATTAATATTATCTTCAAAATAATAATTTGTCTAGAATGTAGGTTGAAACCTCTGCCTCTGCTGAACTACTAGAGTAATGAGGTATAATTAATGTAAGAAACAGTTCTGAGCTGGTAGGTACCTCCAAGTTATTGAAAAACCACGAGGTACTCATATACAGGTCCTTCTGTCGGATACTTGCATTGGTACAAATACACAAAACGTATATACAAAAAAATCAACATCACCTCAGTTTTATGTTCAGGCATATAGTTTGAAAAGCAAACTCTTGGGGTTCAAAGTGCATTCAGAAATCTCCTCCATTCTTATGCCCCCTATCCCCAGGTACTGGAAAGAAGAGCTCAGCATCACTTCACATCCCTTCCTCAGGAAGCTGTAGAGAGCAATGAGGTCACCCATAGCACAGAAGGATATCAGTGTAGTTACACAGAACTTTTCCTTGGTGTACCTATGTCAATGGTACCTGATGATTGCCTTATTCTCTAAATGCCATTAAAGTTTCCTGCATGATCCACATAAGCCACATCACAGTTTACTATCTTTTAAATAGATACATCTCCTTGATGAGATAAGCAAAGATTTTTATTGATTCATTTTAACCAGAGACTTCTTTTTCTTCAAGTTTTTAAAACTGCACCTGTCAATAATCACTTGCCAGCTCCTTAGAGAGTAAAGTCCTCTCCTATTAAAGGAAAATAATATCAGTAAGTTAAACCAACTGAACACATATTTTTTCCCATTCTTAGACAAGTGAAAGTAATGTTTTTTCCTCTGATTAGAAGGAATTGGAAATGCCGATAGATTTAGAGAGAGCTCTGTCTTTAACGTAGCCTGTACTGGGCTACTGTGAAAATAGAATACAGATATATTTCTGGTTTCTGTCTGACTGCTTGCACATTTCAAGAAACCATGCAATGTTTTCAGAGCAGTGAGACAGTCAGGTTTTCAGGGGTTCAGTCAGAAGAATACTTAAGTAAACAAAAGATACATTCATGTCCTCCCTAATTTCAGAGTTAATCTCAGCAAATTAAATTGATACATGGAAATCTCTGCTTAGTTTAATTTGTTATTTATACCTTCATATTAATTAATCATATTTTGACACCATTAATTTGTAAATTTTAAAAATATGTTAATATGTTTCCTGCAGCCTTTCAGGACAAACAATAGAGGTGTTCTATGCTGTCTATTTTCCTGAGGAGACAATTACATCTGTTATCCTACTAGCTATGCTGGATGCCCTTTTCCTCAAGTGCTGCATAGGAAACAAATATAATATTAACCTTGGAAAGGCCAATTAATAGTTACTCAGTAGCTTTGGAATACACAAGACAAATTGTGAATCTGCTAACGTGCAGTGAGCTGGTATTTCAATAGCATTTAGAGTAATATAATTTCTATACCTATGTGAGGTCACCACCCCACCCCCAGCTACAGGACATCACTACCAGCTCAATGTCCACATTTTGGGAGGACATTTATAGCTTGGTTCATGCCATAACTTGCATACAAGGACGGCAGGAAAGAGGCAAAAATCAATAAAAGTACTATAAATTCTTAAGTATGATTAGTACACAGAAAACAGTTTGACAATAAGACTTGCAGTTTGGTGCAGAAGAAGAGAGGTGTGATTATGAATACAGATTCTACATGTCCCTGGCACTAAAACAGTCTTGGTCTAAGATGGTTCATTCCAGGAACTGACGGTGACAAGAGACAATGCTAGAGAAAAATGAATTTTAGAATTATAGAATGGTTAGGACTGGAAGGGGCTTTAAAAATCACTTAGTTCAACATGCCATGGGCAGAGACACCTTCCACTAGAGCGGATTGCTCAAAGTCCAATCCAGCCTTAAACAATATTGCTTTTGAGCAATAATTAAGACAATGCTAACATTACAAATCATTGTTGCAGTTTAAAAGCTAATTGTTAGAGTCCACTTAGCCATAAACTGCCACTCTAACTTTAAAACCATCCAGAAAACTTCTTAAATTTTTATAGCCATCTGCAAAAGGTCATGTCTGTGAATGTCCACAACATCTGCCCTTTATTTTTTAACCATTTCTAGTAATAAATGAACATTCACTTAATAACACAAAATTGCACTCTAATTGGAAATACCCAACAAGATTTAAACTTGTCATTACTTCTTTGGAAAAGAGACACAAAAGGTAAATGCAAGTAGATCAGTCCAGTGACGGTCATAGGAAACATTCTCTTTATTGTTACTTGTAGCAGTAATTGCTACACTCTGCAGTATTCACTGTTAATTACTATAGGTAAGGCACAACGTATTAAGTAGAAGACTCACTCCTGGATGCCATGGTAACTTTTGTTGCTTAATAGCCATGTAAAAAATATTTAGCTAACAATTGCATGAAACATTTCTTGTTTCTTTCCTAGTTTATTCCACCACACCATCCTATGGTTGTTTCCTCGAAGAGTTATACCTTTATCTGTTTTATTAAACCTCACAATATTATGTATATAAAACTTGGTCCATTTTGCCAACATAGGTTACAGTATCCAAGCAGGAAAGAAACTGCTGGTATATTCTCAGAAGCCCATGTCACTGTGTTATATTGAAATACATGAATGAGCTGAGATGCTAGAAAATTAATCAGAAACTGCAAAGGCAGCAGGTGCAGTGCTGGAAGAAAAGCAATCGATGGAAAAGTTGCCAGGTTTCATAAAAAAGAGAGAAGACTATTGATTCTTCAAATTATTACCCAAAGAAGCTATTGTGACAGCACATTTGACAAACAGCTTGGACAGTGAAGCAGTCGATGGTAGAAATTACCATTCCCAACTTGTTTAGGATATATAATATTTTTATTTTACTATCAGCAGCCAAAATAAGAATGACTATAGCAAATTATCTTGGTATTTTGAGGCTGGGACAAAATGGTTCTGAAACTCCACAATTCTTGTAAGAAGTAAAACAAGCCTTCCATATTTTTTCCTGAAAAAAAGCAAGGTTCTATTTTATCCATTAGGATGTAATATAAAAAATTCTTCCCTGAAACATTCATTTCTCAGTATTTTGGCCCGAACCTTGGGAGTACTTTTGATTTTTTATTGGCTGATTTAATTTACATTTTTTTATTTAGAGAAATGAAAAATAATTTCTGAGCTAATAGTTTGACAATCCATTTATCAATTAAATCAACTTCTGGAAAGATGAAAACAGGCAGTACCTTGATCTGCAACATGGGGTACCACAATGCTCAGAGCTCAAGGTAAACCATGAGCATCGAGAAAACAAGGCTTGATGAGAATCAATGGCAGTATTATTCAGAATGTGAAGTTCAGTAAATAATGAACAATTTCAATTACCCAAATGTCTGCTAAAAGAAGATTACATCAAAAAAGTAGAGAGCATTATTCAGCTCACTGAACTACAGCAACCTAAATTGTTATTAATCAAAAACTAATTCAGTCGCCTAAACACTGTATCTATAGAGCATATAACAAAAGATCTTTTTTCAGAGAATATTTCATTCCTTATCTCCAAAATATCATCATAATCAGCCGAGGCCCATTAATCTTCATTAATTGTAGAAGAAGCCCAGCTGACTAGCTTTGGCAGGTAAGATGTCCACCATATTTCTGGAGCATTGTATGAATGCTTTTCAATTTAGAAGTCAGAGATGGCTTTTAGCTATAATTCTGAACAAAAAGGATGAAGTGGTTGAGCAAAATGTCACAGGAAGAAGTAACTTCAATTAAATCCATAAGTAAACAGAAGAGTTAATAACCCTCAGAAATCAAAGAAGAAGGAAAAACATAAACATTTCCTGTCTTCAAGTATATATTTCAAGCAAATCATTCTCTCAAGGAAGGTCAGAAACACATGAAAAGATCAATATAACTAATAAAGTTCTGCATTTACTTCAAAGATAAGAAGAAAACATACAAGAAATGGCATGTCAGATTCTTAAGAGTGCATACATGAACAGAGCACAAGCATGTGGATACAGTTTAGGAGAGGACAAGGCAAGGAGTTGCTCCATAAGAAATCAAGTAAGGAGTTATTGAAAAAAACTTCACATGTTGACTCCTGGATCACCAGCATCAAATGCTGACCTTGAAAAAAACAGTAACATCTAACTAGGCTTGTTGCACCAATGAAATGACTAGCTCTGATAAATTGCCTATTACAATTTAAAAAATGGGAATGGCATAAGAAAGAAGAAGACAGCTAAGTTTCTTTCTTAGATCTAGTGGGTGAGATCCCTCAAGTATACTATGGAGAAAGGGTCATAAGACCAAGAAGAGTCTCATACTCAGCTACAACCTCTGATCCAGCTTTGGGTGCTGAATTTCAGTGAGATGTGTACTAATCAGAGAAGTCAAGAGAAGAAAATTAATAACCACAGGTCTGCAAAAGCATTCCTAACTGAAATTATTGAATTAATCTAATTTACCTGAAAGGGAGAAGGGAAAACACAATCATGGTTTAAATAAATAAATGGCTTCTGTAAAGGAGGGATTATTCTGTTCTCCTTACCTATGATGGATATGAAAGAATGAGTTCACATTGCTGCATAAAAGATGCAAAGTAAAAATTAAGAAAAACTTTTGACGTAAAGAGAGTAAAGCGCTACAATAGATTGCCTGGAGAGGCCATGTAATCTGTCTACTTAAAGGTCTTTCATGAAAGGCTTGATAAATATTTATCAGGAAAAGATATTCATGCTTGGAGGCAGAGGAACAGATTACAAAAGTTTAAGTTGCTCTGGGATGAAATTCTTCAAGTCTTGTTACCATGTGAATAGTATAATAAGAATAAAGCCTGGGAAATTTTCATTAATGAGAAGAAATGCATTATATAGTCAGCTCTCAAGTATCCTAAATAGAGGGCTAACTGAGGACACCTTGCCAAAGTATATTTTGGGTAAATCTAATAACGTTCAGATATTTCAGAAGCAGAACAGTTGATGTAACTTAACAAGCCAAACTCAGTTCCATCAAAGAATTGGATTTAGTTCACTGGAAGCATAAATATTAGTCAACTTGAAAATTGACCAAATAGGATAATATTCTTTGTTGTAAGTCTTCATTAAGTGAGACTATATTGACATGTCAAAGCCCAAGCTATATACCTAACCCATGCCTAGGTAAACAAATGCAGCTTTCTGATTGAAACATGTGCACAGACCTAGGATTTGACTTAGTGCCACAAAGCAATTTGATTTTTTAAAATTACTATACAATATCAAAACACCCTAACTGCTGAAAAATTGTCTGATCTCAAAAGAAAAAAATTAAGTAAAATAAAACTATCAAGGAGTCTGCTTTTATTAATTACTTTCACCATTCATGAAGCTTACTATACAATAATAAAACAATTACGTATAGGTCTTGTATATAAAATTCACAGAATCATGAAATCATTAAGAAACAGAAATTGGAGGAAAGATATGCATAGCAATAAAAAGCCCTCTAAGAGGGACCTATTGTATTGGTTTTATATAGTGTTTTTATAAAGTGGTAAAATTTAACTTTGGACATACAGAAAAAAAATACAGCAAGACTACGAGGAAGAAGAGTGGGTCTGTCCTTTGAAAAGCAGTCACTGAATAAGAAACCTCTGAGTCACAGTAAACGCAGTCTCATTTGTGCTACATGTAAGAAAAGAAAATCAGACAAACAAAACAGGGGAGGAAAACTTTTTCACAAAATAGAAATTAAATCCAAAGAGATTGAGGCAGGTGCTTCTAGATGAACAGCGTCCTCTCTTAACATCAGTCAGCCCTTTGCCAGTATTGTACTGAGATTTCATCCTTCACTTTTTAAACCAATATTTTACTTGTTGCTTTACAAACAAAGCCTAAGAACTTGTAAAGTAGTACTTGAGTACCAACCCAAGAGCAGTTCAGTAGGAGTTTGCATCTCTAGCCCACACTGCTGTCTGGCAACAGGCAGATGGGAAAAAAATTGCTAGTTCTTACATTGAAGATAATTCATCTTTTTTGACAGCTTCTGCAGCAGCTTTTGGAAGTTCTAACAAAACATTGCTTTAGTACCCTGATAGTGGGTGGCAGATAAGAAACTGCTATCAACAATTACGTATATTTTTAGTCTGAAATATTTTGAGACTCTTTCACACAAGGATGAGCAGGTTAAGGTTTTTAGGAATAAAGATGAACCACAAATAACTAAGACAACTAACTGATACAATAAATGAAAAGAATAAAGAGAAAGAAATGGATCATGAAAAGTCAGTGTGGAAACAAATCAATGGATACAGTATATGCATTTATGCATTTCTGTAATCAGTTTGCTGCCTTGGAATCCAAAATTTTAGAAGTAAATAGGTCACAAAACCCCCGCAGAATTATGATCTTTATAATAATACATACTAATTCTAAGATGTCACAATGAAACACTTTAGAACATCCATATGAATGAATGAATGAATGAATGAATGAATGAATGAATGAATGAATGACTCCCTTCAGCTTTACACAACGATTCTTCTTTCCTTTTCACAGTAAAGAATACATGTAAATCAAGTATGTGAATAGCAGCAACAGACACATCTCACTCTGGCATCCAAACACCTTTATATAGGAATATATAAGTGCTGGTCAATTTTGAAAAGGAATGCCCCCATCACTTCAAAAAACAATTCATATCTCTTGACCTACTCTTCCTTTTTAAATATTAGTTGCAAACTCTAGTCTAGTATCCACCAAGATCATTCTGATACAAGCTTCAATTTTTTCTGTTGCTAATGCCTTTTTGTTGTTGTTGCTGTGCAAGGGCACTCAAACTGCAGTTGCCACTGCTCATAAGTGCTGCTGTACTTTTCATAATCCAGACGTCCAGCTCCCAAGATGCATCATGAAAAAATTATTAGTTGCTGACAAGGAATGTAGAGTGCTGCAGCAGAACTGAAGAATATTAGAAGTTACTGATATGGAAAGAATAAATTAATTTTCTATTACTAGTAGATTGAAAAAGGATTGTACTCAACATACACTAAAGACCATAAAACTAGTGCTGAGAAAATACTGTAAAATCTGAACACTTTTACCTTTCTTTAAGCACCTGTTAGAATTTTTTTGACTTCTTTTCTTTAATGTAACCTTAAAAACCAAATTTTTGAGTTAAATTTTGTTGAATTCCATAAGCAAAGAATTTTTTCCCCTCTTCCCCTCTGCTTTGCTTTAAAAAAATCAGAAACTGAGATTCTTTCAACCTGACACCTTTGATGTTATGACTGGACAATTCTGTACTCTGTTTTCATCTATCTTTTATACATCCTTCATATGTAATTTTCACCTATCCCAAATCTTCACATTCCCTGTGTTCTTATCTATTATAAAGTCCAGGCCAGACCTCCCCACAGCTGTCTCTGGGTTTCTTAATGGCTGTCATCCTCACTCCTTCTTTACTTTTCCAGGTCCCATTTCTGCAGAACACTTAGGCATCTACTTGAAATTATCTAGTGTTTATTCTAAAATTACCTGTGCTTTTGCAAATTGTTTGAGTTATTAACCTTAAACATTTCAGCTTCTCACAATAATAACTGTTTATCAATCTGTAGTTTCTCACTTCACCCATCAGAAGTCATTTGTCTACTTATGCTAAAGGCAGCACCACCCCAAAATGACCATAGAATCATGGAATATCTCAAGTTGGAAGGCATCCACAAAGACCATTGCGTCTATTTTCATTCCAACCACCACAGAGTTTACATCTCTAAATCAGAGACATGATACATATGGTCAATTGTATGAATTCCAAGGATTTCCAGAAATGTTTGCTTCAGAAAGTGACTTTATTTTTAATAGAAGTCTGTATTAATAGAATCTGCTTTCTCAAACCTTCAGACTATTAGTATTAATAACCAGGAAGTCTCAACAAACATTATTTTGTGAAAGAATACAGGTTAATTCAGGCAGGGACAGAAAAAGCTCATGCTATTGAAAATCCATGTCTGAAATATTATCCCCATCCTAACATTTTTATGTTAGGAAAGTGAAACAGAAAGCAGAAGATAGTTCATTGGGGTTTTGGGGGATTGCTCATCCCATATTCCCTCCTCCCTCTGTCCTGTGGCTCCATTAAAGGATTGAAATATCTTATAATAGCATTTTTGTGTTAAAACTCTTGTGTTCTCAACCCATAAATAATTCTATTTTTTTACTCTAAATCAACAAAAATGAATCCAAAATTAAGTCTGCATTAGCTACTTATCAATGTTTTTTTTTAAATTGTTCTGGATTTTTTTTTTGTGGGGTGAGGGGGGTAGCAAAAGAATTAATTTTGCACTGCTATCCCAGTGTCGTAGTGAAAAATCACCTTTCTAAAACAGACGAGATAATTTTTCTGACATTTCAGACTTGCTTGAAAGTCACAGGATTGGCAAATAAATCTAACTTTTCAAATGCTAGTCAATAGCCCAAATGTTATGTTTCTGTTTTATCTTTTTTAGGAAAGGATTTTTCAGAGAACATGTTTATCCTCATCGCTTATGTCAATTTTACAGCGCTGTTACTCTATTGATTTTCATTAAATTTAATTTTGCAAAGCTGTAAAAGCAGTATGTATCTGTGATATTCCAGCAGAAGGGAATCTACCATGAGTTTTCATATTTTCATATTGGCTACATGTGAATCATGAGAAGCCACAGCAAGGATGAAAACAAATACTCATCTTTGAGCAGAAAAATAAATAATTGAGTTATGTTTTTTCAGCTTTGCTATGGTTTTTCATTGCACTAGCACTCTGTTTAGTATCAGAAGATCCACAAAGCAAGTGTTCTTACTCCATGAAGGGAAGAAAACATTGAAGTACACTGGCCATTAAAAAAAAACAAAAAAAAAAACCTCCCAGGAACTGAAATGTTAATAAATTGGTTGATTTGAGTAGTAGCTGCAATAATTTAATTGTATTCAATTTATTATTAATGGATTTTCAAGATTGTAAATCTACATATAATTTAAGTGGCTGAAAAAAGTGTGCTCAAGTGCATATTTTCACCTTAATTTCAAGAGCAGAATCAAGGATGAAGGGCAGGATGAAGGCTGTAATGGGTCAAATGTCCTCCCACAAAAAGCAAACTAAAGGTTTCAGCGTGACTTGCTTTCTTTGAAACAATTTTCAAGGAGATATGAGGAGAATAAGTAATAAAGCTATGAAATACTGAACTTGAACTTTTGTTGTTTATCTGCTTGTTCTTGTTATGCAGCCTACAGATAGGTTCCTCCAAAATATGGCACACTTAATAAAGTGAATTCATAACATATAAATCTGCCTTTAAGAAAAGGATTTATCAGTAACCACAGTGTATCTAAACTTGGCACCTGATGTTGCACATCATTATGTATGGACACAGGTATCTGCTCGTACAGGATTCATTAGCAAACAAAAAGACTCTACATTGTAAGACTACAAGTAAGACTCCCTTACTAGTAATAATTTTTTTTTTTTTAAATAAGAAAATCATGTTCAAGCCTTTAATAGATGTATTTCAGAATTTTAACACTGAACATTAATGTTCTAGCAGTGTAGCTAGTAATGAAAAAAAAAGCAATATTTATTCATTGAATCTTGGCCATTTTAGAGTACAGTATTATCTGAATACTCACAGCAAAATAAGAGACGCATCAGATCTTAGAACTGGTTGGATTTCAGACTAGAATAAGTTTTGGATTACATAGACAAGATTTAAATAAGGCCTAATTACTAACCACATTGTACAGCTAGGTGACTATTATTAGTCTCAACTTTTTAGCACATTTCTTTACATTTCCTCATCTATTTTACTAGTGAATAGCCTAAAGCAATATTGTATTCCTCAGGTTTTTGGTATTTCGGTTCTGACACCCAATTAGCACTGGCAGTTTAAAGAAATTAAATTCAGCAAATTCAAAATGAGTGGTTTCTATTACAGGCAACAATGTGAGTAATAAAATACAGGAAATCCCTAGCAATATATTACCTGTCTTTTATCATCACTGAAATATGGAGGGAGGAGTGGGGGGCACCCAGGAATGAAGCCAATTAGTGGTTCCATCAAGTAAATAAACCTAGAGAATAAATGAATACAAGTTTCAATTAATTTACTATCTCTTGGGCTTACATGATTGAAATATTGTTGAATCTGTCAGGGTAGTATTTGATTCCCAAAGTGAACAGAACATAAATTTGTATAAATATATATATATATATATATATATAAAAATGTACTGCATTGTGTTCCAAATTCAATCCCTTCTATCAAGTTTCTCTGTAGTTCCACTCAAATGCTTCATTGATTTTTTACATAACTGGTGTGGTAATGGGAAGGATTTTTGTAATTGCTCAGAATTTCAGAGGGAGATGAGAAAAATAACAACTAGGCAAGACATTTAAAAGTAACCCAAGCTTCAAAAATCTAGACATGAATCTGTATGCTCAATCTAACAATACCACGTGTCATGTGTTAGTTTAGTTCTTGACAGAATATTATTTAAGTTTGGCTCTGTATCTCCAACAATCCTCAGATCTTGAGCCTGTTAAAGTATGTTCAACATTTGCTTACATGTACTCTCACCCCATCCACCCACACTAATTATGCTGTGGATTCATCCTAATGACAGTCCTTGACAGTGAAATTATTGTGATCAAGTATTTCTTCTCTGCTTTTTGACACTGGATATTTTGTGCTTAGATCAATTAAATATTTCTTAGTAGTTTAGGCTGATCATATTCACCCAATAAAACTACAACTCTAGAGCAAAAAACCACTTTTTTCTCAAAACTGTCTAGCACTTCCTGACTTATCAGTCCTGACGTCTGTGTCTGATAGACAGCAGCGCACTGGTGGAGCAACATATCACAGATGCTGCTCCAGCAACAATTCTGATTTTTGGTAACATTCACCCATGGTCAGACTTTCTTTCCCAGTGTAGAAACACCACATCCCCATTTCAGTCCTCTTTAAGTTTTCTTCTGCAAACACAAAGCTGATCAAATGATGTGCATCAGTTTTTTAACTTGTAGAGAAACAGAGCCCCAGTAGCTGAGGAAGGACACATTTGACAAGGGATACAATGGAAAAAAAAGAAGGAGTTCAGGATGGTTTCCTCGATTGTCTATGGATCCAAACAGCTCATGTAAGTGAAGCTTCCCTGTCTCACAAACACAGGATTTTCCCCTAGTAGGGACAACTATAAATTCACAAGGAGAATGAAAAATATGTATTTAATCACATCACCTCAGGGCCCTACTACTGAACTAGGATGGAACTTACCTCAGTACAAGAAAACAAAGTTAGACAGCATTGAGTGAGGTATTGAGTCACTATAATCCTGTTTACAGAAAACCTTAACCAAGCTCTGTTTTCCTGAGCAGGAAAAAAGGACAGTACTTGTTCAGCTTCAAAATCTAGCTTTTCTCTTAAAAGTTTAACTTCGAAGGAACTCCTCCCTTTACTTTCTTCTAGCAATTGCATGCCTTTAGTGGTTGCTTCTGCCACATTTGCAATGCAGTCAAGAGTCAGGAGCACACAGCCCCTGCATTTTCAGTGTGTTGTAAAGGAAATTTCTCCTGTAATGAACAAAAGCCTAACCACAGAACTCATCTGTGCTTTGAGCAGTAACATTCACTATTTTAACAATTACTAAGAAGCCAGGGCCCTTATTTGCTCTCTCATTTAAATATTAACACAGAAAATTAGCACCACTCAGTAGGATCTGCAATAAATCACAGAATAAAATAGCACTCCCTAGAAGATCCCAATGCTTAGCAACACAAAAAAGCCCAAAAACCAACCAACCAAACAAACCCTAGACCCACAAAAAAAAAAAAAAGTTAAATCTCCTTTTAGCTACTTTTTTCTATAATTGCAATGGTATTGACTTGAAAGGCAGGAGATTGGCAACAAAGATTTACAAATATTGATTGTTGAGTTGAAAGACTGTTTTACATGAGCCTGAGAGTTTCCATGAACAAAGATTTCTGATAATGCTGATCAATCAGCATTGCAGATCTGGGCTGTGTTCAGCTCTAAAATATCAATGAAATAATAGAAGCTAAAATGGCAACACAATATCACCACTCAACATAAAACATCGCATCTGGCAACAGCCTATATAAATATCTCTCTTTGATGTAGATTTAATTAAGTTCTTTGGACAATATTTCATTTCTTGTAAAATTACCTCCTGAACCTTCTCGCTGAGAAGGTTATGAGAACACTGAGAATACCTTGCATATTTCATTTTTATATTAAGATTATTTCAAAGTCAAAAAGATTCTGCATATAACAATCCTGACATAAGGTTCTTAAAGGTCTAAGATTGAGAAGAAGAGCCTCATGTCTGTTACCATCTTAGTTAAAAGTTGTAAGGTTTCCAAGGCACTGAATTTCTATGGGCCCCAGATAGAACTGAGTACATTCAGTGTCAGCACTGCAGCAGATACTTCTAAGCCCTAGGGCCAGCTTTCTCCTTTCCCCACTCCCCTCCAAAGGCTACATACAATTCAACTACAACAGCTAATAAACCCTTTTTTCTTCCTTCATGCAACTGTTTCCACAAAACTCTAATGTCCACATCCAGCCTTATACAAGTATTTCTTTATTGCACTTGCAGCTCTAAAAATCCCTATCCCCACCATAGCATAATTCAATTTAAGTTCTGTTTGTGCTCTTACAGAAATTACCCTACAGACCTATTGTTTTCATCTGTAGTTAAGTCTACAGAGGCTTGTTATAAAACTGTGCTTTTTCCTCTTGCCTTTTGAATATCACCTTGAAAATGCAAAACAAAACATCAAGATATAGTATTCACACACAAGAGGTCTGAAAAACAACAGAAAGATATCTGATTTCTGTTGCACTCTACTGAAAATAATTTCTTCAGCTAGAAAGAAGAACTAAGTGTCTTTTGAAATATGTAATGCTTATCTCAAGTACATAATACCCAGGATTTTAAGTAGAGAAAAAGCATTCCTTATTGAATGAGAAGCTAGCAGAAAAAAAATTAATAATTTTAATTAAATACCATATGGCTCATACTTAATGTGAGCAGAAGTACTATAAAATAATTGTTTTCCCATCATAAAACAAAATCACACACAATACATAAAAATGTTTGCTATGGGTAAAGAAATGGAAAGTTTCTTGCAAATCTTGCTTGCACCATTTTCACACAAGGCATGTTAAAAATAATTTGCTCTGGAAGGCACTCCTCTTGTGTAAGAGAGCAAAGCTCATTCTCCAAGTATAACTGCAGGGGCAGAACTCAACCCCTACAGCACATACTGCTGTACAAAGCTCCAGCACAGCTGTATCTTTCTGCTGCACTGCACTATCCTGAAGCCCCAGGAAGCACTCAGTTGAACAGTTGAGTTGATAATTGAGGAGGCAGAAGATCAAGTGAAGAGATATTCGAAGCTGTCTGTATCCAACACCTTCTTCCTGCTTTCACTGGAGTAGGAAGAGTGCTTACAGCCTGGTCCTTCCATTTAATCTCTTAAAGGGGAGCTGAGTGCTCAGTACATTAAAATCACAACCACAAAGAAGAAAGCGTGGCCACCTGCACTTTATTATATTTGATCCTACACTGACACAGTGATAAAATACATGACTACTGAAATACATATTCTTTTTTTGGTTCTTCACAATATTTTTTTGGTTGGCAGGGAGTTTTTTTTTTAAACTTCACTGCAGGCCACCAATAAAGGTAAATAAAAAAACACATACTAAAAATGTGTCTCAAAAATTAGCAACTGGATTACAAGGTTTAGAGAAGGAGGGTGGGAATCAGATACCTTTCCAGTGAGGTCCATCCCATCTATATGTATTCAGGTTGAATCTGTATTAAAACCTAAATAGATTAGTGCTCCTTCCTTAAACGTAAATGAAAGAACTACGATAACATTGTCTTCCTATAGCAGCAAAATTGTAAATGTTTCAGAACTGTACTAAAAAAGGTTTCCAAAGTTTAACCAAAAATCAATTTCTTTTCTTAAGTTAATTTCATTCTGACATTTGTTTTCATTTATTCTTAAAATAACAGGATCAAACAGTAAATTTGATCCTGTATCATTGCCGTCAAAAGAGATTTTTCAACTGACCTGTAATTATGCAGGATCAGAATGCATCAGGAAATCACTTAGCTAGGATAACCCACTACAGAAGTGCCTCAAAAATTAGTACAGATAGACTTAAAGGAGAGCAGAACAAAAGATGAGAAGATTTTTATGTTGGAACTGGTGTGGAAATTCTAATATGCTTTTACCTAATTGGTCTGCATCTAGTCTTGGTCAATGAAGAAGGTGACTTAGCAACAGCTTCTCTCTGAGAAAAAGCAGAAGGCAAAACAGGTATCATGATGAGGATCAAAGATCACTAGAATATGCAGATTAATATTGGTTCCTATAACTCCCAGTGTCCTTCTATTTGTCTTGCTGTAACTAGTGCAGAACATATTAATAAGATTAACTAAAGAAAACCATCAGTGAGAAAGAAAAATCAATTCCCATTTACAGAAACATTTTTATTCACATATGCACTGTCTCATTGAGCTGAGCCAAATTTATGAGCTTTCTTTATGAGAACCTTTAATGACTTGGGAGCCCGTGTATATTCAGAAAACATTACTCAGTTCAGAAGCAGCTCTAATTCAGCACTATTACAAGGAAACACTCCACAAGGTAAGTTTTTCATTATTTCTGGTGTTCATTAGGGATGATTAAGCTCTGACCCTCATTTAAATTTAAATTCAAGAAGAAAAAAAATATCTTTCAAGCCTTACTTTTTCTTTGAGAGAAAAGACTTTGTAGGAATTGTAAAGAGGTCCTTGCTAGAGAACAGGAATTGTAAAGAGGTCCTTGCTAAAAAGCAGAAAACAGCTTCCAAACACAGAGAAGAAATGAAAGAACGGTAACAGGTCTAATCATCTGTCTTTATTAGAGAAATCATCTCAGAAACAAAAATCAGAATGCAATTCCCTTTGAAAATATTCATGTTTTTCTGAAATTTTGTTTTGAGATCAACCTGTGATAAACAGCAAATTAGGCAACAAAGTTTCTAACAAGTAATGTTCTTGTGGAGCAGCTCCACTTAATTTATCCCTCAGAAATCCTAGAAGTCAACACCAATGTGCATTGAAATGAATGGGTGAGGTTGGTGAAACATAATATTTAAAGCTTAACAATCAAGAAACTTCTGTTTTCCTGCTTTTCCAACAGATTGTTGCATCCTTATCTCCTTGTAGAAACACAAGGCCCTGAGTTAGTCATGCATGAAGTGCACCTCTAACACAATAAATAGTAACTGCTGCATAATTCTAATTAGATGAAGGTCTTATGATTATTCCAATGAAGACAAAATGATTAAGCAAGTGATGATTATAAACTTTCTTCCAGAGAGACCTGTCCTTTTATTTTTTTAAGAGGATTGGGAGTGAGGGGTTAAACATAAATTTACCATTTCTCAGTACAGAGCCACTTAGTAAGAGATTAAAGAAGCCAGTAAACAAGGATAAAAGCCAAGAGAAATCAGTTATTTTATACCTTACAGGACAGTCCAAGCTACAAAATAGTATTCCCAATGACTGTCTCCTTTATATCAAAGATCAGGGTTTTCTTGCAACAAATACCAGAGCTCAGCATTGCCTTCCGGAGGTGCAACCTGATGCTGTAAAACATATTTCCTTCCACATGCTCTGCCTTTCCTTACAGTGATACTCTCAGAGATATTTTCTGAACAGTAGAAGATGAAGGGTGAGAATAGCACAGACACTCATGTCACAACATGGCAGTGGAACATGCTCTGGAAGGAGATTTACTTTTCACTCTCTTCAGTCAGGTGAGTGAAATTAAATAAAAGAAACTGCTTGTTTCCTCAGCTGATACTTCAACAAAATCAAATTTAAAAATCCATCATCAGCTCTTCTCTCTCTCTAAAAGAGAAACAGTAATACTTGATCAATTCTCTAGAAAGCCTGATTCTGTCAGCACATGGTAAATATGCTCAGAGAAAATTTGTATTCTAGTTTTCAGGTCACAGTAAGATCTGGAGGAAAGACACTGAGGAAGTAAGTCTATTTACCTAAGATTAGAAGAGTCATGAACATACACAGAAGTAGAATATTACACAGTATTTGGAATCCTCAAGGTAAATTGTTTATATAGAGATGAGTGCTATAGAGTTATACAGTAAAGAGGATTTTTAGAACAGCAAACTTGGAGGCAAATTCCACTTATTTCCTACTTCATTGTTTATGCTCTTTTCCATATTAGGATCTTCCTTCTAATCATTAATGATATCTATCTGAAGAGAGAAAAATCCTATTTTTAGCTATGATCTCTCAGTTTCACTGGAGCCTTTGTTACTTACTCACCTCACAGTTATCTTTTACCAATATAAGGAAACGCTTAAAACCCTTGTTTCTCTTGACCTATCACACATTGTTTTCTTTCCATAATAAGAAATATCCATCAAGAATTAATTCTTAATGTAACATTAAGTGGCCAAATGGTTCATGTTCCACTTCTGAACTAGCCTTATTCAGTACCTTTTGTCGCATCATCAAATTAGTCAACTTTGGTTCAGTAGCTGGAGGCAGATTTTTCAATACATACCCTTCTCCTCATCAGACTTTGGCCAGAGGATGACTGATAATAGGTTCATCACCTAATTGTACTTTAAGTGGAATTTCAAGATACATTTTTCCTGTAATGAATATTTTCATTTATGACAGGCCTTTCTGAGTGCAGCAATTACAGCAATAGTTACAGTCAAACTTTAACATCTTTGAACACTGAGTGCATTTTCACTGCTAAAGAGAAATATTCAGTCTTTCAGATTTAAAATGCCTTAGATGCAAAACTTTCGACCAACGCATGGAGAGTAAGATATGCATGTGAATCTAAAATGTCCTGACTGCACAAGCAGATGTGGATGCACAAGCAGATATTTGGAATTGCTAATATGTGCTCCCCTTGAACAAGTTTCTCTGTAAGATTCAAGTTATTTACACCAGACTTCCCCTGTACAGAATGACAGGGATAGCAATACCACACTTCTTCTGTCCCCAAAGACTTCTAAGCTGGTTGATTCATGGTCACTGTTCAGAAAACAAAAAAACTAAGAACCAGAATTTTAAACATAAACTATTCTTTAGACAAACTAAGTTTATGTTTACATTATAATTTTTGAGCACAGAAATAGTCTTAAATCTATTTATAATTCTGTCCAAGTAGCTCAGCCTGTTCCAAATCACACTTTGTCAGGCAATCCAGATTTCAAGTTTTCTGACTAAACCTGACTGTACTGAGAAGTAAAAAAAAAAACTGACAAGAAGCGACTTGTATGTAACATGACACCATTGCATTTGGGGAAGGGAGGGAGATAACATCCCCCTTCGCACATGTTTATGCAATGAGTATCTGTAGAAAAGCTGTGTTCTGTGATATCAAGTAGCCCAAAAAGAATTAATGATGCACAAAAAAAGGATTTTGATGCAAACTTAGCCATTTACAGAACCCCTGTACAGCCCAGTTCCATCTTAAAAAAACAAGTTATAAATTTATAAAGGATATAAATAACATAATAATAAGACATTAGGATCAATTTAGTGAAGAAATTGGAAAATGCACTTATCACCTGTGGTGGGTTGGCCTTGAACAGCAGTGCTCTGAACCTTCCTTGTCTGATAGCAGAGGACAAGGGAGAAAATGGGTCCAGATAAAAGCAGTGATATCACTCACATATTACCTTCACAGGCAAAACAGACTCAGCTTGAGGAAAACTTAGTTTACTGGAAGCTACGACAGAGTTGGGAGTCAGTCCTAAAGCCTTTCAGTCTCGGTGACCAGGGAGGCAGACTTCTAGCACCCAGAAGAGGCGTCAAATGTTCAAGAGCCACTCTATGTCAGGTGGGCAGACTACCACATTCTGCAAAATTAAGGAACAGCACTTCCCCATATCTTGCCAATCAAATTCTCAAACCAGGAAAAAAACCCAAAGCATTATTTACTCAATTCCATAACCAAATATTACATTGAGGATATCAACTGTAATCATTAATTATAATAACTTATTAATAAATTATTAATTATAATAACTGCAACTGTATAAATACACAGCATATGCACTAAAATCAGCCATTCATTATGAATGCCCCAAAGGAAAAATGTGAACAGTGAATTCAGACATGTTTACCCAAAGCCTTTTTAGGAAAGAGTACTTCAGTACTCAAGAGAAGTTTCTCCCTTGCAGGCAGTCTTTCTTCCTCGGTGCACCTGCCCATTCCTGAATGATGGCTTCAAATACTGTCTTAAATCCTGCAGGTTGAGATGTGTCCAAAAAGGAAAGGAAGAGGCAAGAGAACAAGGCTTACAGACTTTGTACAAAATTATGTTATCCCTTATTAGACAGACAGAATAGTGAAACACTCAACACAAAATAAATACAAAGCCAACAGAGAAGATGCAAGAATATTCATTTAAAAAAGAAAAAGCAAGTTAAGAATTAAAAAAATCCCATTTAAAATAGTGAATACACTTTTAAATACAGTGATGCTTAAGTAGATACAGAGCAGCAAATCCACTGCTCATATACTTGGGCCAAATCCAAGGGAGTTACACCCACTTAACACAAGACATGATTTGATCTGTGATCTTTAATTAGCCCAGCAGAAGTAATTTGCCTCATGCAACTGCCACAGGTTTTTATTCAACCCGACCTTTAAAGTCACAGGCTAAATGCAACTGCTATTTAACATCCAAAGCTGCTTGGGAAGAAGTGGCATACAGCCAAGACAAAGGAACAATTGAAAATGACAGGCAGCAGAAAAAAGTCACCAAAATCCCTCATCATAAGATTATATATGTCGTTTGATGTTGTCCAAAGGAGCCAATCTTACTAAGGAGGGGAAGATGTGGAGGATGTGCACTGTTCACATGTACAACAGCCCTTGGAGACAGCGATATTCTACTTGTGAATCAAGGACAGGTCATGGTCATGAATTCCCAACAGTGCGGAAGATGCTGTCAAATTATATCTGCTGTTGCACAGTCTCTGCAGCCTATTCAAACCATCATTCCCCGTGAGGCCCTTTGTGATTTCCTTTGGTTTTTATGAGGTGAAACAAGCTTCCAACTTCCCTTCTGGGCACAAACACTGCCTTCATACACAGTCTTTCATATCACATTGCACATCACTCATCAGAATATAAGCAAGTAGCTCAAAACCAGAATTTCAAGTACTAGTTTATCTCTCTAACCGAATGTTTTATTGCTATTACTTATAGATTCACAGAATAGCATGAATTGGAACAGACCTTACCATCTAGTTCTGACCCCCCTGCCATGAACATTGACACCTATCTGTAGGCGAGGCGGCTCAGAGCTCTACCTAAGCTGACCTTGGATTCTCCCAGAGATGGGGCATCCACCACTTCTCTTGGCAATCTGTTCTAGTGCCTCATCACCCTCACAGTAAAGAACTTTTTCCTTATATCTGATTTGAACCTACTCTCAGTTTGAAGCCATTCCTCTTTTTCCCATCACTACATGCCCTTGTAAACAGTCTCTCTGCATCTTTCTTAGAGGCTTCCCTCAGGCACTGGAAGTTTGCGATTAGACTACCTCAAATCTTTCTCTTTCCCAATCTGAATAAACCCAGTTCTCTCAGCCTTTCCTCATAGGAGAGAAGCCCCATCCCTCTAAACATCTTGATGTTCCTCCTCTGGACTCCAATAGGTTGATGCCCTTCCAGTGCTGGATGCAACACTCCAGGTGGGGTCTCACCACAGCGAAGTAGAGGAGCAGACTCAACTCCCTTAACTTGCTGGCCACAGTACTGTTAATATCTGATTATTGAGAGATGCCTCTGCCCAAATTAAGGTGCAAATGAGACTGTATGCTGAAGTCAATAATATGGATTCTATTTAATAGTAAATTTGAGGTAGAGATATAGAACGAATAGAAAAGTGGGGGGGGAGGGGCGGTGGGGAAGAGAGACAGACCAAAGAGAAGACAGTCACCACACATGGATCCGGAGGTATCCTGTTGGTCCTACTTCACTCCGAGCTTCTTGGTGGTGGAGGTTCCAGAGTTTTCTCCTGGAGGTACCAGCAGCACCCCTAAACCCTTCTTATCAGGGCTACTCTCATTCTGTTCATCCCCCGGCCTGTGTTGATATTGGGAGTTGCCCTGACCCAGGTGCAGCACCTTGAATTTTTGAGCTCATCCAGGCCTCTCTGGCATTCCATCCCTCAGGTGTGTCAACTGCACCACTCAGCTTGGCGACATCTGCTAATTTGGTGATGGTGCCTTCAATCCTTTTGTTTATGTAATTAGAGAAGATATTAAATATCACTGGTCCCTATATGGGCACCTGAGGGACACCACTCATCACTGATGTTCATCAGGACTCTAAGCCATTAACCACTACCCTCTGGATGCAACTGTCCAACTTTCTCATCCATCTAACAATCCACTCAAAAATCCATCTCTCTCCAATTTAGAGAGATGAATGTTGTAGGGGAACACATCAGTCTTTATAGAAATCCAGATAATGACATCTGTAACCCTTCCTTATCCACTGATGTGGTCACTCTGTCATAGAAAGCCACTGAGTTGGTCAGGCAGGTCTTGTCCCTGGTGATGCTGAGCTGGTTGTCCTGAATCATCTCTGTGCTCCCCATGTGCCTTAGCACAGCTTTTAGGAGGATCTGTCGCATGATCTTCCCAGGCACAGAAGTGAGGCAGACAAGTCAGTTGTTCTTTCTACCCCTTTTAAAGATGAGTACAATATTTCTCTTTTTCCAGTCACCTCGGACTTTACCAAACTGCTGTGATTTTTGAAATTTCATGGAGAGTGCCTTGGCAACCACATCAGCTGAGTCCCTGAGGACACTAAGATGCATCTCATCAGGTCCCATAGAATTATGTCCATTCAGGTTCCTCAGCTGATCATATATCTCACCTTTATTTTCAGTGGGAAGCACTTTCCATCCACATCCTGCAGTCCACCAATTCAAGAGGTGTGGGAAGAGAGATTGTCAATGAAGTCCTTGTTTCTACTCTCTGTACATTCGCTTCTTTCCCTTTAGTTTGATCAGCAATTCTTTACTCAACCATGACGGTCTCCTGCTTTCCTTGTTCAATTATTTTTCTCTTATGCTTTATGGAAAATTTCTTTAGTGATTTTCCAGCTCTGTTCACAACACTGTCTCGGCTCTCCTATTCCCAAGTGCACTCTCCCAGGGAATGCCACTTACCACCTCCCTGAAAAGCTGGAAGTCAGCTTTCTAAAGTTCAGGGGCCTAATTTCACTTCTTACATCACCAGTATCTTTCAGGGCTGCAAACTCCACCAATGTATAATTGATGCAGCCCAGGCTGCCTCCAGTCTAGACATCCCCAATTACATTAGTTGCATTTATGACCAACATATCTGGTAACACATCCTATCTGACAGGACTTTCTATTGCAAAACAATTACCTTTATTTTGAAAATGCTGGCTCTCATATGGCCAACAACAAAAATCAGTGTGTTGTAATAATCATATTAAAGAGAGTATTGAATATCTTTATAATACTTGAGGGTTGTATAGTGGCATTCCATCATTTAATGAAACATACGCTATTGATTTCTAGGTGAAATTTAAAAAATCAATACGAATTTAGAAATCATGTTCTCAGACAATCCTAGTTAGATATGTGTTGGGTTTTTTGTAGAAAATGCTCTGATGACAAAACAGGATTTGAAAATAGAGGTTATAATAAACAAAAAAATAATTTATATTTTTTAGGCCAAGTTTACAAAACTATCTTTAAAGCCACATTTTCTGGGTTATCATTATACTTTATACATTTATAAAGTGATATGAAATCTCTAAGCAACAAATAGCGAACTTGGAGGTTTTAAATTACTTTCATTTTCAATTTATAAACATTTTCTGTGAGAATTTTAAGACATTGAGAAGCAAACTTTATGGCATGAAACCCTTTTTTAAATAACAGAGGGATAAAAGCTCATCTCATCAAAGAGCATTTAGAAGGACCAGTCCTTGGAATTCAGTGAGAACACACAAGGTTACAATCCACTTGAGAGATCCCGGAAATGTCATAAGCCAGCAGAGAGCAGCTCAAGCAGCTTATGAATGACAAAAAAGCCCAGAGAGATGATTATAACCTTGCATTCATTCAGCAATCAAGCATCATCATTATCAAATATAGAGAAGCTTAAAATACTTAGGCATTTTAAGGTTGGTCAGGTCTGTCAACAACTCATTCAACAACATGAATGCAAAGCAGGGTTGGAGAGCTTGGTGGAGACTGTGGGGTTTTGTATTTCCCATATAATAGTTAAGAGAATGAAACAGATTATTTTTGTGAAGACTGGGTCTTACAGGAAGTATGATTTCACTTCTGACCACTTCACAAATCTACGAAAAATACCTGTAAGCCTTTAGGTCTTCTTTTACTAGTTATCAACAGACTTAATTTATTCAGCTGAATAGGTCAAACTATTTTCTTTTTGTATTTAATAGTGCATTTGTGCTTACCGTGTGCATACATACCCAAATTAATTATCTCTGGATGAAAAGCAAATTTTTCAGTATTAAAATGAAAAACTTCATGTCAACAGAACCATTCCAAATTGCTTATTCCTGTCTATATCTGTAAAGAAGAAAAATTACAAAAGGCAAAAAAGAAAGCCATCCTGAAAAACACTGAACTATTAATTTAAATAACTGCTATTATTTTAGGTGGGATGTAAGACTATTTTAGTCAGAGATGATAATTCAAATTTGGAATTCAACTGCACATTTTCTTGCCACTAAATAAGTCTGCATAGGACTTCAACAACTTTGCAATAGAAGGTTATAATTACAGTATTTAATTTTCACTGTTCTAACTTTTGGACTGTTACAACTTTATTCTAATGTAGTTAAAATTAATAGGACAAAAGCAAACCAGTCTCCTCTGCATGAAGGCATCCCTGCTTCACTGCCCATGAGGAGGGGCCTAGATAGAAAGGAAACAGACACATCATATCCTTCAGCTTTTCAAGGCTTACTTGGACAAGTTACAGCTTCTTAAAAAAAATTATCTCCCTATTTCCTCCTCAAAGATGATGAAAGAGTCATCAAATTATGTATTTACAATGAAAGCAGTAAATGAAAGAAAAAATCTTACAGCTTCCCTTTTAAAATAACACTGTCAACTTACTTAGGAAGCTTTCCACAACCTTAAAACATACTGAGTTTATAAATTTCTTTTTGCTACAAACAGTTATTTCCAAACCTAAATATTTAAAAAATATGAGTCAAGCTCCAAAGGAAAGAAGACAAAAAAAAAATTAAATATACTTAGTGAATTTTGGGGGCTGAATTTTAAAGACAGGGTGGCTAAACTGAGAAACTTTACAAAACATACTTAGAGAATGGCACTTATGCTTTCACATTAGTGATAAATTCTGAGTACTACCCATAGTCTGAAAAAATATTGATGTATTGTCACTTAGCATTGAAAAGAGAAGAGATCCAAGTACAGACTCTATATGAAATACTGATAAAGTGAAACTCACTTCTGTAACTTAATTCAGTTAATAACTTAATTAGATCATTTTTCCTGGGCTAAAATACACCCCAGTTAACTGTAAAAACCAAGGAAAAGCTTCATATTTCCGCTGCAATCAAATATGTAACTATAGCTCATAGGAGTAAGTTAAATTTTAGAAGACTGCTTTTATAAGATGAATAACTCATTAACTTCCTTCTGACCTGGTCAGCCTAGCTGGAACTACTACAAGTTTTCATGCTTCTCCTCCATCCCCAAGCTTGTATCTCAGCTGAGTGCCAAAGATGTGAGAAGCACCTGCTCAAAGCAGGATGAGTGCTATCTTCAGATCCATGGCATTCTCTAACCAAGACTGGGAAATCCTGTGGGATGAAAGGATCCTGGGCCAGTGCTGCTTATCTTCCCAACATAGAAGTTTAACCTAATATGTAATTAAATCTTGAACACGCTGAAGCCTCTCCTTCTGTAAAATTAATTCTTTGGACAAAAACAGCAGCTTTGTTTCTCTTTATCTCTAGATGATGTGAATGCTTGTGAGGGCAAAGCTCTGAGGATCATCTGGATAAAACAGGAAAAAAATCCTCTCCTGTGCCCTGTCTTCTAGCAGGATTGGTCCTCTCCTGCTGACCGTATCAGCAAGAGTGTGGTTCAATAGCAGCAGATGCAGAATGAAGAGGTTGTTGCTGCTGATGAGCCAGGAAATGCATTTCAGGAAGTTTACACTTATTATTGAGTCAAATTCGGTGTCATGCATTGAATATTCACTAGAAGAAGGAGAATATCAAGTTATTTTTGGAGCAAATCTTCTGGTTTTGGGTCCTCAAAGGAATTTGATTCAGAGAGTATGAGAAAGCTCTATAACCTGGGACGAATTTCAGTAAGTGGGTACCATCAGGAGGTTAACTTCAAAAGCACGCTGATGGTCTGAACTACAATTCATTTCCAGCACTCTCTGCCTTTCAAATCCAGACACTCACAGTAGCTCTTAGATTGAAAGTATTCTCTGCCTTCTGCTCTGGGACACTAGAAAAGACTCCTTTCTATCACATCCACAGCTGCAGTGTCACAAAGGACTTTGATTATTACCAACTGGAAGAAAAAAAGACAAAGGCAATCCTGACTTCTAACCCATCACCTGGAGTACACACAGTACCTGCTAAATACTTGTGCTGTCATGATGGATGCTGCACAGATCCTGATATCTTGGAGTGTTTCTCTTGCCCAATTCAAAATTGTAGCATAATTAAATGTTCAGTACCCAGGCTGGTTATATGGGGGCCTAAACCTGAAATATGTTTAATATTATGTTCTTATCTGGAGCTGCAATAATTAACTATCAAAACCTAGCTGGGGATAAGTCTCATTCCTCTGAGAGAACAGATCCTGGAGGGACTCTCAGGTCATGATTGACGTTGGAAAACAGTTCACTGCAGTGAATATCAATGCTGCTCCCAGAGAGATTCTCCACAGAAATGGGTTGCATTTTCAAGGTATTCAGGAAAAAGATTCATGCAAGCCCTTTATTTTCTGGATGAAACCAATAACTAGTAGTCCAAAAAGTACATTACCCACAATATTGCAGAAGAGTAAGCACTGGTCTTTTTGACAGGGTCTGCTTTCCCACTGGGCAGGATTGGTGAGTGTCCAGAAAACATGCCAGCCTTGACATTTCAAGTGCACTAGAAGCATTATTAAAACAGCCTCCTCACAGCATAAGTACCAAGATAAATTACATGTAATGTCAGGGAAACATGTGTACAGTATAGTGATGCTAGAGCTCCTTTTAAACTGTTCTCAACAGGCAAGACATAAATATCAGACTCTTTTTACACACATATGCTCTGACAGCACATTTCTGTGTACACATGTAAGAATTGATTCAATAATTGGAAAAGCTAGAACTCAGAAAACAAGGTATTTGTACAGATTTAAAGAGAGTAAGCACTTTAAAATGCAGTCATATTTGGATTTTCTTTTCATGTCTTCATCTTGCTTTTATCTTAGAATAAGCTTTTCTGGTTTTGCCCAAGTTCTGATTTTTAATTGAAATTAAGTGACACAAATGTCATTTTTCAAGGACTTTTTGCTCACCTGCTACATATTCTCACAATGCCACTAATGCCTTAAAAGTAAATATTCTCAAAAATAAAGCTTTTTTGACAATGTTATTTAGCAATCCTTCTGTGAAAGATCACCTTGCTAAGTGCTCATTAAAACAGAAATACAGATCCCCTCAATCATTTTCTTCAGTTTGCAGAGAAACCCTCTTCTTCCTACTCATACATATAATACAAGTGGCAGGGAAAGCAAAAAGTAATTACCTCATTTAAATCAAAATCAGTGAAAATTCAAAATCTATGTAAATAGTGACTCAGCTGACCTCTGTGGGCAGATTTTGACAACAAATTTTTACAACAGATCTAAGTCAAACAAAAATTCCTTTTATTTTTGGTTGTTGTTTTTTTTCAAAGATACAAAGCCATGTTCACATGGCTAAAATTAATAAGATCTATGAACCTTTGGAAAATAAATGACTTCTGTTTTATTTTAAATAAGACTGATAATTTTTTTCTTTCCTAAGCAAGCAAGCATTAATCTACTGTTTTCTGTGAATTGGACATCTATGGTTACAGAGATGGAACAGGTCTCCAGTATATTAGAAAACTGGAAGCAAACACTATCATTGTGCCCTAGTGCTTAAGTTCAAAGACTAAAAATACTAAGGGCAATGGCAAAGTATCAAATTTCCTCCTAATACTCTGATTCCATAAGGTTATCTGAGTCAAAAAATTTCCCTGCAATATAAAGTTCAAGTAAGAGCAGGATTTTTCAGGACTGAAATCTTAGGTCTAGATCCACATAACTGTATACCTGTAATTTAATGTACACAAGTATACCATATATACAATCTACATTAGACAGGGTCTAATATGGACTGTATATATTGTATACATGTCATCCTCAGTGTCTTTGAGGACTGAAGCCAAAAATTCCAAGTTCATCCTGAAGAGAATTTGAAATGAATACCTGGAAAACTGGAGAAGCCCTAGCCCTGCTGTGTAAGGAATAACAGCCTGAGTTCTTCCTGCAAATAAATTAATTTCTCTACTCATTGTCCTTTACCCAGGACTGATGCTCAGGACTGAAGAGTTGAAAACTAGAGTCCTTCATGACAAAATCATGATTGTTCTGTAGAAAAGTGTCTACACTGCTTCCTGTCAAATGCCATGAAAACACTTCATTTTTTATAGATTTTGTTCATGTCTCCCAATAATTGCAATTACATAACTGGTTCAGTGGCATGTTTTCCCATAACATACATTTTTAACAAGTGAATGCATCAGAGCAATGAAGGAAAAGGATTTGGTCTGGAATTATTCTGTTCAGATGAGGCTGTTAAGCCAAAAAGTCCATAGCATATGCAAGTAGGGTTTAACTTTCATGATCAGCTGTGACCAGCAAGCTTCATAAGGGCAGTTAAAGCTGGCCTTATCACCACAAAGTAATGACAGCAATGAGGACAAAAATATTTTCACATTCGAGCAATTTCTCTTGAAAGTAAAGTATTATATGCTTTAAGAAGGCCAAATTTTTGCTTTTATACTTAATTAAGGAATGGAACTTCCTATAATAAGGCATCATTATACTGCAGAAGGGAGGAATAATCTCTCAGGCTTTACATGCTAAAATCTTTATCAAGGTCAGGAACTGTGGAAGTTTTGAAGTCTGTCCAGGCTTCAAATTCACTAGTGTTTTCTTAAATTAGTCCTACAATATGTAAGGGGTTAGGACTAAGGTCAGAGTTGTTAAAATATACAATCTTTCATTATAAACAAGCCTTTCCCCAGTCTATGACAATGATCCCATATGTACACATCCCGCATGTACATCACACACATGTACAGCTATCCTGCCTAAAAGTGATCTAAACATTAATATGGCACATCTACAGTTACCATTTTCTGCTTCTGAAATGCAGAAATCTGACCCACACTGAAGCCTGTCTAACACTAGCATGATGCTGGATGTGGAGTCAATTCCCATGTGATGAATACAAATTTTAAAGAGAGCTTATTGTAGGCTTACCATTGGTCCTATATTTTCACAGCTTTTTCATTTTCTTGTATGTTAAACAGGGTTTTTTTCCTGCTCCATTGAATTAGAGATTATTATTTACTTCATGTCCTATGGTCTGTAATTTATCATATGACTTTGCTCTTCTTAAGCAAAAAACACATGTGTAGCTACAGACTGAGTAGTTTATCAAGCTATTTTTGTTGACGAAGAGGAATGTAAGAAATCAAAAATGCAGCTTTGGCTTCCTCTCCCTGTTCTTCCCCACATCCTTTTTAAAAAATAAACCAACACACAACCAGTTGGCAACCTCTGACTGTTCTATCTCAGACAAGTCCAGCCACAAACTTATTAATTTGGTTTTTATACCTTCTACAGTCTCCAATCACCAGAGCTGACCTCTGCCATTACCCAGATTTCTCTCAGATCAAGACTCTGCACAGTAAGACCTCTACTTACAGCCTATCATTATCCTTAGGGAGTCCTCTTCAATACAAAGCAAACCAAAACTAGAACTTCTTTAGTAAGAAAGAAGAATCATATTCTGATGTACTCATGTGAAAATAAAGTGGTTTATGAGAAGATTGCCAAAATACTATGTTCAACAAATAAAAAGAAAACTCTGGGACATTAGGAAATCCAGGCTGTGGAGTACAAGAACCATAAGCTCCCTGACAATTTTTTTTTCAGAGAACCTTTTTTGCAGCTTAAACACACCCCACAGAAGCACACCCTTGAGGTCTATCTTCCTCTTTCAGTAAAGGTCATGCATAAAGTAAAGTGAACCTTCAGAATTTTTCTATACCAGAGTATAGAACTATCCAGTTCTATACATACTGGATTTCTCATTTGAGACTTAAAGTGGAAAAAAAAAAGAGTAAACAATTCCTTAGGTTTCTTATCTCTCAATTTGTAGCTGTTCCAGATCTTATATTCAAGCAATAGATAGAAGGAATCTGCAACACAGTAACCTATAGCATGATTACTATTATTTGCCAATAAGCAGTAATGATATGCATTACAGTGTGATTTTAGGCAAACAATTCTATGAATATTATTTGACCTAGCTTCAAATTCAATGAAGCATTTCTAATAACTTGCATGTTCAAAGATGAAGTTTAATGAATGAAAGCAAAACAGAAATACACAGTCAATCCAAATACCAGCACAGGCCAAGTTCTGCCACACATGCTGACACTGAACCTGTTCACACAAGCTCTTCTAGTTAGCATTAGTGGAACAACACTTTTTGAAATAATTATATTTCAATAAACGCCCATAGGAAGAGATTCTGTGTCATTCACAGCAATACATAAGCAAGCATTCAAAACTACTTTCTGTTGCTATTGCTTAGTCTCACCACACTCACACAAAAGCTCTGGGATTGCATGTCACCCAATACAAGGCTGCGCAGCCCTCTACCATCACACACTACCACTAATCCTCATCACACTCATGCCCCCTTTGTCCCTTGACCTCATATCCAACTATAAGGAACAAGTTTCCTTGATGTTCACAGTGATGCCTCATTAAATTATATTTCACCTTTGAGATGATTCTCAAAACACTTCCCTAGAAACAAGTTCTGCTGCTGCAAAAAAAGACTAAGTACCCACTACAAATCCCTCTTGTCAGAAGTAGTATACATTTTATTCTCTTTCCATATTGCTAATAGTTTGCAGTTGTAAATGTAGTACAAGGTTACAGTACAAAATTATCAACAAGGTATGTGGAGAAGTAAAATTAGAAGGGACAACAGTTATATTATATTGCTTCAAAATACCCATTTGCATTTTTCTGCTTAAAATACAAACCTTCTCTGCAATGTCTAAACTGTGGGGTATTGTTGTGCTAATGGCATCATATGTAAAGCATGAAAAATTGAACAAATGCCTATTGAAATTATATCAGATGATAAATAATTCAATGGATGAGCTTTATAAAATGTAAACATTCTCAAATTACTTTGCTATGAATTAGTAATCAAAAACTAAATTATTTAAATTTCTGCCGCAAAGGGGAAACCTAATAAGATCATAAAGATTCCTTGTAAGAGATTTCCAGACTAGAAGTATGTTTTCCAAGAAGGTAATTTACAGTCTAATAATTTATAGCCATAAAATAGTGTTTCTGCAGTCAGGATGATTTATTTTCTGCACTTACCATGATGAATGTTTGAAGTACAATGATAACCTCCTTTTGCAACTGTGCAATATCATAAACACTGAGAAGGTCTTTTCATAACCTAGACTTACTTTCAGTCCAATTTTCTAGAAGCTAGCTTCAGGTAATCAGTAGCTGAGAATACAGTCATTACTTTATTTTAAAATATTTACAATGCAATCTATCTTCAAGAGTGATGCCCCTAAGAGTGTCAGCACAAAAAGAGGAGAGCTAAACATATTAAGATGTAACAACCCATCATCTTAGTCGCTATGAGAATCTTTCATAGTGAAGAGACAAATGACAATTTTTCTGCTTCTTTTTACTCTGAAATCCTGAACTATTGAGATATTTGTTTATATTCTCAGGGGAAGTATTTCCATTTTCTTTCACTGATTTCAGTTTAATTTAGACTCTGAGCACAAGAAAAACACACTAAAACAGACGACGCATAAAAAAAAGCAATTGGTAGATTCCTGTTAAATTTGCCCATGACTGATATATCTGTGACATGCTTCCTGTAACATTGGAAGTACAATAAAAAGAGATGGAGATCCTTTCTCAGTCAGGCACACAAGAAGGCAGCTGGAGAGATGGCTGCTACATTGAGACAAGATGGGCTCATGAACAGAAGGGAAGAATCCTGCCTCTGTTGTGCCCTTGAAGAATCTTAGTTTTGCAAAATGGGTCAAGCAGGGACCCAAGACTGCAACCCATTTGGCTCAAACTCCTAGGGAACATAGGTGGTAACTAGAACAAATTTAAACATTACTTTCTTCTTTATCACAAAGAATCCAACTAAAAAAGATGGACTACAGCTTTGAAGCACTGTTCTGGATTAAGTTTTTGATTTAAGAAAAAAAATAGTTGGATACCTTTCTACTCTGAGTAGAACTGGAAGATTTTTATTTTCTCATGACTTATGACAATCATAAAGAGCTTATATATTACAGAAAACAAATTTACATTTTTCATCTTTAGTATTTTGATGCTGTGTTGGGATCCAGGGCAAGAAAATTTAGAGGAGGTCTATAGCAGAAATTTTGGTGAAGTAATAGTGACAGAATAAACATGCCAAAAGAGCAGTAGAGGCAGATGGTGTTGTGCCACTCAATTGGGGCACAAAGCTACTCTCTGAAAATCAGGGCTGAAAACACTGGTAAAGTAGACAATAAAAATATCATGGGCTTGGAAGTCTGTATTTTGGAAAATACGCAACAGAAATTGCTTAAATACTTCTGTAAAAGTACATAGGTGTAAGCACAGACTTCATATCAGGAAAAACAGCACCACTAGCTCAGAGCAATTCCTCACAGGGACAACAGACAACACTGCAGATGAAGTTGAATGGGCTATTAGTTTGGAAGTACACTCAATATTTATTTTTTGAGTTTACAGGCTTATCAGCTCCTGTCAATTACATTACCACAGAAAAGAAATCAACAAAACAATAAAACTTGCAGTGCTGATCTAATCTCTTAAACAAGTTCATGAAGTAAATATGATTCTGAAGCGTCAAAAATACAATTTGTAATAGTACAGTGGAAAAAGTACTTTATAACGTTATTGGATTAAAACTAAGCCCATGTTCTATTGCTTTTAAGATGATGTAATTTTTGAAAAAGGCAAAGGGACAAAAACATCCCAAGGAGAAATTGAAGAGTGGCTCTGTAAGAAGTGGAACTTCTTGACACTCTCAGAAGAAAAGCTCAGCTTGGCCAGTTTGTTTTGCTGGGAAGAAAAAAATATGTTACTTAATTGTCCAGCTAGAGTTCTAATGGCCAGAAAGAAAAAAATATCTATATTTTCATACAAAAACCAGTATATCCATCTTCTCTTTAAAGTGCCATTTACGTTGTGTATTCAGACATCTGAGAAAATCCACAGAGGAAAAAGCCAAAAGATACTAACCTCTATAAGGACTACAGTCCAGTGGTATAAGAGAAAAGAAAAAAGAGAAAGAATGAGCACAATGAGCTGCACTTGAAATGTTCAAACACTGAGCAGGGCTCAAAAGGGTCATCATCTTTGTGTCACCCTTCCCCATGATGGCATTTCACAGTCCTGAGCCTATGAGAATGAAATTTAGCTGTCTTTCTCTGAGAAAAAAAGACAAACCCAAATGTAAACAAAATCAAAACCAAACCATAGAGTAGAGGGTATCTGTTACAGATGCTGTTCCAGAGCGACGCAAATTAATCCACAGCATTCCTCTGAGAAAAAAACATCAAATCTGAATAGTGACTATTTTTTTTTTCAGAGAAGGAAGATGTGATGGATTAAGGCCATATTTTGAATCTCCATTGTTCATTGTTCTCCTTGTTCTCTCTTTGTTTTACAAAGTACTGCAGGCCACTCTGAATTCAAACTGCTCTGCTCTGCTACTTCTAAAGGAGAAAGTAACAGAACTCTTACACAAGCATGAGAAGCTTTGAATTGAAAATAAATGTATTAGTTTAATTAGCTGTAACAGCCTAAGTTAAATTTGTTTTACAATTCTTGTAAATTATTTTTTTTAATTTCTTTTTTAACTTATACATTTTAAATTTGTAATGAAAAAGAAAACTATTTTCAGTATTTTCTTCACATCTAACACAATTAAAGCAAATTTTGACAAGGCTTAAACTTTTTAAATAAGCAAGGTAAGAGAGAAGCAGCATTGCAGCCAGAGCAGCTAAGGTAGGTTATCAATGCACTGTGGAATGGTGAACTAGTGGTAGCCTTACTGAGCTCATGAACTAGCTCATGTGAAGGAGCACTAGTGCCTCTAAACAACTCAAGCTCCATGAGAATGAAATATGGTTATATCATAAGTAGTGACAGAGCAGTGATACCCTTAGTCATTCCCAAACTGACAGCCCAGGAGTCAATGAAAACTGCCCAGTCAGCACTGAGCAGCACAGCACACTGGTTACTGACAGCCAGCCAGAAAATATACTTTGAGTGCTTGTAGTTTATGACCCACCAGCTTTCCATTGTTTGCCTCTCCTATTGCTCCTTTTATATTGCTCTTATTCCTTGTCTTGTCACATCTCTTTCTCTCTTAGACTTCTTTCAAAATATATCTTTTTCTTTCATGTTCCCACTCTCCCATAAGATTCTTGCATCTTCCATCTTTTGTACATTTCCTTATCTCTCCAGCCCAGAAAATCCCCTGATATCCATTCCTTGAATACCACTTCTCCTTTCCAATTCATCCATTATTCCTTGTAAAGCTTGGGTCTCACATTCAGCCCTTGATCCCTTATTCCTGTTTTCCACTTTCTGTTTCACCTAGACACCTTTTTGTCAATTTCTTTCCCATTACATATGCATTTCCCATGATAAATCCAGTCTTTCTTCCCTGAAGCCACTGATCTTGTCCCCAAGCCTTTCTCCATGATTTGACAGGCACTATTACATGTCTCTTTTGAGTAAAATTCACTATGCTTCCTTAAAGTCACCGGTACTGCAGATACAGGAAGGAAGTACAAGATCCCCATCTTCCCTATCATGTCTCCTACTTAATTTCAATGTTCACAGAGCCCTATTCATTTTTTTTACTCTGTTTCTGTAACCAAGGGTTTCCCATAATGTTCAGACCTTCTGTCTCCTTCCTGCTGTAGCTAACCCTAAAACCCAAGACATTTTCCCCTCAGACCACCTATTTCAAGTGACAGACTGCCTTACATAAATCTCCAAGCCTGGATAAAGTTACTTATATGTTCTGCTTTTGTCACACAAAGTGCTATTGTTCTTTTCTCCAGTATGAGCTATAGCACTGTCCACTTTGGACATACATCAAGCAAGATGCTCAAAAGCAATTTTCTTTCTAAAATTCTAAGCATTAATACATGCTTTTGTATGGCTTTATCTAAAAGCTCTTCACACATTTCCAATGATCGATTAATGAATAAGATTCTTCAAACTTCTTTTAAAACCAAATGAACCAGTTAGGCATCTGTTGAAAGAGAATGAAAGTACAGGTCAAGGGCAGCTTTACTCTGTTAATCTCTCTCAAGGACTTTGCCAGTAGTCCTGAGTTGATAAAAATGAGACTGTGAAGGGTGTGGTGTAATCATTCTTTTAAGAGAAAGACACCTTTTGTATTCACCTCCAGGTATAAGAGTGGCAAATTAAAATCACAAATACAAGAATGAGACCCTGGCACATAACCCAGAAAAGGAAATGGAGGTCTCTTAAGGTTAACTAACCTCATCAGGCATGGATCAGGCCTTGAGATGTACAAAAGCTACCATCAAGGAAAATGTCTTGCAAATGTCCAGTCTGCATCACACATGTCCAAATTTGAAGCATCCTTAAACATGGTGATTTCATCAGGTTTTATCTCAGTCCTGGACTTTCTGCATATCTTGGGCTGAATTATTGTTAGTAGCAGCATAGCAGATTGGAAGAATCTACTTTGCTGGAGGAAGTAAAATATGCCCACATTTATGAAGTGGAAATTATTAAGGGACTAAGTATGAAATCCCACAGTTGCAAATTTTTACTGTAAAATGAAAGGAATGCTTAGTGCTGGTAAGAGTATGGCTCTACAGAGACTTGAAATTCACGGTGTGAGGTTAAGGAATATATCCAGAAAGCACAGCAGCTTAAGGCAAAAAAGATTTCCACCAGAGAAGGAAAGGTATTCTTAAGCCAACATTTTTTTTCCTAAATACAGTGAAATTCTTTATCAATTACATCATGCAATATATAAAAGGCATGGCAGAACATGGGTGTTCTTTTGATTAATTTCATCAGGGTTGACGTTGCTCTGTCCATGTTTACTTAACATACTTGAGTTGCAATTTTAAGCAACTCTAACTGCATCTCAGTACTAAATACTGAAAATTCTATTTTCAAAGTGGAAAATACCAGTTAAAAGGATAACAGAACCATGTAAATGCCTGTGCGGAGGGAGCATGTGCAGAGCACGTGCAGAGTAGAAAGTAGGAACTCCCAAATGGAAGAGCACTGCTGAAGTACACTTATCATTAGTATATTCATCCCATAGAAATGAGTATTGTACTTCTAAGTTATTCCACCTCCGCCTCCTAGGTGAATCAAAGTGTGCCTTATCCTGGAAAAATGTATGACTAATTTAACAGAAATGTTGGGTTTGGTAGAAGTAACAGTTTTCCTTCATACACCTCCTCCCTTGCAACGGTATAAATCACATTTTCTACCACTACATGGCTTCCTGAATCCTTTGAGGACCAGGCCATGAAGCCCTTGTAAATAACATCATATGACCATTTGCAGCTCCCTGCACAGTGCTTCAACCTTCCCTCAGCTATTTGCCCACTTGGATTTTGCAATAGCAAAAAGGTTTTAGTGTGTGTTAAGCCCCAAGGCTTTTACAAAAGGAAGGTTTTTACCCTTCAGCAAACTTTCTTAGAAATTTTATTTGTCTTTTTGCCAGGCATTCCAAATGTAGGTTTGAAATTAACTGATCTGAACATGAAGTTATATTTAAGCTTTTTTTTTTAAATGTAAACCTACTTCAAGTTTTATTAATTGTGCAGGAAAAAAAATCTTTTGTTCCCTTATGTACCAAGATATACACTTACAAACTATGTTCAATTTGCTTTGTTTTAAGAGAAAAAAGGGAATCATTCCTATGCAACGGTAAATATCTAATTCACTGCTTCTATCAGGCACATTTCTTTCTTTGAAAAATATATTTAAAGTCCTTTCTGAATCCCATCAGCAAAAACAATTTTTCCTAAGACAGTGCAGAGTTACTTCTGCAAACCAAGTGCTTTGATATATTGCATGAGAGATGCTCATGCACACAAATGAAAAATAGTTTGCTTCTTTAAAAAAATATTATTTAGCTGCTTTTTTTGCAAGGTGACACAAAAAAAAAGCCCTAACACTTAGAAATACTCAGAAAAAGGCTGAGGAGTTGCAATCATTATTAAAATGTATGGTTTCCTGACCATTGATGTATTCTACAGAGGTTTGTGCCACACTGCCCTCATCAAGTTCTGAGACTTACTTGGAAATGCCATTGCTCAGACACTGAAGGAAGCAAACTTCTGGACTCTCTGGCTCTTAGTGGTTTATGGCAATATGTAATTCTGAAAGATAAACCATCAAAAGAAATGTTAATTGTTGAAATATAAAGCAAAAACTCTGGTAAATGGGACAAAGAAAACTCTATATGTGCAGGGAACAGGTGAGGAATAGAAGGCACAAACTGTGAAATGGTTTATGTTTTTACAGTGAGAGGAACCCAGCAGTAAGGCTAAATCACAGAAGTGTAATACTACACTAGAGACAAAATTTGAATTAATGAGATATGTTTAATCAGTAAGAAAAAGAAGGAAGCATGAAGAATCTATGATTGATAAGATGCTGGTGAGCCATTCTCATATTTTTCAAAACTGGGTTTCTCATAAGCAATAATATGATTAGTACCTGTAGGTGAAAAAAGGGAATTCTGAGGAGTATGCTGGATGCTCTGAAATAAACTCTAGGCAAAGCAACAGACACTGTCAAAGAAAAGAAGTTATCATATTCTTTGGATGGTTATGAAACATTCCGCCTATATTTGTGGAAAATTAATAAGGAAACCCTATAGTTTATGGAGCTTACAGTCAAAGCCTCCTCACAAAGAGCATATGAACCTACATACATTACAAGGTAAAAGGACCATTCTAATCCCATGTAGCAGACATGTCTGGGGGAAAAAAATTAACATAACTAAATTTCCTCTATCCATTAGCACTAGCATGAAAACATTTTTAGCCTATAAAGGTGCATGGGTAGGCTCCAAGGTACTGTTTCTGAGACTGCATTTACAAATTTTGAAGAATGAAGTCGTTGCCCCTGTAAGCATCCTCTTCTCTAGTAGATAAGATCTAAAAAAGTCATGGAAAGAACACTCTAATTTTAAAGCAGGGAAAACACAGCCGTTTTTCTTTCCTATTGCAATAATCACAGCACCACATGACACGGCATTATCTAATAAATCTCTTAAAATTACGTGAGCTTGGGTTTCCTTTATGTTTCTGCCAAAAATCAACCATTAC
Organism: Pheucticus melanocephalus; assembly: GCA_013398405.1. Lineage (NCBI taxonomy): Eukaryota > Metazoa > Chordata > Aves > Passeriformes > Cardinalidae > Pheucticus > Pheucticus melanocephalus. The sequence goes on along the minus strand of VZSJ01000343.1, from coordinate 3,185,089 downwards.
CCAGCTGTTCTTGCGCACTGGATTATTCTTTTTTAGGACTTAGTCTCCAAAAGATGTTTGCTCTACCAGTCTGGGTTAACTGTGAATACACATAGTGTTATTTCCAACCCATATCAAAATAATTATAACAATGTGAAGGTAGATATACATTATGTAAAAAACAGGAGGAGCATACAGAAATTAAACATACGAATAGAAAATCCCAGACCTATACATAAGTCTGTGAATCACAGCAGAGGGTCAAACAATACGTTCCATGTAATCAGGAGAAAGCAGTAGTGACAAATGCAGGAATACTGGCATTTCAAGAGAGAAAAATTGAGTGACTAAAGTAAAAGAGGAATATTTAAAAAAATAGAAGAAAAAAGGGGCAATTTGGGTTGATGAAATACAGTGTGGAGTCTTTTCAATTTATCAACTAATGTCACTTCTGTGGGCTGGAGCTAAATAGGTCTCTGAAGTGAAACTTTTCAGTTATCATTTTTATTTTGTGAAAAATGGAAAGAAACAAATAAAAATGTAAATATTCCCATAACCTGCTTGCAACAAAAAGCTCACTGCATAAAAAATGTGGTAATATCTTTTTTTTTTTAAATTCCATTTCTAAATCTTTAGATTATCTGATTTTTTAAAAAAAAAGTTCTTATTTTGTGATGTCTGAATTGGTATAATTCCATGAAGCAAATACATACTCTTTTCCTTTTTTTGTGATTATTATTTGTGGCAAAAATATTGCTCAGCCTAGACACTATTTCAACAGACTTAGGTCTTACATTTTTAGCATGTTAAAACCATGCCACAAATCAAGTCAACAAAGTTATTATTTAGGAATTTACAAAGCAGTAACAGTGACAACAAAATCCACATAAAAACCCCCAAACCCACAGGATTTCACATTTTAGGACTTCATTTCTAATTTTTTTCTACAATACTAAAAAATGCAATTGCACTCATGTTTCAAATTTTAAAAACTCAAACAAACAACAAACATCCCCATAATCTTCTTTCACTTTTCAAATAAAGGCTTCCACAGCAGCTGGCTTTACCCACAACAAAAAGTGACTGATTTTGCCATGGATAGGTGAACTGAACTGACTTAGCTTAGCTATTCTGTTCATGATGTGTTATTCCAAGTAGCTCAACAAGCAGGACAACTAGTATCCCTCTATTGTAGATTTGTGTCTCAAGACCAAGCTTCCATGAGGATTTTCAGTTTTCTATTAAATGAGTCTCCCTCAAAACCACTGCATTTATAGGATATCAACATCCTATATGATTCCTCTGCCAGTTCTGCTTAAACTGGCCAATAGGTTTAAAAAGTTCCAGGTGAGAAAGAACTTCTTATAATGTGCGATGTAAACCTCCCCTGATTTTCATAGCACTCAGTATGAAAAATTATGAGCTGTTAAAATGAAGCCATTCCTTATGGAGACATGACATGAATGTGATGGGAAGAAATACCATCTCTTGAACATGACAAACAAGATCTGAACAACAGTCCCCACAAAGCAAACTAAATCAACACTAATCTTAGTGACTATAGTCATCATATGATGGAATCCCTTTCTTTTACAGACAGGAAGAATCAAATAAGTATTTTCTCAGACTCAAATAATTAACAGAAGTTGTGTGCCTTTTTCTTTACCTCAGTTGGTGTTTATCCTGTTCTAGTCATTAGCAACACTTCAGATACTGCTTGCTCCAGTTGGAGCTGACAGCCTGGGACACAGATCTTCTTCTTTGCCCATAGCTGGCAGTTTCAAATAAAGAGTGGAAAAATACAGTTCTGGGAGGATAATTTGGAAACACTCCTCTTTGAAGAATTTGGTGTGAATGCTCAGAAAAAATGAAAGGCATTTCATGGGACAATAAAAAGAGCATGGGACTAAGAACAAGCTTTTCTCTGATGAGACTCCACAACTCATGTAAATCAGACACCAATATAAAATAATACAAGGACACACTAGCAATAGAGGTGTTCACATGAAAAACTGATAGCAGCTTGAGAATTAAAAGAATTAAATACCAAGACAAAATTTATTGTAGAATTTGCCACTTAACCATTAACCATTTTGTTAGAGGAAATAATTTTAGCACCCATGCAATTGCCTTGGAAAAAACGTTGATAATAGCTTTGATGACTTTTTTAAATTTAAAGGTATAAGTCAGTTTGCAATGTAAAACCTGAAGAAATAAAACAAAATGACTAAGTTTAATGTATTGAGATGTTTAGGAATGTGAGGAACTCACAGAAGAGTCAAGTGCATGGGAAAAAAACTCTACAGATCTTCTCTGTGACTAATAAAATATATTATGAGCGCAAATGGGAAGGAAGTCTCAAATTTTTAAGCCCTGAAGGTGAGAGATAAAAGTTGTTAACTTAACAATATGCTGGCAAAGAAGGAAGACTACTTAATAGAGATTTGAAAGCTGCAATTAACAATAAAACTCACAAAATTACACAGTAGTTTTAGCAGTTCCTGCAGGTTACCAAAAAAAAAAAAAATTCAAGACTAAAAACAGGTTAAACAAGCCATATATGAATTTGATAAAAGTTGTAGTATTGAGTGGGGATTTTGTTAGTAGATAGTGTTTGTGGGTGATGGTTTCTACCAAGTGAGATAGAGAAGATTGAATGAATTATCTCCATTTTCCACTTTTTTTTTTCCTTAAAACTCAGTCTATGGGATTTGATAGTGAAAGAATACCCAACACCTCACATGATCATGCTCCACTAAGAAATCTAACAAATTATGCATGTAGTTATTCTGCAACAGACCTAAGATTTCATTTTCATCATTATCTATTCCTCCATTTCTGTGCAACTTTACCTTTTGCCTACAGTTTTTTGTGAGTCATCAAGAGTGATAGGTACAGGAACACCATGTACTTGCAACATAAAATGTCAGTCCCCTTTTAAAATGTTTCTTTGTTTAACAACAAAACTCATATTTGCAAAGCTTGCATTTTGAACATGTCACCTAACAAATCAAAACAAGAAGATGAGCAAACACCTTTTATCTGAAAGTGTCATTCTTTACTAATTTGCACTGTTTGGTGCATGTCTTGTGGGTACACTGGGATGCTACCCCACAAGTGATGCTTCAGTCTGGTATCATAGTTTGGATAAAAATGTCTTACATTATTTTGAGAACAGATGGTTCATTCTTATTCCTGGCATCCTTTGAGGCCTAATGCTGATAAAAATTTCAAGAGTCACAAGATATACCTCTGTTTTACTTAACCTGAATTAGTTTTTCTGCTGTCTTCTCAACCTGTGAGTGACCCTTGTGCAGTTTAGGTGATACATCTTAAGGTGAGATCATTGTGGGTGACAAACACATATCAAGGTTTTTAGTTTGAAATTCTGCAAGCTGGAATGCATTCAGAAGTGAAGAGCACTTTAAACTATCATCAAATTAGCACAATAGGTTTTTCTCAGTCCATGTAACATTTGTTCTTCATGTTCTGAGGCTGGAAGCATCTGTCATAATCTCAATTGCTGCAGAAGAAAAGATGTGCAGTGAGAATCCTCATGATCTATATATCAACTCCAGTCTTTTCAAGAGCAGCCAGAGGACTTTGAAAGTCAGTGACTTGGAAACTTAAATTTTAGTCTAGTGATTGTGATTCATCTTTACAGTTATAATTTGACCTTCAAAATTGCTGGTTAAATTCCTGGTGACTGTCTAGAACACTAAAATTGTCCTGATTGGCTGTATTTCCACTGACATTCACTGAGATAATGTTTTCCATCTCAGTAATCTATGGGTAGTATCCAAATAAGCAATTAAAACAAAATACTCAGGACCTTCTGAAAAAAATTTTGCCTGTCTTAGGCTTCTTCATTCTGTCTGCACCCAGTAATTCAGTTTCTGTGGCTTTTACCAGAGTCAAGCCCAATTTTGATGCCTTACATTCAATTACCAATTTACTTTTTATCAATAGTATATAGTCCCTTGCTTATGATATCTTGTAGCTATCTGATGTGCAACAATTAAATAAAAAAGCCACTGTTCCTAGGTGCACATACATGTCCTACATTTTGGATTAAAGTAATGTAATTCAGATTCACTATAGGTTTTGCTTCAACTTTTCCATACTCCTTCTTTTTCAATCTTATCAGAGTATCAGATCATTGATTTAGCATTTATGTCACTTTTGTTCTTGTTTACGACTACCCAGATGCTTGTTCTTCTCCCAGGCATTTCTCAATATTTCCATTAGCTCCTGAGGCATGCTGTGCATTCAATGTTTTCTATTTTCCTTCTCTAGGGTCAGGCCATCCACAGTTAATAGGTTTTCATCTCTCTCTGAGGTACAAACCCATTAAAATTTTGTTTTAACTTGTCATCTTCATCTAGAAATGCATAGTTTTATGAGCAGCAGGTGAGGTTCCAATTCATCTTTGTTGTCTAGTGAGTCTTGAGTCCTCCCATAGAAGTTTTTAGTTTGAATGGGAGTGCTTTCAGATGGCTCACACTTCAAGTTGGAGACTTGTGATCATCAAGGGTTATTTATGCATTGGATTCCTATTCTCTTTCTTTTTTGTCCCATGTATATTTGAAAGTATTCAACATTTTAAGTTGCTGACCATCTGTCTCCTTCAGTTTCTGCAGTCATCAACATCATGCAGCTCCTTCCATCTGGCTATGCTTTCAGAAATGTTTCCATTTTAAAAATCTCTTGAAGACATTTTTCTAGCAACAACTTTAGCAGCCATGTCAGTTTTCCTTCGACACTTTGCTTTCTAACCAGAAAAATTCTTTCATTTAACCTCCAGAAATTAAAAGACTTGTTTAATTCCCTGATGTGCTTTCTGTCATTTAGATTGTGTACACACAGAGAAAATGGGAGGTCACTCTTTTGAACAATATTTATGATAATTATAGCAGTACCTCCAGCCAAAATAACTGCCTGGCTCCTTCAGGCATCATGCAAACATGCTAGAATGACAGCCCTTGTGCCCAAATCGTTTCCATCTGCATTCTCACATAGAGATCACGGACATGACACCTATCAATAGAAGTCACGTCACCTATCAACAGAAATCAATATAGAGACATCAGAAAGAGGGCCTTTATACGAGAAACCTTTTACATTACAAAGAAGGTGACCAAATGATAGCATATTTGCATAGTTAATTTCCTGTTTAATGGTCACATAATTAGCTGTCATTTCTCGTGCAGTATAAACTCTTTGTTTAAGCACAAAATAGCACCATTAGACATTTATTTTTACTGCACTCTTCCTGTTATTTCCAAGTCTAAGATACCAGATAAACACTATGGTCAGTTTAATTACTATGAATATCTACATAATGTTCTGGTTTTTAATGACATCCACTGCATGTTTCTCTCATCAACAGATCAGAAAGGGGAAAAAGTAACTACTCTAATTTGTATTTTCTTTTGTCCCTCAGAATGTATTACCTGCCAACTTAAAATATATAGCAATGCCTTTGTGCTTCATCAAAGTTGAATGTATTCAATAAAACACTGTGAGAGCATTCAATTTCCCATTTTCTAAACTTTTCTTTTGTCTCTATTGTAAAACACTTTTTCTTGTCCTAAGAACTGCTCTCCTGTTTTAAAAACAGTGGAAATGAATCTCTTTTACTCTGCAGGATTGTTTCAATAAATTAAGGGGGAACAAGTGGGAGGTTGAAATGAAAAACTGATTTTCATTTTACGATCTCAATAAAGTAATCTACTGATAGAAAGAAAAATCACACATCAACAAATCACATTGTAATACAATAAATCTTCTCTACCTTGTGAGCGTCAGTGTCACATCAACAGGTTGAAAGTCAAAAAATGCCATAAAGCTTAGATTAGTAGCTAAGTAGGGGAGGGGGAGGAGGAAGCAGAGCAATCTCTCAGATGTCCAAGTTTCTTTCACTCAGAAAAGCAGAAATGCTTGACAAAGCAAACAGGTCAGGTCAGTATACACTTGCTACTCAGGTTAAAGCTTCTAAGATGGTATCCAAACTTCAGCTCTAAAAATCCATGAGTCACACTCTTTCTTTGCCCTCTTCTGTATATAGCTGCTATATTCCCGGATACTTGTAATAACACAAACACTTCAAAAACTTTAATCCTACTGTGTTTTCACATATTGTATTATGTGAGTAAATTTACTCGCTCTCCATACTGCTCCACTCTGATATTTTCCAAAAGGAATCACACTATGTCCCTGAAGGCCTAATTTTTAATTCTTTGGTGGAGAACATGGAGAAATGAGAAGTAAGGGAAAATGAGAGAGTGGCATCTCACACAGAGTATACCAGGTGAGTTGTAGGGGAAAAAAGCATTTGAGAATAATTACAGCAGGTGTTATTCCAGAAATAATTTACTCTGGAAGTCCATTACCTACTCTATATCTCACATAAACCTAAAGGCAAGAGCCACTCTCAGTGTTGAAGGGAAAAGCCGCAACAGAAGTCCTTTCACATTAGAGAAATGAGCATGGAAGTCTTTCAGCAGGTTCTGAGAGTCTGAATGGAAGAGTGGTTCTCCAGTCTTAAAAAAAGGAGGAGGATATTTCCTTGGAGTACAGCTGAACACCTGTCATCTACTGGACTGTAATTGTACAACCTGGACAACAATTGTACAAAGCACACCAAATGATGGCAGAAGCATTTTCACCGACCAAAGGAGAAGAAATTCTCATTTCCTCCTTGAGACTGGGAAATAGATTTCTGTTCAGACATTCTCATTCCTCAGTTATTTGCAGTAAGTACTGTTAAGAGCTGGAAGAGTAAATTTAAATTACTTTAAGCCAACAACCAGGAAGAAATGAAATTAATAATTGCTGTCAAACTGTTACACATTGATGAGGTTGTATAATAAATATACCACAGCAGGATGATATTTGCATTGAATAATGAGAAACCACATATAATGACCTGAGTATCAGAGGACTTTCTCAAATGTCAAAACCTTGAGATACACTCTTAAGACATACTTGTGATGTTTGTCCTACCATTCAATTATTTGTCAGTCTAAATGTATGAACCTTACAACTGTTAATCACAAAGTGATTTCTAAATCCAGATTGTGATCTCCCTGTACAAAGTAGCTATCCAAACTTTTAACATGTACTTCTTTTTACATCTTCAGCTGAGTGCACAAACCTTAGCAAAAGTTACAGGTATACTGAAAATCTTAATGTTCTCATTGACACGAAAAATGCTGAAAAGCTTTCCTTGTGCATATGTTTAAACATGCCAGAAAATAAGGAAAGAAATGTTGCTATACAGAGACTTTCCCAGTTGGGGGAAAAAAAAAGAAATCAGTTGCTGATGTCCAAGTAACTTGTGGTTCCTATATGTCATTTCACTTCATTTTTATTATTTCATGCATGCGTAATTCTCTCCAGTTCTTCAGATTTACTTCTGTTTCACAGTCCTCTGAGCAAGCAGATGAGGCCCATCAGGTTGATACATTCTTATTCTGTACTCATGTATTTTAGTGTTCTTGCTTCTCAGACATAAGACTTTATTTATTTAAATGTGGCATTCACCCTTTAGTGCATTTATTACAAGGCTGACATTTTACAATTTTTTTCCATCAAAATCAACCAGGAGCATTAACTTTTATTGAGGCCTTTATCAGCATTTATCTGAGTTTAAAGTTTTAAAGGCTACTTATCATTTAGATGTTTTGACTTGTATAATTTTACTTCATTCCCTTTTTAGAAGTCACACATTTTTCAAGGTGTGAAGGAAGAGTCACAAACAACAGCACTGCTTTGTCACTCAGAAAAGGGAAAGCAAAAAAGGTCTTTGGGCAAAGAGGGTGAGGTGTTCTTGGTAGGTTTTTTTAAGTTTTCTGAGCCAGGAAAGAAAATTCTGATTTCACTAAGAGTGAGAAGAAGCCAAAAATCTTTCTTATACCATATTAATCTGTAAAAGAAGACCTCTCGGTTCCACCACTCTATGTAGTAAAGCACAAGTTGAGGAGAAGGAATTGGGTGCAGGAATGAGACAAGGAGTTAGAAAGGGATAAAATAGCTTTGTTTTTTAGCTTGTCCACCTGTGTCTTCCCTGAGAGAAGGTCAGGAGAAAACTTATAATCCATGTGCTCCATGTGTTTTTGGTGCCACACACAGCAAGCAGCATGTTATCCTAAAAGTATTCTCCTAATGGTCAGAACTGATACCTCCAATGAAATTAGTTTTGTTGTTACAAATAGACCATAATAAAAAGCAGGAAAATTCTGAGTCCTTATTTCTTAGTCTTCTAAAAGGGAAAATAATCAGAGAGTTGACATGGAATAACCAATGATCTTGTTGTGTTGGATGTTTTTCATGTAATAACTGTAGTATATGGTAGAGATAATTCATGCTATATATGTATAAAATATTGTAAAAGTCCAAAGTTATGTCTTTGACCACTCTGGCTGGGAGCAGAGTCTTATTTCTATTCAACTAGCTCCTGGACAGTGTTAAGATAATATTAGGTCTGTTAACATACGAATGGCACCATCCCGGGCTATGATTGCTGACTTCCCTGGCATCTGCACCTGGGAAGATTGCATCTAAACCTTCCTGGACCATGAGTGCTGGAATGTCTCAGCTACTCACAAGACCTGCACCTGAGATGATTACATCTACCGTGTTCAGGAGCTGGCCTCACTCTGCTACACATGAATACAGACTCTGCCTAGATGCTCAGACATTTGTCTGGACTCCTGGACCTATCTTTGTCTGTTCCTGCACATGTATGGATCCAGCTCTACAAGTGAAGAGACACAAAGAAACGTTCCCTCATCCCTGCCTCAGGCAGAATAAACTGTATATAAGCTAGCTGCTGGAAGCATTCAGGGTGAACCACTGGGGAAACGCTGTCACTTTGTCAGTTGGATCCTGGTTCACCCAGTGCCAAAACCCGGGTCCGACGCTGCCCAAGGCTGTGGAGGTCTTTCGAAATTCTATTTTTTTTGTTATCAATCTAATAAATCTTTGTAAAATTTTTTTTATAAATTTGGCTACCAATTTGATCATTTATAACATAACCACTTCAGCAGAGATGCATAAGATGAATTCTGGCTGTCATTGGGTCTCCCTAATTATGAACTCCTAAGCACTTGAGAAACTATTCATATGTAACAGGAACGAGTTTAAATAATATTACAAAATTTGGAGCCATTACGTAACTATTAATTGTGTGATGAAACAATTTGTTGGAGTTATATTGGAATTAAGAATGGCAAATAACATATGATTTGATCATTTTTCCAGCTACACAAACTCCACAACTTCCTCTTCAAAAAGAACCCCAAAGTTTTCTTTTCAGCACACACTGTTGCATAGCCCTCATGTGTACTTGTCATCCACTCAATGCTGCCAGGAACAAACCTCAGGTGTGAAGTCTCCACTGAACAGACAAGGCACAATACTCAGGAGGAGCACAGCAGCTGCCCTTTCTGGACATGAGATAGCAGCTTGCTATCTGAGTGTTAAGGAACACCTTCCCCCTGGCAATTCCCTCTGCCACTGCTCCCCTTGAAGCACAGCCTTTTCCACCAAAACAAATCCTGGGGCTCCAGGGGGCAGATGCCTTCAAGGCTCTCTCTCTTCCCCAGCCACCACAATAATTCCTGTCCTGCTCAGATTTCACAACACACAACTGTTAAACAACAATGAGGATTTTTTTAAGTCATCAGGGACATACCTAAAGGTCTTTCTTGTCTGTCTCTTGTTTCATGCATTTCTTCTTTACCAAAGTTTCCATTCTACACTACTTCCCAACTCCTTTGCTACTGTCATGCTTGTTAGCAGCCCCATCACAGCGAGTAATGTTTAATTTTAATATTGGCTTGTTCCTTTAATCATCTGATCACAAAGCATTTTATGAAAAGGTTAGTGTTATATTTCCATCTGTTAGATATGAACAGAGGATGTCAACCTAGCATTCAACTCCTTTGAAACAGTTCAGTGGGAATAGTGCATATTATTTCCCTATTTAAGCTTAACTAAATCCAAACCAAAATCCACACAAAGCATGTTTTCTAGGCTTAATAAGATAATTCTCTTATGGATTTTAAATGTCAGTGCAAGCACCATTTGAAAATATTCCATTAAGCTATTTTTACTAAACAGGTATTTGTGGGGATTCACTGTAAGATATTTGTCCTTTCTCCACCTCCAGAGCATCCCCTCTGACCTTGGCCCTGTCAAAAAATTCATGATTCAAACTGACCTTGGATGGAAGTAGAAAAAAGTAATTATTGAAAAAAATCTCTGCAGCCTCCCTATTATGACTGTGGATGTGACAAAGTATTTGAGAGAAATAAGCTAAAGGATTTCTAAGTTGCTTGTAATATATTCCTGGCTGTATATAGATGTATAGTTTCTCCCTATGAAAGTGCTAGGTAGTTCTAAATTTAATTACAAAATTGCTTTGACAGAAATTGCTAGTCTGGAAAGCAATCCCATAATTGATATTAATCTTTTATATTCAAGAACTACATTTTTTGAGAGTTCAGTTTGTAGATTAAAATAGATTCTTCATACTGTCATTGAGATTATTTTTTACAATTTGAATAGGTTCTGTATTAAACTCATTCCACAACTAGAAAAAAGGCTATATGAACTTCTAGTCTAACAGGAAAATTATATAAAAATTAAGAAACTCTGGCCTTCTATGCATCAAGGAAACTTCAAAAGCTATTTTTTCTTTTTTATATATTTCTCAATTTTGTTATGGGAGAGTGGAGTCTTCTTTTTTCCATTGAGGATTAATTCACAGTCTGCCAAAAACTATGCCTCTAAACCTGAAGAAGCACTGTAGTGCTTCTACATTGTTTCACAATTATCAGAAAATCTACAGCAAAATTTCTAGATTTATGTCCTCAGCTCCACAACTTGGAAAGCCTGGATATCAAAGCTCTTCTTTGCTTTGGAAAATTAAAGCACAGTAAGTGCTTAATGTTTAGCTTCCAAAAACAGTGTTTACAGTATAGAGGTATATTGCAATTTTCCTTTAGGGTGTGTTTACATTGGTGGCAAAGACCAATCAGGCTTGAATCTTGTTGCTTTGGGTTTTTTTTTTTTTTTTAATTATTAAACCTTGATTACCTCTTGCTAACATTTATTATTAAAAAACAACAACAACAACAATAACGAAAAATAAGGAAGGAAAAACAAGTATGGAGGAGGAATAGCAATTAAAAGAGCAAACCAGTATCCAGTGTTTCAGCAAATGAAATTTTGTAAAGGATTTAGTTAGGACTGGATACTGACAAGATTGAAATGGGAATACATTGCAAGTGGAATACCTGAAATTTTCAGTGTTATAGAAGTGAAAAATAATAAACCTCCAATCAATTGAAGCCACTTTATAATGGCAGGATGCAAAAAAATTATCTCTAGCCCAATATAAATTAATTATAAAAAAATTTCAGGCATTATACACACACAGAAAATTCATGTAGTACACACAACTTTTCCAAACTTTAGAATATTGGATATTTCTAAATATCCAGTGTCTAAAGAGGGAATACAAAAAGGCTGGAGAAGGACTTTTTATATGGGAATGGAGTGACAGGACGAGGATGAATTTCTTTAAAGTAAAAGGGGCTAGATTTAGTTCATGTATTAGGAAGAAATTCTCTCCTGTGAAGGCAGTGAGACACTGGCACAGGTTGTTCAGAGAAGCTGAAAATCCCTGGAGGGGTGTTCAAGGTCAGATTGGATGGGGTTTTCAGCCACCTTGTCTACTGGAAGGTGTCACTGCTAATGTCACGGGGGCTCAAACTATGTTTGAGTTTTATGTTTGATTATGAATGAACTTTTCTGCCTGGCATGGGAATTGTCCTTATCTTCGTTTACATGACAAAAAATACCATTAAAATGAAACTGGAAAGTTATCCAAAATTACATAAAAATTAAAAATTAACTGAAATTGTGACTAGTTGCCCTTACCAACTAGGACATATTTGTTAATGTCCAAAATATCCTGACTAACATTCTAAAACAGAAAAACCTGTACAACACCTACTTCAACTAGTTCAGAGATTAATAAAGGCCTTCAGATTATCTCATCTAATTTAAAACAAATGCCTCAGATATCCGTTAGGACTTTCCAGACTGCTGGTCCTCATCTACCTGATCTATGTGTGGTCATAACAACCTGATCACGATCAGGCCACCCTGCAAGCACCAAGGCGCTGACAACCCTCTGTCCAAGCCCACATTTGTTTTACATGAATGACTTGAGCATACCTTTTAATGACAGAGAGAGAGGTTGGAACTTTGCTCATAGGACAGGAGCAGGCAGAAGGTTTTGCATCAGCATGACTTGAGAAAAGAGGGTTCATTTCGAAAAGAAATGTACTACAATAGTGTTAATCTGTCAAGAGGTTGACAAGGACACTCAAGGATGGAAAACTATGAATAATAAACTACTCATGAAGACTTTTAAAACTCACTGTCAGTCCTTCAAAGGATATGTAGCAAATCAGTGTATATGTGTGCCATGATAAAGGGAGCAAGTTGCACAATAAAGAGCAGCTCCTTATCAGAAAACAAAGCCAGTAAGGCTTGAACCCAGCCAAAAGAAAGTGATAATGTATTAAGCAAGTCACTCACATGCCAGTCTTCAAGGCAAAGACTAGAAAGCAACTGAAAACAAACTGTGAAAGAGAGAGACAGGGGTTCTTACATTAAACAGTCCCTCAGGTGTGTCAGGCACAAGGGCTGAATCCTTCACCTCTCTTCTAAGCACATTCAAACTCTTCCAGTGAAATGACTCTCAGGACAGCATTGCACATAAAAAGAATATATCCTTTAGTACCCAGGCACTGGAAAATGGAAATTCTCTCATGAATATGCTGAGAGTGAGAATATCTATAGACCAAGTGTGACTAAAGATAAGTAAGAGATAAGATAAGCAGTTGCAATACCAGCAGGAGACAGAAAATGGTAAAGGCTGAACACCAAGAAAACTAATGTTCTTCATCTCTCAATCTCTCATTTCAATATAGACTAATTTGTAGCTCAATTAGCACTTTATGGGAATGTGAGAAATACAGGCTTAACTTCCTTCAGGCTAAAGTCTTATTTGAACTGAGGTACCTCATTTCCTGCTCAATTGTTCTAGAATTTGCTGGAAAAGACCTAAAAACTCCACCACTTCCTTTGCTTTGCAGTCATTGCTTTTCAAAGAAGAATGTAAGCTAAAAAGGAGTGATTCTACAATTGGTTTGGAGATTCTTTGCATCTCTTTTTTGTCTTCCTACAAAAGGCACTTGCTAGAGCTCAGTAGGGACATTTAGCTTAGATTGAATTCTGCTGCTCAGAGCAGGAAGAGATTCCACCCTAGACAATCAGTGAATTTTTGGGAACGTCAAAGAGACACCTGCAACATCAGCAGGATATTAGCGCAAGAGTTGGACTGTAGTTTTGCATTACAGACTTATCGGATACACCTACATTGTTCTTCACCATAAAAATCCCTTATTGACTTTGGTCTTTGAGTTTGGTACTTTTAGATTTAAAGACATTCCGTGGAAGGCAGTTTTGGTATTGCTTCTTTTAATTGACTTTAATAAAAATATTTTAGTGTGCCACCAGTGGTTGTTACCTATCCTATGTGTATTACCATGATGGCTTGAGCCCAGATAAGAGCTAAGTGCTCACTCACTTGCTCACTGCCCCACAGTGGGCTGGGATAAAGAATAGGGATGGTAAAAGTGAGGAAACTTTAGAGCTGAGACTAAGGCAGTTCAATAGCTAAAGCAAAAGCCACACACAGAAGCAAGGCAAAGCAAAATAAGGTATTTATGCACTACTTGCCAATGTAGTAGTACATAAACCTCTCTGTAGTCACTTCCTAGAAAGGAAGGCTTCATGACATGTAGAAGTCACTTGGAAAGACAAATGCCATTAGCACAGGTATTCCCACCTTCCTCCTCCTTTCCCTGAGCTTTATGGCTGAGCATAATGTCATATGATTTTAATGTCCCTCTGGTCAGTTGACATAACCTGTCTCTGCAGTGTACTCTCCCTAATTCTTGCCCTTCATCACCCTAATTGCTATGGAGAAGAGTGAGGAAAAGAGAAAATATTGTCGAAGTACTGTTCAACAATAGCAAATCCATTGAACAACTGCTTTAGTCACAAATCCAAAACATAGCACCATAGGAGATGCTATGAAGAAAGTTCCAGCCAGAAAATTCCAGCCAGACCCAGTACAGCAACTTATTTTGGATTACTGATTACTGATTGAGATTCCATACAGTTTCAATATGGAAAAAAAAGTCCTGTGAAAGTGGCTTATTTTTCAGCCCTATTCTGAAAAGTATAAAGGTAAATTCATGTTTAGAATAGGGTAAGAGACAGGCAAAAACACAGCTCTCAAAGAAATTCTCAAATAAAGGGAAATAAAACTGTTCTCAGTGTGGAATACAATACAAGTTCTGAAACACCTACATGAATAAAAAAGACAAAAAAAGGCAACTCTCCAATTGTTTTACTAGGTGCCAATAGATGCTTTTAGACAGGTGTAAACCTCACTGTTATTTTTTGTTCTGTATTCCCCCTAGAATTTACCACTAGAACTTTGGACAGACCTTATTTCAAAGGGAGGTTAATACATGTGCCATTAAGAATGAAAATGTGTGCCTTCTTTAATCAGGTATGGATAATGCAAAGTTTTAGTTTTTGATCTTACTTGCACGTTTTTACATTAGGAATACCTGCCAGTTCCAGTTAGACTATTGGAATAATGTGCTAAGTCACTGTAATTGATGAGTTCAGTATTAGTCAATACAGAAAAAAAAAAAAGCAAGAGGGACACAGGCACCAAGCACTGGGTTACAGGCTCAGCATAAGCATTCCTGATTCATGGACATTTAGAAAGAACCCCTGTGGAGCTTCAGACATCACCTGTCTCCTTACACATTTATATCCTATTTAAAGGAGGGTTTGGAGGAGAACAGAGTGAGAGAACACATTAGATTCAGAGAACTATAAGAGCACTAAATTGCCTAGTGCATTTTAGGGGATAGAATGAGGATTTCCCCTCAACAACACTGCAGATTATTACCACAATTCTATGGGAAAGGTTTACACAGTAAGAGGGTACAAATAAGAGACACTTTTTTCGTAGGCTTAAAGACCCAATGCTGAAGCAGTAGAAGGAAGAAACTGTAACATAATTTCTTTGGTGCCTCTCTTTACTGTGACCTTGAAGTCCCCACAATTCTTTTCTAATAAAACAAAATTCATCTATAAACAGATGGAGTTATTTCATCTTTTTGTTCCTTCTGGGCATATACCATAATGATAACACAGGGAATGTTTATCTCAGCCAGTCTTTATCACGTTGTTTTAGTGGTAAAGTACACTTGACTTATTGGATTCTATATTTTTTGTTAAAACTTATTTTATTGTTATCTGTTTTATCTGAATCACTATAGATGAAAAAGGAGAGAAGCTTATAATTAGAGGAGTCTGGATAAAATAATTAACAAACAGTAAATTGCATGCAATAATTGTACTTCTCAAACTATCTACAATAAAATCTTTCTGCAGCTATTTGTAATGACCAAAATACTTTCCAGAAGAGAAAAATAAAGGACAGTGAATTTTATTAAGGGCTTAGTTTTCCATCTTGGTGACATTTTCATCTAAGTGAGTTAAATGTCTCAAAAGACAGGAGGACCAGAGCCTTGCCTCAGTAGCTCAAGAAACTAAAATCTAGACAGATCCAGGGTGAATAAAATAAACAGTACATCTTTGTAAATATGTGAGGTCCAAAATCCAAACATTTTCCATTTCAACATTCAGATTTGAAACATGGTCTCTTCTTCAGGCCCATCATGCCAAACAAAATTAGAGGCCCACTAGGGCACTGTAATGTCCATAACTGACATTAACTCTCTAAAAGACTGAAGTGTTGAACCCACTTATTTCCATGTTCCCCCCATGTTTCAGTCTGCTTGCAGTCTGTTTTCAGTCTTTGTATTTCTGGAAAGTTCCTCTGTAAAGAGGGGGATCTTTTTTTATTTTTTTATCTGTTTATACCATGAAGGTCACCTTTTAGTGAACATAGTCTTTTGAGTCACACATAGTTAAAGAAAGTAGAACTGTAGTCCTGGGGGCAGGATGCTGAAAGCTCTGTACCAGTGAGTACAGTTTGGAAGGTCTCTCTTGCTCTGACTCATGTGAGTAAGTGTGTCAGTTCCCTTATGTGTGAGCAGCAGACCACAATCCACAACAGGGATCTCTCCTTTCTCCCACAACAACCGCAACAGAGCAAGCTTTACTTGCTTCTGTATGCTGTGCATGCTTCTAGAAGCATCTCTTTACTTCCTCCCCTTCACAAGCATCCATACACTAGCCCCAGGTAAACACCAAAAAGTATATTTATTCCTTTATAACATTATTGTCAGCAGCTACTGTTCTAGAAGTTGTCAAAAAGAAAACTTCAGAAGAAAGATCCCCTAGACCTTGCATAATATGTATTTGACTGTCCTCCCATTCAAACACATGAAAAGATGTGCTAGGGCACTTTAATCACAGTTCACAGAGTTGTATCTCAGAAGGAAATATGATGGCTGAGATCACTTAAAAGCATATGAAAAACTACAGTAGAAGAGAATCCATGGCCTTATCTATGCATATACACATTGGGCTTTTTTAACACTTATATCTCAAACAAATAGGTTGGACATAATTTCTATTTCCTTTATATTTTTTAAGCACTTCAATTCATATACAGGAAAATAATCACTCTTAATGGCAGGTCATATATCAGAAAATACTTTAGAAACACTGCAATACACTATTAAAATAAGACATTTACAAATACTTCCTCTTTTTCATATTTATTTAAATGCAGAGGGGAGAAAAACAGCACACAGGTCCATGGGTGTCTAATAGTTTTTTAAACAATCTGTTGCTAAACACTTTTGCAGATGCTTAATACATTAATCTGCTTCACAGATAGGTCTTTCAGGCCTGTACACTATTCTTCTAAGTGAGATCAAGGAAACTGTGACGTTTTGAGCCTCAATTTCCATCTGTAACCTTGGTTGATTCAGGCTGACAATATAGTTAGTAATGATTATGTGTCACTCCCACCAGCAAGAAACCTCAGAGTTAGGGTATTTTCTCTTTGCCTCCCCAGCTTACCATGTGACTTTTTTTCTTCAATGCCTGTCAGTGACATCTCACTTGAGTGTAATTTCATAATACAGATTCCAGAAGTAAACAAATAAATTTGTCAATATTTTCATGTCTTTAAACTTATTAGGAGTTTAACCATATGTTCTTATTTATTTTCATATATTCCCTGTGCTGGAGAATTACAAAACAGAATTACAAGCCTGTCCTGCTTATCTGTATACTTTTAATATACAGTAATGATTAACAATGCAGCAAATATATATCTACCTAATTTGCTACATTTTGTGACAATTATTTTCTGGTGTTATACAGCTATCAAGGGCAATAATATTCTTAGCTGCAAATACCACACCTGAAATCTTATGTTCATTTCACAGAACAGAATGACAGGAGCTCACACCAGTTAAAACCTCAAAGATCAAAAGACTTTGAAACTTGAAAAAAAATCCAGGTTTTATGTGAATATGAACTAGAACACTTAACTTCTTAAACGGAGAAAGTTCAAAGTGACCGAAAGAATGAATAGACGTAAAAGACAGATAAATTGTTCCTTTTCTTCACTGTCCTTCAAGACATTTCTCCCACTTTCAATTTTAATGACTTCGATCATTTCCTGAGCTGTAGCAAGCCCTGCTCTATCCCCCCATTCCTCAGGCCATTTCCACCACCAGGACCTCCTTGGACTCCCAAGTTCAGCACTTGACCTGTAGGTCTCTCTGCTGAGACTTTTACAGTTTCTCCCTCTGACCCCCAAGAAAAAAAAAAGAACTCCTTCCACACCAGTCCTCTGGACTCCCCCACTCTATTCAAACAAAAAATGACTAACAATGAGATTGAAAATAGTTGTTGCCACCAGGAGGAAGTTACAGGTCACCAATATGTGGTTCCTGGTAAAACCATGAGCTCTAAAGAGGTGGCAGTCCCAGTATCTGTCCCAGTTCCCCCTGTGGCACCAGGGCTTTTCACAGGACCACAGGTGATGGCATCCTGCTCTGCACTTTTTGATGCTGCACACACGAACTACAGACATGGTTTTTTAAGCACTTCAATCATGGTACAGACAGGGTTTTACTGGGAGGCCACACTCTGCTTTCCTTGGGTCACATTTTGATCACAAAAGGCATCTGAGCTACTTCCTCCTCCATTACCACATGGGATCATGAATAAATGCACCTTTGCTGCATGCACAAAGTCACATCTCAAATAATGCACATCTCTTAAGTTACAGGTAAATTTTATGGCAATTAAAACTTAGTTACATTTTCAGAAGCATCAACAGCAGCAGACACCCAAAGTCAACAAGTAAATCCTTTTCTTTCCAGAGGTTTCTGGAATGCAAACTTAAACAAGGTGTTCTGTAGTATAGCAAGGCAGCTGCATGTAGGAGAGGAAGATAATAAGCAGATCACCTCTTCAGACGTCTGAATAGGTATAGAGTATTTACCTTCTAGGCATTTCCTCTGAGGAACTGCAGTGGAAAAACAGAACTGCTTGTGACAAAGTGACAGCTGTGGGGGACACTGAAGGCAGAGGACTATGGAGACAGAATAAGGACACCTTAATTGAAGTTCCTGGAAAAGAGGCTTCAATTGCATCTTTACTGATTCAGAAACGTTGTCCTGCATTCATTATGGAAATGTGCAATTTATGGGGAAAAGACTGACTCAATCCCATGGCATTCAAATGGCTGACCACATCCCAGGTCTCATTGCAGGTGATCCAAGGACTTCACCTTCAGGGTATCAAGGTAACCTTTTTTCTTGCAGGGAACACAGCCAAAATCTAAAAGGCATCAACCTTAATGCAGATCTATTTTTTTAATATCTACTTTTTATGGATAGAAAGAATTATTTCCTTTTATCAATCCAGGAAAACCTGAATTTTTATTTTAGAAGTTTGCAAATCTGTTCTCATTTAGTTTTGCCTTATCAAAGAAAGGAATTAAGAGATTATCAGAAGTCACTAACTCATTTTACTATTAAGAATGCAATTTGTTCAAGAAAAATTATGTCATAAAACTAATTTGATAATCAATGAGCCTTTCCTCCCTGGAAGTATGAGCATCGTTACTACAGAGAAAATTTCCACCTTTTGTTGGGATCATCATTTTACCACAAATTTTTTTTTTTTTAATTTCTCAAGTGGGAAAGAAAGCTGTTTATAACTCACAATGTAGTAAGACTCAAGGCTAGAGAACCCTCTATGTCATGGTCTTGACCTATTTTGTGATTGGAGAGTAAGATCATCCATCAAAGGAGAACATAGGGAACACAACTGCCAAACAAACAAACCTCAGGCATTTATATGTAGCCATAGATTGCACTATCTCTGTGGCACTATTGATGCCTGAATGCAATTTTATAATTAAAAACAAACTAAAAACTAAACTGAATGACAGATATGATTAAATCAAAACTTCAGCATGCTTAGTTCCTACAGATGTGCGTCTTAGACCCTTTCAAGAAAACTTTTCTGCTTCCTGAAAAACTGAGCTGTCTTGCTCAAAGTTGGGTTTCTATCACACTACAGAACAAAAGGCCACCCAAGCAGCTCTTGCTGATATTTGCAGTGTCAGTGTGCTGGTGCACTCACACCCTCGGTAGCATTGTGCCAAGTATATAGAATATATTATATATAATAGAATTTTCCCAATATTCAAATATATGTGAACAGCAAAATAGGGAAAGACTGTCAAGTGATGACAAGAGTTTTGTTCAATAAACTGCTCCATAATCTTTTTTGTACTTTTTTTTCTTTTTGCAATAGCTGTTGATTGATTTTTACCAAAAAAACCCAAAAAACAGGACCTATTTCTATTTGTTAAAGCATGTATCTCACTTACTCTTCCTTATAAAATATCAGCTCTTTTCTACAATGCTAGGAATTGTTCCTGCTTACACAAAGAACTCACAAAACTCTTCTGAGCTGTAGTATTTCTTTAAAGTAATAAAAGGCCTATTTAAACTGTTAACTTTTATGTTCTATCAAGAGTTACAACAGACATCAAATTTAAAAGTACTTTATGTTATCCCTAAACTTCTAATGGGCCAACTTCAGGTTTTGTATAATTAAATTTAATACTGCAAAATGAAGCTTGTCAATCCATATTGCCATATTGAATTCTTAATAGTCATTCTCCAAATAAAGAAATATACAACACCATAAAAACAAAAAATAAAATTTTCTTATGGTTATGATGGTGATAATAGCTTATGGTTTAGATCATATCATCAAAGAAGCTAGTAAAATTGGACAGCTCCTCCAATCTCAAACAACACAGCTTTTATGGGTTTTATTGATTTAAAGTTTAAATACAATAAAATGAAAGAAGTGTACTAAAAAATTAATATAAGATAATGCAAAGGGGCCAACACATTAATAAAAACTATACCTGAATGACAGTTCAGACTTCTCCAATAGTGATGGTGATAAGAGCTATATTATTGGAAAGTAGCAGGTATAAAGCTGCTAAAAAAATCCTGACAGAGCAGACAGATGGTCTAAAAAAATTTTCCAAGTTTTATCTCACAGATAAAACCAATTTTTACTGATAAAGTAGGGTCCTGGAACCAGCAAAGCTCTCAACCTCTGGAAACTTAAAAGCTAAAGAGTTCTTGTCCTATGGAAAAGAATTTTAGATGTCCATTCTCCATACCATTGCAGTTCATTATCAAAAACTTAAAAAATATTAAAAAAACTCTCCCAGCACAAGGTGAAATCTCAAATCTTGAGAGTAATCCAGGTAAACAGATTTTCTCTAGGCAGAGTAGGCATGTATCTTCACCTCTGGGAATACAGAAAATCTGGTTTGTAGTGAACAGCTTTTCCTACATCCAAAAAACAAAACAAATTCTGAATACACTGACAAAAAGTATTCAGGACATCACAGATATTTCACCTGTACTGAGCATGCTATTCACCTCACATGAACTTCAAAGATGATGCTTAATCTAAGCTAATTGTCCAGGTGCTTTGTGTAGGCAGTAGGAGAAAGAGATATCTCCACACAGCAATCCATCCTGCCCTGTATAAATGCCTATCAGCAGCATGGAATTAACAGAGATTCCCTTTTTACCATGGGGATATATAAATTAGATGACACATCTAATTTATTAGATAGATAAAGTGCAATGAATCCTACTGGTTAACTGGTTGCAGTGACGCAGAATTTTTGACAACTTTGATTTAAAGTGCTGAAAGTGCATTTGTTGAGAGATGCAAAAATAAGCCACAGCCACTATAAAAGATAATACTGATTAAACACATTCTACAACAATGGACTGAAAGTCGGTGACAGAATCCATCTGTTCAATGGATGAACTGATGTTCCTCCTCCAGTGCTCTTATGACTGACAGCCCATGTAACACATAAACAGCTCTGCCACTCATTGTTTGTCTCCCCACTTTTTCAAATCAGAAAATAGGAGGAATATTTCCATCTGTATTGAATCTTAACCTCTACAGGTATGCAGGGTAAATGGGTTCCGCAACCATTTATCCCATGTAACTCCCTGTAAAGTCATTTAAAATGAAACCCTGAAAAATTCTACTTTCTAGTAGAGCAAGAGGCGCTATTTCCAGTAAAGAAGATAGAAGGAACAAAAATAAATGTACAGTAACAAACCCATTTTGCTAATGAAACAATTTGTGTTACTTCCTTATTAAAATATCTAGTGCTTTTATATTATTATGCTTTGAAAAGATTTCTGAAAATCAATTAATTTGTCACTGGAAAGTAATGTCGCTGTCCTGCTCTTGTTCCTGATAATAACCACTATTTATTTGTAAGCCCTTATGCTATTTCCTGAAGAGGTTTAATTAATTGCCTGAGTCTCTTCAGCAGAAAAGCTCTTCTTTCTTAATTTTTCCCCCTTTTTAGAGAATGACCTTCAACTAACACTTTATTTCAATTGCAAATGAGTTCAAACTTACTGGACCTTTAAAGAATTCATAAATCTGAGTGTGCTTCAGTCAGGTTCAGCTTGAATCTATGCACTGAAGAGAGCTTTGCTGCAAGATTTCAAGGTATGTCAGGACTCTTTTTCTGTCCTTACATTTTGTAATGAACTGTCCCCCTAAGCAGGTATCTTTGCAACCCCACACCTCTACTTTTGTGTGTTCTAACATACAGCACTAACCAAGTCCAGAATGCTCCACAAAGAACTGGGTGACATTAGACCAGCAGGGACTTAAATACAACAATGCTACCCTGAACTTCCTATCTCATGCATTCAAAAGAGGGACATGGCCACATTTGTGCAATCAGTTATGTATGAAACTGTTTGCAAGCACACAAAATGTACTGGCTTTGCACTAGAATCTTCTATTTGTTCACTGCAAGCAGAAAATGTACACACACATTTATGGTTCAAGTAGTTGATTTCCTGTATCTGAAGCTCCTCAAATATTTCATAAATGTCTCATTATTAAAAGAGAGCTTTGAACTGGTTAAAAAAAAATTGGATGAGGACTATTATATGAATGCCCATAAGTGTTCATGTGTTGATGTGGTGCTGACAAAGCTAAAAAACCCCAATCTGCTTTTGTTCAGAGATTATTTTTCTCTCTTTCATAGCAAACATATATTCATTATGAATTCATCAGTCACATCTGATAAAAAGCAGAGACCTTTCCCAGCTGCTCCTAAATCAATGTCCTAAGCTACCACAATAGGTACTCTTAGTGGAGAAATCAGCTTATCATTCAAATTCTTAAAGGACAGTGTGGAAAAAGGGAACCTCAAGTAAGAGAGATTACAAATAGATTGAAAGAGAAAGATATTTTATTATTATATTTTTATTTCCGTTATTGCAATATTCCCATCCAGTAAACACAATGGGAATACAAAGAGCTCTTAAGGAGGAGAGCTGTTTAAATTTAGTTTAAAACTCAGTCAAGTTATTGTGGCAAATGTTGCTGTGTATGTTCTTAACAGCCTAAGATGATTAAATTTAACATAGCCTATGGTGAAAGCTACAGCACAGGAAAAAAACCCTACTTAGTATATCTAATAGATTTGCTATGAATAATTGAAATATAATTATGTTTATTTTTTGTCACTGATATATTTAGACGGGAAACAAACATGTATAGAATTGCACCTTTGAGCAACGCTGTCATAAGCCATCTCAGTTATATGTCACACCCTGCCTTAGAAAGAGGGCTCTTCTGCATAGAAAACATATACAGCATGAACCAGGTGTCTGTCAGGGCCCTAAACAATTCTCTTATCATGCAATGTGGTTTTCCATGCTTCCCCAGAAAGCAGTAATGCCTTTCTAAGTTTCTCCATTATTTTACATACATTCTTCACAGAAGCATACAACTTAGTAAAGATTTAAGTTAGCAACTTAAGCCCTCAGGGAACACCTGAAAATTTGAGAACACACATATTTTAAAATCAGTACCAAGAACTTGCACCTTTTCCTGCAGAGTTCTTGGTGCTCTCCTCTCCCCATGGGGCTGACAGGGAAGGAGCTATTACTGGCTAGTCACTCACCAGGCTTCAATGTCACACCACAGCACCTGCATGCAGCTGTAAACACTCCTGTTTTCTTCCTTAGACGATGTGTGCTTGTAGATAAAAACTGAGAGATTTATTCCATGTTCAAATTTATAGGCAAATACAAAGTATATAAAAACAACTGAAACATATAACTTTATAAATTGGGAATTCATTTGTGGTGACCAATTTTGCCAGAATATCATCCCCAAAAATTAATCTCATACTGAAATCCTATAGGTCTATTTTTAGGAGATATTTTTCAGCAGAATTACTTTCCAGTATGATTCAAACCAAACTGACAAACATCCTACCTGTCCACATGCTTGTCAGATACACTGACTCTCCCAGATAGGGTGAAGTAACTGCAGTTGGACTTCTTGCCAGGTTTCTTTTTATTTTTTAATGCTGAAATTTATGACAATTTAGTCATAAATCACATCCTATATCACACTGAAATCATATAGCTATCCCAAATCTCTCCTTATTTAATGGAGTACACAGACTATAGTTGAGAAATTTGACCTGAAAGTAGGAATTTATGCTGTGGTGTTGATACAGTTATCACTTCAACCACAGATGAATTACGGAGTTTTGTCAGTGGAATGGCCATTTCTAGTTGAGAATGCACCAATTGCTCTCAATATTTTACTCTCTCCATCCATGTTATTTAATAGAAACTTACTTTTTGTGCTGGTCTGTCTTTGTAATTCTTGTCTTTTGAATTGTATAAGAATTATGAATTCTGTTAAGAAAACTTCTAAGCTCTTTAACAATATCAGCAGGCCAAAAGCTATCTATCATCTATCTACATTCTATGTGAATGGAGGGGGAAGGAATGTCAGCATCTCTGGAATGTAGCTAAAGTGCAAAGAACTGCTGTAAAGCTTAGAACTGTGAAGCTTAGGTGAGTCTCTATCTGTGATGTAAAGATAGAGGTGTAGATCTGAGACAAGGTCAATTTTCATTTTCATTTTGGTTTCAGATCATTTGCACTGGGGAGGATATAATTTAGTGTCCTGTAGGTTTATAATTTTCGTGTTAGCTTCTTCTCCCTTTCTTGATTCACTTTCCCAGTAACTTTAACAAATTTCTTTTGCAGAGGTGACAGTGTAGACCTGTAGCTGTTGCAAATATTTAGTAGGAATTTATATCAGCCTAGTATCTAGTCCAAAATATCATAAGTAACAGAACTTCAAATACTCTAAATAGTGATATAAAACAGAGCAGTTGGGGTTAAAATAATAATTTTTTCCATTTTGTTTTGGTTATAACCCTCACAGTTTCTGGGGAGGGGAGGAGGTTGTTTTGGTTTTTTGTTTTGTTGTGAGTTTGTTTTTCAATTAATTTAAAGTTTTTCATTATTTGGAGTTTTTTTCATTAGGAATCTGATGATCAGTTTTGTCACGTTCCACTTCATGGGAGATTGCATATGTGTGGGAGAGACACATGGAAAATCCACCTAGTTCATAGTTCTTTGCTAGACTATGAAGACAAAATTTTCAGGTCCTTTGAGATTCTCGGTCAAATTCTACTCCGTATCCAGATCTAGAGCAGTCCTATCCCTGATAAAGGAGTAGGTTTGATTTACACCAATGTATATTCAAATAAGATTCTTCCTAAATTCCAATCTTTTGCAATTTATTTATTTATGCTTTGCAATAGGTAAATTTGATGTTCTTTCTCTCATATTTTTTAAGAAACATAACTAATGATAAAATCTGTATTAATATATTCTACTAAGAAAATTCTCTCTAGAACAATTTGTGAAATTTTATTTAGTATATCCCAGGCTTGATCAGCTATCTCAGAGATATCATTTTGGGGGGCTTTTAGCTATCTTAATTTTGTAAGACAAATGGCTTGTGGTTTGTGCTTTCTTTGGCTATTAGACAGCTTTCTTTTTAGCACAAAGAAAAAACCCAAAACCTGATGCAAACAAGAAAACAGCTTCTTAC
Organism: Pheucticus melanocephalus; assembly: GCA_013398405.1. Classification (NCBI taxonomy): domain Eukaryota; kingdom Metazoa; phylum Chordata; class Aves; order Passeriformes; family Cardinalidae; genus Pheucticus; species Pheucticus melanocephalus. The sequence goes on along the minus strand of VZSJ01000343.1, from coordinate 3,159,493 downwards.
CTTACTGCATTCTTCTTTATTTGTTCTTCATTTTCTTGTCACTAAATAAAGAGGAAAACATTCCTGTAAATTAGTTTTTCTAATACATAAACCTTAAAAAAATCCCTATATCTAACGCTGTCACTTTCATGCAGAAGTCATCTTGCATATGTGTCCGCATACTGAAAGAACCACAGGGATTGCCTCATGTGACAGGGGACAATTGGCAGGTTATACTTTATTCCAAAGCCCATTTATTTCTTTATAACTTTTAAAAGACTGCCTCTAATTTGAAACTCTTCATAATGCTTCTTTCCTTCCAGAGAAGGAAGTAATCTGAAGAATTTCACCCATTTCTCCAAGGTTTGTTTTTTTATTTGGGGTTGTTGCCATTATTATTATTGCCGTTGTTAGTTTCTTGCTCTTGTCTCCCTGCCTGAGATTCTGACTTTGAAGCACCCCTAAGTCTGCTCCATCAATACCCACACTGAAGGATCTCAGGGAAAGAAATCTTACATAGCAGACAGCAAAAATGAACAAAGGTCTCTAAACAATCCTTTGCACAGACTTTCACCTCAATTGACTGTACATATCTGTAACTCTCAAAGGTGCAGTGTCTCCACTTCCTTCACCTGGAGGTTACTGAACATGCTTCCCATCATGCAACGAGCAGAAAACATTTCAGGCATTAAAACATCCTCTGTCTCCACAGCTATTCACAAAAATACTATGTAGCAGAGATACCAAGAATTTACACTGCTTGGGTCTGCATTTGAGACATAACTGGTTTATTTTCAGTTGCATGTGTTTGTGCTATATCTGTCATCTTTCATACCTCAAAAAACTCTCAGCCTAGCAGGCAGCTCTTCACATGCTCCACCAAAGCCTAGCTTTCTGTCTACTGCTATCTGACACAAACAAGTCTTGAGTGAAACACGTTGGAGGTGCATTTCTATAAACTAGGTATGACATATGTTCCTGCCAGAAAGATACCACTAGTATAAGCAGATCATTTTTTCTTCTGCATCCATATGCAAGTAGCTACTCCATCCCATATGTGTCATTCTTCCACAAGGCAAGGCATTCATTTCTGAGACATTCACCTCAAATACTTTGGAATTCTCCACTCACTGCTTCTCAGGTTTTTTTTGCAAGGTTGTACAATTTGCATCAAAGGTGTACAGCATGAAACAATAATTTATTGAATAAAAAAAAAAAAAATTGATGCTCCTGTGATCCCAGAAACAGCAGAATTTACAGGAGAGGTAGGAACCAGGAACCTGGTCAGTATTCATTCTGTGGTCTCCAAAGATGCTGAGCTGACCACTATAAGAACAAGAATGAGCTTGAAATTTATTTGTAAAGTATAGATGCAAGTGAAAAGGGTAAAAGGTTATGGTATTATGAAGGAGAGAAAGTTGCAGAGAGATTAAAAACTTTTCTAAAATATGTATTTTCTCTAAAATTCTCACAGAATACTATTATTTTTAATCTTGCCATAGCAAATTATTAAAATTGAATTTTATAAAAGCTATAACTCAGATTAAGTCAAAAGATGAAACATCTTTATTTGATTTTCCTTCCACCTCTTACTTCTCTCTGAACATCTCTGGTTGAATAAAAATGAACACAAAGTCCTATTCATCTCTCATTTTATTTATGCAAAACCTAACCTGAACTGGTAGGGCTTTACCAAGTACAAACCTAGCACGCTACATCGAACTACAGCAGTTTCACTTCACTTAAAATGGATGGAGGGAGAAACTTTCACAGCTCAGTTATTTGCCAACATCTGGGTTGCAATGAGCCTTTACACCGGACATTAATTAAGCCTGTGTGTGATGGAAGAGGCGTCCCTCTACTGAAGGAGAGGGACAGTACACTGCAGGCATTTTGCAAAAGCAGCAGCACATCACCACTTGAATTCCTCCCACAGGCTGGGTGTTTTGGACAGACCAGCCTGTCACAACGTGCTAGTGAAGGATGCTCTCAAGAGGGTACTTGAGGCCATTGTTGAACTTGCAGAGGAAAAAAGAGTTGTGCATTGTTTAAGGTTAGTACTGAGATAAATAAAGAACTCAGAATCATCTTTTTAACAAAATCCTCACATCAGAAGCCAGACTGACTTATGTCCTATCATTAATGGGCTCAATTTATTTCAAGCATTCTTATAAACTGCCATGAATATTAAATGGCAACGAACATTTACCATTAAACCTGCAGAAACTAGTATTTGCTTTGAACTCAGGAATGTTAATCACCATCATACTAATGTAGTCTTTTTGACCTAGTAAGTGACTTTCCATTTTCTTTGGAAACAAAATAACACATTATGCTTACAGTCTCCTAAAGCTGACCATGTCTTCATGTACTTTTGTATTAAATATAGACATTTTCAATGTTAAACAAACTATTGGATTAAAAATTAACCATTCCAGGGAGAAGTAAGGAAATCAAAACCAATTGATGATAATGGATATTTTCATTCTTTTCTGCTCCAAAAGCAATAAAGAAAAGAATTAATGTTGGCAGCTTCTGGCTTTCTCATTCTGCTTTATATTAACTTGCTTCAACATCATTAATGGAAGATAAAACTTCAAGTTTTGTTTACCCATGAGCAAAGAGTAATGCTGAACTTCATACCGGAAAAGGCAATATGATTGTGAATGACATTCCCTCATAAATTGGAGCTATCAGATATTTGAGAGCAAGAGACACAATCTTCTTATGGAGTAATAAACTCCTCCATCTGAAAAGAATACATATAAGGCACTTCAAACCTGAAACATAACTATTAGCACCAAGAATAATAGTCATCAAGAGGAACTCAAAAATGCATTTCATTGACCAAAATATTTAAAAGTCCCTTTGCATGGATCTGTGCATCTGCGTATACAGTTGCATATAGAAACACACACATATAAATTTTCCATAAAGATATATCTATAATGCACATATGCATGTTCATATATGAGGATGAAACACTTGAAAATGTATTCAGCTTGCTACAGAATCGTCAGATTTTAAAGTGCTTGTCAAGATGTAACTGCTTTGCAAGGAGCACATATACTAATCCCACCACTGAAAACAATAAATGTGTTCTTGTAGCTAAAATTGCTTAGTATTGTAGTTTGGGGACAGATTGCATTATTTACTTCCCTTGATGCTGCACTTATCTGGCTCATACAGAAACCACATAGGCCAAACATTAAAATCCTGGAGATCTCAAATGACATACCTAAGTATATTTGTGTGCCTTCAAAGCCCTTGTTTAGTCATTCAGTTTCCACACTTTTCCCAGAGGTTAGGTGGGCATGGTTAGCTTCCTTTCAAACCATATTTTTGTGGAAAGAAAATTACTTCCTTAGTTGTTGGCATTACTACTGCTACAATAAAAAGAGTAATTCATACTTTCAAGATCTTAAAACAATCATCTCACAGTGTATGTCCCATGATTAATGGATCATCTTATGGTGACTTCTCTGCCCACACAGGTGCCTCTAAGGTAGGAACCTTTACCCACCGAACTCTCAGCTCTCCTTGTTTGCAATTTTGCTGCCACTGAAGTGAATCATCTTCTAAATTGGCATCCAAGGTACAACTGACGTTTCCTGCCTGCTGCCTGTATATGATCCTGAGAGTCGTACACAGAATCCAGAAAACAACTGGACAACAGAACAGGCGAAACTTCTGGATGCTGAAAATGACCAGAAGATTTATAATTATATTTTTTGTTTGCTTCTAAGTACATTATATGAATTTACATAATATTTCCTCAGAAAAGCAAGGAGACAGGATGTAATAGGCAAAGTTTGGCTATGTGATAAGACGTCATCTGTCGTCTATGTGACAAGACTTCATTCTATGCAGAACAAATTCTATTCCTTCTCATATTGTCCCATTTTTAAAGCCATTACCACACACATAAACATGCAAACAAAGTCGTCATTTTTTGCAAACATCATCTAATCTAGTGTAATACTTCCTGTATGGAAAATAGGAACAAGGGACCCAAGGAAAGAATACTGACTTAGGCAACAAACCCCAAGAATAAACACAGGACAAAGACATGTGGCTTTTACTAACAAATTAATTGAATGTCCTCAGTCTGTTCAAAATAGGATCATTAAACCAGCTGAGCTTTTTAGAAAATGGCCTGGGACACCATGCCATCAACTTGACAGATATTATGGAGAATAGATGTTTTCCATGTGTATTATTTTAATACTGAAAAATTAAGGAAAAAAAAAGAAAGAAAACATGTACAGTGAAAGAAAGTACACAAGAACATCTAGACATGAAAAAAGTCATTTTAAGTTAAAGCACGAAGACATCCAGCAAGGCAGGTGTATCAAGAGAGCAGAGTAAAAACAGCCAGAATGTATCTCCTTCTTACCATTAGCCTTTTGCCCTCCTCTCTTTCCCAGCCTTCAATACTCCATTTACAGGGAATCAAGGAGAAGCTGAGTGTAGTATATCTAGAAGGAAAAGTGAGAAAATTATTCAGTACTCAGAGAACAGAATATATGCAAGAGACCTGGGTGGCCAGACCTCTAACTGCCAACATCAAGAACTGCAATCCCAGTGAATTATGTCACAGCAAATGAAAAGGCATAGAGGAAAAAAAACTACTAAAATTGTTTTATTTGTAACCTTTTGTTTTAAACCCTTTATATTCATGTAAGCAAAAAAAAAAAAAAAAAAAATCTGTACGTTTTACTGTTCAAGCTGTCTCTTGCCAGCAGATGTGGTGAAATCAGCAGAATTTTGGATGTGCTGTCCCCTTGGCAGCAGCGGATGGGCACAAAGTGCTATGGGCAAAGAGACTGAGCTGTGCTCCAGGATGAGCTAAGGGTACACCCTACTCAGCTGTAAGGGGGAAGTGTTGGTCCTTGCGCTTCCTTGGAGAGCGCTCAGGCACGATGCATGAATATGAGTTCTTGCCTAACAGGGGAAGACACCAAAGGTCTGGGTAAGAATTTGCACTAAGCTCTTAAAATGGCATTGAAAGTCAGTTGTGAGCCAATGCTGAAAACAATACTGATTGCATCAGGACATGTTGGCAGGAGTGGATTTAGGCTTTTTCAGAAACTTGCACTGCACTTACATGGTTATGCATCCTTAATGACTTCTAGAATTCATCTTTTGGGGACTAGTTCAATATTTGTGGTTTATCCTCAACAGTATTTTCTGATATAAGGTCAGTAAAATTCTGATCTTTTAATCCATTCTGAGGAGAGAAACAAGGGAAATGAATCCTCCAAGTCTCTACAAGTCTGCACTTATGGAAACTTATGTACACTTTACATCTTTCCTTGGCACCAAGCTTTTATGTTTTAATGTATTCATTAGGATCTAACTTTGTAGTTACATTTATGTAATTACTGAATAAAGACAGCAAAGACGTCCCTGGATTGGTCTGGGTGATTCTATTTCATGTCATCTCAAGGAGAAAATTTCACTCAGGATTTCTTGCCAGTGAGAACAAATTCAACTCAGTATTTCACAAAATACCATCAATAGCAAATTAACAGCCTGTGAGGATGCAAGCAGCTAGCTCTGACACATCAGCTTGCACTTCCAGCTTACTTCAGCTGAGGCTTTTCTCTTGTCTATACCCATCGCCCATCAGAGACACCATTCATTGCAAATGCATCCCTGGTTATTTGCTTCTTCTCATAGTAAACTGACTTAAAATATCAAAGTGTACTTTCCATATTAATTATTTTCAATGTTTGTCTTTGATTTGAAAGGCTGCACTAGAAGTACATAATGGTCACTGGTTGACATGGGCAGGGTTAATGCTGCCTGCCAGGCTCTCAGTGTCCATCTATATAATGCAGAGAGGTGCCTCCTGGGCATGTCTAGCCATGTCTCAGTTCTTAGCAAAGGCCAGCTACCAGCTGCACCCTGCACTTACTCATGTTTGGAGAATTGTTTACAATTATATTTAATAAGAGTAAATAATTCTGTTTAGCTCTAACTCTTTATAGAGACCACACACAATGGATAATTATGGAAATAGTAATGTCAGAAACAAACCGTGCTTCCTCAGATTCAGGGGATCCCATCACATAAAGCTATGGAATTTGCCCATAAACTGAAGACTAACTTAAGGTACTTTTCAATAGCTGGGTTTTGGCTTTATAGAAGAGATATAGATATATATAAAGAATCCTAAGACATGCAAATACAGAAAACACAAACTTTTAAAAATGTATGTTAATAATACACTACAGAACATAGTGTTTATGTAGATGGCATGACTGCCAGCCCCAAAAAGTTCATACTGTCCAATGCACATAGACATTATTGGAGCTCCTCTTTTAGATCACCTACTAGTACAGTACACTACACAAATATGATGCAACTTTTACAAATTAATCAAAGGTGAACACAAGTAATTATCCTTGTAAGTCACTCATTCAATTGTTTTTATAAGAATTAGTCAAAAACATAACTGGACACAATTTAAAAGTTAGATTCACATGACTATCTAAGTGCCTGATCCAAGTTTTAGTAAAGGTATCTGAAACTCTCAGAGGGAGTTTAACTTCTAAATGCACAGAGCTCAACTTTAGCTGACAGACCACAACAGTGCACAGAACCAGACTCAGAGTATCTACAAGTCAGTGAAATAATTCCTGTCCATTTTACTGAGCTGTAGGCTTGATACAGATGAGAATGTCACCTTGGATATGGAGATTTTCTTATGAGAAGAAGAGACTTCTCAATAAACACAAGGCCAGCATCACTGCTGGCCTTCCAGTTTGGGGATACTGCCTGGGGCCACTGGGGCACCTCCTGATTCTGCACTGGTCCTTCCTCAGATGGAGGAGGCACATCTCCCATCTCTCTGCCTTGCTTCTCTGCATTTTTATCATAGATCTGGAGAAGAGGATATCATCCTTGCTGCCAGGAGGATACTGAGCTGTGAACCTGCAGGAGCCTTCTCTTGAGCAAACAGGAAATGGGAAGGCCTACCAAAGCAAAGCCAGTATGCAAAATTCACACAGTAATCAAGTGTAGAAGGGGTTAAGTATATGTTTATTTGTGTATACATGCACAATACTGGAGATTTTTGTCAGCTGACATTATTCAGCTCTTTCTTCCCATATCTGATTTGGTAGCTGAGTCCTGGGAGAAAAGTTCATTCCCCATCCCATGGCACGGTATGCCTCATTGCAAAGCCTGTGAGTAGCCCTCCCTCCCAGATCAGCTTTGGAATGCACACAGCATCTGGAAGTGCTCTCAGCCAGCTCAGGGCTCCCTCTGAGCAATGAGGAGTCAGGAGCACCACCGTGTGGCACCTGGGAAATAGGAATTAGAAGTGGCTGGAACCCAAACAGCAACTGCAGGGACACAGATAATGCTGGTGAGGCTAAATTAGTATGAAAAGGATCAAATTTTTTTAAGGTAACTGCACCTACTTGCCTTTTATAGTTTAAAAAAAACAAAAACAAACAAAAACAATAAATATCTGGTAATGCAGGAAGCCAGCTAGCAGGTGATACAGTGTGTAGCAGGTGTAAGTGTGGAACCAAGGGGGAAAGATACTGTATGGGTTTTTTGGTCTCTTTTAAAACAAAGATTTTTTAATCATCTGCGGACGACAATTTAGTTTGCAATGTTTACATTTTGTAAAGCATTTACCAAAATACTGATAAATTTGGCTTTCAAAGCTTCCATGACAAAATACTGTTTGCCGTAAGAGTACAGCATGTTGTCATCTGGAAGTAACTGCTCATTCCTGGGATATGCTGAATAAGGTACCAGTGCCAGATGAGCCTTGTGCGTACAGGTGCTTAAGGAAAGCTATAACATATAACACTGTTTTTCCCCTCGCAGGAATAAGCCCATCATTTCAGAGAAAATGACTTCTAATTTTGATTAACAGCAAAAAGAGAAAATAGAAAACTGAGCCACAGCTAAACCTTTGTATCCAAAAGGACAGCACTGGAATGATCCATAAGATGCTGTGCTGCTGCAAAACAGCCATTTTTGATAAAACACAGTTAAGGCAGCCTTAGGAAGGCAGGAAAAAATTGCGTGAATTAAGCTTACTTAGCCAGATATAACATAGGCTGTATCATCCAAAATTTCCTTTGAATTTCTGATCCTTCATCTCTACCTTCTCCATCTCTGTCTCTTCCATAATTGTGAAGATGATACAATGTGTTTCTCTGGCTAATTTGCTTTTGCTGCCTTTTTTTCCTATACTTCTACTTCTCCTCTGGGTAAAAGGTATTCTATGTGTCCTACAGATGTTTTTTATAAAGTGACACAATTTAGACAGCATCTGAAGGCTGCAGAAGGAGAAAGCATAGCAACTGGTCCTTTGGATAACAAGTTTCTCCCATTCTGCATCATCAAAAATGAATAGGATGGCTGGGCAGCTCTGAACTCCTGCCAGTACCCATTGAACCCTCCTTCAATTTTAAAACAATCACCTTTGTGCTCCATCGCACTCCCCTTTCTAGCATCTCAGAAACATCTGCAACCTGTTTTATTGCTGTTTTCCAAATCTCCTTAGAGCTCTGCCTTTCCCAGAGCCTGTATAACACAATGACAGTCACAGCTCTGCCGCACTGAGGGTCCTGACTATCACCTTAACTAACATGGTCACTTGCATTTCCCATCTGCCTGCATCTGCCAGCTGTACCTTACACCCAAATGCAATCTCAGACTGATGACCAATTTTTATTCTTATTCTGCATTTGGACAAGTTCTCTAGCTAACAATAAGATGTATCAAAGATACAACGTTTTGGTATGTGAGGTGTATCATATCCACTTTGTTGGGATGATGCCTTAAGATTTTAGCATTTACATTTTTCAAATCCCATACTGCAATAGTGCATAGCTCAAAACTCCATATAAAGTGTAGAAACACTCTTCACTTCTTGGTTAGACAAAACAATCCCTCTGGGCCTGTGATTCAAGGACACACCACAGCCTCAGGCCCCAAAAGCATAAACAAAAGTGAGTTGGGGGGGGTGAGCTGGGGGAATACAACTCAATTACCTGAAGCTGTAATTGGAGAATTAACCCTTGATATGCAAATAGACCAAAATTTAATTGTCTGAAAAACTCATAACCATAGTCCTTCTTGGGTGTAGCCTCTGCAAGGCTTTTATGCTGTCCAAGGTGTATCTATTGAAGGCCTTTAATAAATACCCATTTTATTCTCTTAACTCTGTCTAGCCTTTGTTCTAGGCAGCCTCTCCAAGGCATCAGTGACAACAAGAAGAGATAAAGTTAAACCATTACTTCTTTTCAAGGCATGTAGGCAGAAATTTAGTGCAAGCAATTAGTTCCAAAAATGTAGAGCTAAAATAAATTTTGTAGCTCTAAAAAATGGTTTATAATAGTGATAATAAGCATTCAGCATTCCTACATTTTCTGAACTTACTGAAACCAAAAGAATCAACACAACTAAACCCAGAGTTTCAAACAATACCAAAATCCTGTATTTCACAAACCAAATTTTGTAGCATAAGACTGTGCTACTCAAATGAATTCTACCCTTCTTTAAGGATACACATAAATTTTCCTGAAAACTGGCCCAGGTCCCAGCCATATGACATATTCCTGTAGGACCCTGTATTTCCTATGTCTCTCCCATGTTTGTGAGACATTAAGGTGACTTTCATTAAGGAAACCAGGCCCCAATGCTGGGATACAGCTATGATATATCATTGCTGGTCCCAGCCTTAACAGACCAGAGCATTTTCTTCTTTTGTGGTCAGTCAGACTATCAACAGGCAGACAGGCCTGACCTCCTTCCGCAGGAGACTAATGTCTCCAAGCAGGAATCTGTCTTCCAGAAAGTAAAAGAAATGTTGTTCTCGGGTGAAAATACCTATATCAGTTCGCAAAAACAACAAAATGCCTCAGGCACCTTTTACACTGTAAATATTATGGAGTTAATGCAAAAAATTCTGATGGCTAAAAAAAAAAAAAAAAAAGAGAGAAGGAAACCTAAAAGTAAATCTGAAAGAAAAGTGTTCCAGTGGAAATAAAATGCATTCTCCTGTAGAACAGAATTTCTGTGTAGGTGTGCCTATATGAATGCATTACTAGACTAGAAACTGTAGGTAAAAAGATGGCTGATTTTCAAATTATGATCTCCAAAGACATAGATTTTGATAAAATTTAATTAGGTCTACTTAGTTTTTCATGTTCACAATGTGCCAAATAGAAGTACTGTGTCCAAAACACCAGAATCTGGTCTGAATATATCAGTGTAAATAAAAACAAATCCCCAGTCTGAGTCAGAAACTCAAAATAGGAATCATAGATTGTCTCCAGAAAACATCTTTATGGTTACTGTTCACAATAGCTAAATGTCTAAGTCATTATTTGAATTCTGGTTGAGCTGAGACATCAGTTTAGATCTTGACAACTTTCTACTATACACTTGCAAAGACACACACTCAGAATCATTCACTGATCCAAGAAGAAAGAGAGCAGCAGTGAAGCGGTTGCTGGAGTTGGGCCAGTGCTGCCAGACACTGTGGAGCTGAGTCAACCCCAGGACATTTAGTCAAGGTTCTGACTAAATGGCAGCTGCAGCCCAACACCTGCAGCTTTGTACCGTTACAACTTTCTATTTACTAGTGAAAATCACATAAAACCAGAATTTCTCAAGAGATTTCTGGCATTCCAGCCAGAAACAGGATTTCATGAGTTGGATTTTTTTTCCTCATCTTTTAAGTATTCATAGAATCATAGAATTATTTGAGTCGAAAGGGGCCTTAAGGGTCATTTAGTTCCAACTCCCCTTATTTTGATATTTTTTCTTTCAAGACAAGCTTGCTTTTGGAAGTACAGAGGTTTGCAGCAATAACAAATAACCAGAAGAATATCAGCTAACAGAATATTTCTGACCCTTCATAATTGTTTGATTCAGATGTTTAATGCAAGGCATAATGTAAATATTCCTGCCTGTGTGCTCACGACAAACATTTTGATCACAGCTCAAAATGTTTTCCTGTATGGCTGTATTGCCATCATTAACTGGTCCCACCAGATTCCTGAAATCTCCCGTATTTAGTTGCTGCTCTTTACCCTTTGCACAATATTACAAGAAACAGGAAGAGAAAGATTTGAGATATATATATATGTATAACCTATTGCATCTATTTTAAGGTCTTTAGGGAAATATTTCTTCAGTATGCATATGGAAGAGGGTGGCCTGTTCTCCTTCCCACATGGAAGTTCCTTTCTACTCTACCTTTCTCCCTGAACAGTAAATCCTGACAATATGAACAATTAAAAAGATAATATGAACATACGGAATTTTCTAACTGCTGCCCTGCTGCAGCTTATTAAAATAAGAATATGCTTTATTTATGTAGCACCTGTCTGTGAAAGCACCCCAGGCACTTTAAATACAGAGCAAAACTCATGATAAAAATAAGTATGCACCAGAGGAAAACAGAAATCATTAAACATAATTCAAAATACTAAATACAACCAGTGTACCTTAAAAGCTGCATTGTGATTAAAGTAATCTTATGAAGCTAAGTCCTTAAAAGAGCCTTTTTAAACCATCTTTTCAGTCCCAGAGGCAAACCTCATCCAACTCACCAAAGCCACAAGAACAAAGATACAGACACCCTTGTCAGCTTCGGCAGTGTTAAAGCAACACATTTTTAAGCTCTCAGAGGAAAAGACCCTGTGATTGTTATTTACATTACCTTAGGTCCTTGGAGGTGAGAGCAGCCAGGATTAAGTACTGTATGCATGTAACACGTGGTGAGAGCCACAGCACAAACCCCGTGCTGGGACAGGGAGCTATTTCTGCCATACCCCACAAACCTTTCACCTGAGCCACAGCATCTCACACCAACACATGCAGAGGTCCTTCCCCAGGGGAACCTCCTACACCACTCAGAAATGGCCACTGCAGAGTATAAAGCCACACTTAACTTGCAAAGCACATAAAGATGGGAGCAAAAGGAAACCAGACAGACAGAGGCTTAGTTTCATCATTTTGGTTTCCAAGGCACTGTGAAAGACAGAAATAAAACTGAGAGCTCACTCCCATGTCTAAGCCAAAATCTCTGTTCCTTGGACTTGACAAGAGTCATGACAACTGACTGCAAACATGACGACAACCTGAGAATCAAGCTGCTACGGAACTGCTTGACCTACATGGAAGATCTAACCTGATGAATAATTATACTGACAGCAAAAAAGGGAATCAAGCACTTAATCCAGAGCAGTCTCACATTACATTCTTGGGTTGCTTAATTCCATGATACTATGAATATGTTCTACAATAATTGATGTGCTCTGGACAAGCTGGCCAAATACTCAAGTAGTTCAACAAAACCATGTTGCTAGAGTCTGGACTTAAGGTCAAGCTAGTAAATATGCAATGAATACATCATATAGTGAGGGCCAAGCAGTCCTCCTGAGAGGAAAAGCCCCAGACACGGATCTAAAATCACTGAGATTAAATCTTGATCCTTTTGAAACCACTGCTATTTTTTTCTCTATATTCTTCATAACATCATTTCCTACTCAACAAATAGACTGGACTTCCCTGTAGGTTGGATAGTAGATGTTCTGCTGTGCAGTAAATCACTCGGAGGCCAGCAGTCAGTGGAGGAGGTGTCTGCTTTGCTCATCTCCATTGCCAAGCCAGCCAGGTAAAAACACAGATGGCTGAACATCTCTTGTAAAATTCCCTTGAAATATAACGGATGCATTAAATAGAGATGGGCTTGCGTATGCACTTTCACACACAAAACCAAAATAATTTCTATTTATACCTCAATTACGTATCTTTATGTGTCACTGCCCAATACAGAGAATCATACTGAAATTTAATTCCTTAACATTCCCTTCACAGCCTTTCTTCTAGCCAGACCTGTCACCTCTGAGGGACCTAGATTTTGACAGCACAAGTGAACAGATCTGTAACATGTCACTCCTGCTCCAGTTGCAGAGATCATGAAAGGAACATTGCTGCCTATTATTAGCAGCATCAGGGACCAAATTTAGGACTTCTCTAAATGGCAATGCTGAGGAAAAAACCTAAGAGCATAGATGCTATTAGTGACCCTATGATCTCTGCCCATAACCAGAGTGGGGGCCCATGAGAACTCCCTGATTGGTTTAGGCATCTCCAACCTGCTTGGATGAGAAACGCTCCAGAAGAACAAAGCTGACATCAGAACCACCCAGAAGAGGCAGCGCTGGCTGGTGACCCACTGTACCAGAGACTACTCTCATCTGAAAATATTGACAAGGGCTCTTCTGGTCCTCTGTGATAAGAAAGTCATTACTGAGTGACAAGAAGAGCCTACAACATGACTGAAGCTGGCTGAAATTCTTGGTATAAATCAATGTTCCTCATATACAAACACAAATCTGGAAACACAGAGAGACACAGCTATTTCACCAGTTTTTCAGCTTTCAAGTCACCGCCTCTGACTGAAACAAAGTTTTTCAGCTTTCAAGTCACCGCCTCTGACTGAAACAAAGTTCATAAAAATTAATTTAATGTTCAATATCTATGTATTATATCTCCACTGGCCTTTGATTTTTCAAAACCAAGACTTTTCAGGAATAATAACAATTTTGTAATCTTTAAGCAGCAACAGTTCCTTACTATTTATTGTATGACAGCAACTATCAGGCATGAGGCAACTTAGTCTCAGAGAGCTATGAAAAGATGGATTAAGATCACAAAAAAATAGAAATAAATATCCTTTTCACCCATGCAGGGCATATGTATCTCCAGTTATGCTCAGCAATCCTTATAGCACATTTTCAGAGGTGGTCACCAATCTAAGGCATTTAACATGGGGCTCTTGCACAGAGCCACTGTTACAGGTAAAAGACCCGTGCTTTCCTGGCAATGGCTGAACATTTGTCTGCCCATGGGAAATCGTGAATTAATTCTATTTTTCTGCTTTGCTTGTGTGCATGACTTTTTCTTTATCTATTAAGCTATTTTACCTCAACCCAGGAGGGTTCTTGTATTTATTATTCTAATTCTTTCCCTCACCCAATCAGGACAGAGTGAGCAGGTGGCTATGTGAGGCTGAGTTGCCAGCTGGGGTTAAACAATGGAAGTTTTCCAAAGTCACCACCATTCAAGTTTCAGAAAACATTAATTCTAAAAGATCATGTGTCCATGCTCAACAATATACTGAATTTTACTTCACTTTGCAACCATCCATATTTACCAAAAAGTCTATGTGCCATGGCAGTGCTATGGCCTCATTATCATGAAGCAAATATTATACTGCTTACCCTCGAACAAGCAAAAAATAATTGAGAAATTATTTTGATTTGGTTTAGTCTGCATCATTTTCAAATGTAAGGTACAGCTAAACTTGTCACCCCAAATTAATAAAACTGATTATAAAGCATGAAAATAAAATTTACACAAATTCAAACAACAAGTCAAAAGGTGCAGTTCTCAACTGGATTATCAAATCCCCAAATATCAAACTTTTTCTAACACTAAATAAGGAAAAACCAAATCACCAGCTATGGTACGTACAAGGCATTTTACAAAGGCATCCATTTCCATAGGTAGGATCCTGAACTGGCTATGCTTCAGGGTATTTCCAAGCAGAACTTCCTCAGCCTGGGGGAACAGAGGTGTCACTCACTGACAGAGAAACGCTATTTCCAAACCTCGTAACATCTGGACTATAAAGGGTATAAACATCACTAGGATCACAAAGTGGTTCCTGCTCCCTTTCAATGCTTCCTCTCTGCACTGAGCAATATTGCTCGCAGCCTGGTTCTTGGTACTCATGAATTTAAAAAAGTAAAAGCCTTAAGACCCAAACCAATAACTACCTTGTAACATTTTTAACTTTTGATTTTTTCTTTTATGTTCCAGTGCAAATAGAGCGATGCAGCACAGACATGGAAATAATGCTGTCATGCAGAAACTAGTTCCTGTGAAAAACAAAACCCCTCTCCTCAAGAAACCAAAACTTCTTTTGCACATAGACATCAAGAACAAGATACGACTTGTAGACCAAATTCTCTAAGGAATGCAGAGAAGCCACTGTACCACAGACTTGAGATCACAAAGTAACAAAATCTGGTGCAAATTTATCACAGTAAATTGTTAAAAGCAGCTGAAAAAGTGAGGACACTATACATAATTTATCATTATAAACTAAAATAAAGTCCTACTGCTGCCTTATCTCCAAGGAAGAATGATAGTAAAGGAAAACAGGACTTATCCAGAACATACTTGGAGTTCAACAGTCTAGGGGCTAAGATCACTGTAAACTTTTCATGCAGGGAAAGGACTACAGTTAGAAAGAAATAAAAAATAGAAAGAGATAAAAAAGAAGAAAATAAACTACTTTCGATCCAATATATGTTTGTATTCTGCTCCAAAGCTGCACAGCTCAGCCTGAAACATGTTTCAGCTCACGATCCAGAGAATCACAGAGGGATTCCTATGCTTCCAGTGCTAACACATTCTCCTTTGAATTCATCCTTTGATGCATCCAGCCACAGGTTGAGACTTGAGGTACCTGAGGCCATGGAGCTCCACCATTATAACTCCCTTCCAGAAGAGAGACCTCAGATTCCTTCAGACCCCGATGCTTTCTCAAATTTTTCCTCGTTCCTTGTGGGTTTCATTTCTGTGTGGGTTATATTCCTACTTGTAAAATTATATCACAAATAATGCAGAGAATTTGCTGGTATGTCTTACTTTCTGTCACATACTCTGGGAAAAAAAGAAATTAAGCAGTCATGACTGCTCCTTTGCTTAACCAAAATGGCACAAATTACTCATAGCCTATCAGCGGATGTATCCCACTGCATGTGCAGGTAATTCTCTGAGAGCTGCCGTAACTTGAAATCTTCTTTCTACCAATGAAAGTCTCAGTTACCAGTGTCCCTTTCTCAAATTCCTAAAAGAAAGAAATCATTCTTTAGGAAGGCTTCCAGCTCTGCTTTTAAATTCTAACATGGCAGGAAGTGCTCAAAAATTAGGATTCTCCAGCTCCAGGAAATGCAGAGATGCACACCAGACAATAAAAAATATTCTGTCTCCCGTTTTAAAGATTCTCATCTAAGATTTTATCTTAACTTACTCTAATTACTTCATTAGATTAATCTCCTCTTGTAAAATGACTATAAAGTAATCTCTTCTTCTTGTATGGACAGCAACAAATAACACAAAGAATGGTCATATTTTATTTTCTCATCAGAGCTTGAAAGAAACTATTATAAAGTGTAAAGATCAATGGCAGAGAGGCTCTGCAGAATTAGCACAGATGCAATATGAATTCTCTTTTTAATCTTTCATTTTATCTGTAAATATAAGCACATAATCTAGGTGTGCATCTCATATTTGCAGCTCAGTGCTAATAAAAATATGCCAGAGAGCAACATAAGGATAACAAATTCCTTTGGAAAGGTGCAAAATGACACAGAAGAATTATAATGAGTTTTTTTACATTGCAGAGTCTTTCTTCAATTACTCAGGAGATAAGGATGATTTGAGGACTTTGTCATTCAATTGCAAATTAAAGCATCACTTCACATGCAGCAGGATCAGGCACTGAAATCACTTGTCAAGAGTCTGACACTTTTAAGAGCTTCAGTGTCTGGAATTCATCCTATCTTTTCCAGCAGACTCGTGTACCTGGATGAGTCTGCTCTCTATATTCAGCCATTAGTGTCTCAGTAAAGCTGTTTGTCCAACTCAAAATGTTCTCAATAAAATGGAGGAAGGAAGAAAAGAGGAAGCATGGTTTCATACCTATTTCCTAGCTTGGAAAACAGAATTTTGCACTAAACCAAAATTAGTTCAAGAACTGTTTCCGTATGGCTATCAGCTCTGCTTATTAACAAAATATTTTATGTATGCACAAAGTATTTTAACACCAAAGATACCAGTTAAGACTACCAGTTAAGTGTCACAACTCAAGATATACAAACCAGTTTGATTTGTGCAGGTTCTTCTTTGGAATAATGCAATAGCTAAAGCAATTTCCCAATTCTGAGTTATTTTCAAAGCTTTCTCTTTCGTGATGGGTTATTTCTCCAACATTCAAGCCCAGTCACTTGGCTGTAGACTGTTCTGAAGATCAATGTGTTTCTCCAACTCACTAGCTGCTTTCTCTACGTTTTCTATAAAAAGACTTAAGATTATCTGAAACAGAAACCAAGGTATTTTTCATCATTGAATAAGCATCCCACACACCCTTACTACCAAAGTACCCACTCTATTTTCGCTCTGAAAATAAATATGCATATTTTTTTAATGTGACCTGCAATAGTTTCAGCAACAGAGTGAGAGAATGCCAACCATGAAATACCACATTACTTGAAATTAAGGGCACTACAGTGAAAGACATGAACCAATATTTATGTCCTCTCAAGAACCTGTGGCATTTCATTATTTGTGTCCTGCATTCCTGATGACTTCTCTAGCCACAGAAGAATGAACCGAGCGTATTCTTGTTCTCCTTTGTTTTAGGCGGAATAGAAAAAAATAGGTGGGGAAAATCACAGCCATCTCACAATTCTCAGTGCAAGTCCTGAGTTATTCTTAAGAGGGAAACAATACTGCTTTGTTGGGTTTTTTTTAGCCTTGACATTTACATCCAATCACTAAGAGATCAGGCAGCTTTTGAAGTTTATGTTTTAAGGTCTGATATCTAATTCAGTGCATGTATCTCCACTTTTGATGGCTTCTGGAATCGAGACAAAAATTACAGAACCACATTTAAAGACTGTGGAATATAGCCATGCATTGGAGCATAAATAGAAGCAGAAAAATTGTAGCCAATTGTATAAGAATTATGACTACAATAACACCTTTTCCTTGTCAATATTAAAAGAAAGTTTTTAAGATTAGATCTGAAGGCACTGTTAGAAAAATACATTACACTGAAATAGTACAAACTGCTTACAGATTAATTAGGAAAAGAGTAAATAGTACTACAACAAAAATGTGCAGCAAATTTCCTTCATGTCTGTTTGTGCCTACTGACAGGTGACTCCATACTGGCAACACTCCCCCACTTGAGTAATGGCTAGAAGAAATACCTTTCAGAAAACGATCTTTTTTTTTTTTTCCAAAAAAGTCCCTTTTTACTAAGAAAGAAAATACCTATTCAAAGAAGCATTCAGTTTCTTAATGTGTCAATTGACTCCATCAAAATATTTACTGTCTGGCATTTTATGAGGTTTGACATTTTACAGAAAGTTGAATTTTATCCTAAAATGGAAGAAACCTAGTCTCGCGGCACAAGTCATCATGTCTTTAAATTCTCAGAGGCCCCCGATTTGCAGTACCCTTCAGGCATGGAAGCTAAGTTCAAAAATTCACTGTACCACTCACACAGGTCAGACTTTATTGTAAGTGGGAGCTTTTATCAGCAAAGACTTTTTAAACCACTGTGCCTGAAGTTTTGACAGTTTTCATAAATTATGAGAATTCTTGCTTCCAGACAAGGCTTTTTCTCCCAGAGCTACGGTAACATTTAACTGTCCATTGAGACTGAGTAAGGGAGAAGAAAGGAGGAGTTGCACACCATGGTGTGAGCAGGGAGGAAAAGAGAACTGAAGAACACACAGGGCAAGAAAACTCTTAATATCAAGTGAGTAAAAATTCATGAGACAGATTCAGAATTTTGCTAGAAGGAAGGCATGCCTTCTTTTCTTATTCCTCTGATTATTGCATTTATGAGCCCTTTTCAGAGGAGCAGCCAGTAGTACTCCTAACAGTGCATCACTTTTGGGAAAAGCAATTACCTGCTTTAGGATGTAGTGAATCAGCCTCAGAGACATCCAGCTCAGAGCTGTGAGAAAGAGGCTACAGTTGCAATCCAGCACAGTTATTTTCTTTACTGCTTATTCTTGTACTTCTTTTGCCCTTACTGAACACTCTGTACCAAGCAGGATTCTACTAGAGAATGATATTTAATCACAGTAAATATATTCACTTATCCACAGGAAAAAAAATCTTTCCTCCACATGATTTTGAGAGGCCTTCAGAGATTAAAGGAAACACCTGATTCTCTTCACAGATTCTCCTTGAGGATGTAAGAAGAAGGAGAGAGAAAAATAAGGAAATGTGTCTGTCATTCATGGGGAAAAAATCAAAGCAATGAAAGAAAATGGAGGCATGATCAATAAGGCTGACTCTTGTTCCTAAATCTCAGTGCCTGCCTGATTGAAGGTGTTACCTGACAAAATTGATGTACTCTTCCCACACACTTTTCTGCTCTGCTGCTTCACAGAGGATTCTTACCTTGCGTCCAACCAAGCAGAGGAACAAGTCAAGAAAAAAAAAATCAATTTGAAGGTAGTTTTGAATCTCAAGAAAGGAACCAGAAATATAAAACAAATGCAGACATCAGGTATTATCATCTTTTTTCAGGAAATAGTCTTGATATTGTTCCAAAAGATCATTTTGGAGCACCTGACAGGCCGTGGATGTTTAGGATGAAAAGGCTTAATCAGAAATCCAATGAGAGTTTCAAATAGCAGAGGTTAAAAATTGCAAATTAGGCACCAGAGAAAGTGCAAATAACTGGGTAAGTTTCACAATAGCCTGCATCATAGAAAAAGCTGTAGTCATTTTGCTTCTTAGAAAACACAAAGATGCAATTCTAAGAGCTGTGTTGAATATAAAATCAATACTATTATTATCAGTTATGAAAAAAACCCAAAATTTTATTGTAACTTGTTTTTAAAAAAAAATTCTTACTCCTTTGTAATACCTCTGAAATATTTGAAAGCATGAAAGCTGAATTTGTCTTTATATATTCTGTACGGGAAGTTTTTTCATTTATGTATATTCATAGATTATCTTGTTACAAATATTGTCCAGACTTCTTTATTTGTGTTGAAGCTTAGGTCTCTTCAAAAATAATAAATTCCCAGTAGATAATTACAGATATAGTGGAACTTCTATGAAATTATTTTAAAAACCCTAATTTTTTAAATTAAAAATCCATAACTAGGCAAAGGGCTAACAAAGCCCAAGGATTTCTGAGGAAGGCAGAGTTAATTGTAGTCAGTTGTGGCTGTGACTGCCTGGTTTGCAGTGGTTCAGGGAGAACGATGGGAGGCTTGTTGGCAAAGGCAGGCTGAAGCAGAAGGCAAGAGCAGCAGCCAGAGAAGCAGGCAGGTTGCAGGGAAGAGAGCAGGTAACAAAATATCTTGTTGCATTTGATACTCTGTGTGAAGAAAATTGTATATAGAAAATGTAATTAAGAATGAAGACAACACATGAAAATTTTTACCTTTAAAACTCTTTAGATATTCTATGAAAAATACTTTGATTATATAATTGATCATGCATATTCCAAGAAAGACGGATATGCATAATGCCCTCTGCTCCAGTTTAACAGAAAATAAATGTGCTTCCAGACTTACATGGCACTGCAGAGGTTGGTATCGACTAGCAATCTTCTTAGTACCTACACTCTTGATCTTGCTTTTTGATATCAGATGACTGACTCACTGCTTTGCCGCTTTTTACCAATAATTTCATTCAATTTTTGCCCTATTTTTGCATGCAGCATGAATAAACAGCATTTTTCTGAATTTGCTGCTTGGATATGAACGTATATGAAAGGTCACAATATGATACACAGATATGTTTTCTATCTAGCTCTTATCTGATTGTATTTGGCTACACTCAAGCTCACAGATTTTTTCATTCAGAGCTATTTTACTAGTCTTGGCAGCAAAGCAGGTGGCCTATCCACTCTTCCAAGCTACAAAGAAACACAGAATCATAGAATGGTTTAGTTTGGAAGGGACGTTAAAGGTCAGCTGGTTCCTCCACCCTTCCATGGGCAGGGACACCTTCCACCTCATATAATGCTAATGCAGAAAGAGAACATTCACCCTTTCGGGCACCTCACAAATTCTCCCCATACACAAATGGGGAGTCAAGTATTGTGAAGAAACACAGAACATAGGTCAGCTGTATAGGACTAAATTTAATGAACTTTTTCAGATTCTCCTTAGAGAATTCATTCCGTTTATTTTTGGTTTGGCATTTTGTCCATTTTTATCAAGTTGCTATTTCTCCATATATTTTAAAAAGAAAAAGAAAAGCAGTTCATTTTGGTTGTCTTGAGTCCTTACCACTCAGTCATATGAAGTTGGACTTACTCAAAGAGAATTTAACCACAGATACCACATACATATTTACAGTCTTGACTAATTACTTCAGTGATTCTTTAGCCCCCAAAATAGTTACCCAGCTCTCATGTTTTCTTTCACCAGGGCACAGTTAAAACATTAACAACAGATGATTGACATTTTTGGTTGGTAATATATAAGTTATAAAAGTTCAACCTAATCTTTAGCCTATAAATCATTGATTATTTACTGGACAGCAAATGGAAGTCTGCAAAGCTTCTACCAAACATAAAGCAAAACAAGAAAACTCTAAGAAACACTTATTTAAATTTACTCTTCTCTGTATTGTGTTAGGTTATCCTGAGGCTTTTTGCTTCTGTTTTCCAGAGAGGTTAGAAAATCTTTCAGTTCTACATAGCTGTGAAACAGTGCCTGAGGTATATATGCCTGTTTTTATTATCCCAAATAAATTCTGCAAAATCCCCCACTAAAACTATTTAAAGCAGCATTGATTTCCCAGTGCTATCCTGTAACTCCCCCACAGGGTGCCAAAATGAAGCCAAGGGAAGTACAAGCGATGGAAGAAGGTGCAAAGGTCTGATTAAAGTGCTACTCCTGCTTTTACCCTAAGAGGCATATGACAAATTTCTACAAACTTCCTAAAAAGCTTTACTAAAGTTTAGTAGAAGAAAGAATTACACAGAGTATATTCTGGCCATGAAAAGAGACTATACAAGTTCTGGCTTTAGTTACACCACTGTCAAGAAAAATAAAAGGAGAGGAAAAAACCAAAATAAAGTCCAAGTGAAAATGAAATTTGCCTCACTAGTCATATAATATGATATAGCTTTAGGAATATATTCATACATATCATACTTAAAGACAAAAGGCAGTGAATGTCTGCCTCAACAAGAGGAATCCCATCCTAGCATAAGAAGAGAAAGTCTAGTTTTTCACCAAATATTAATAACAGAAATATTGCATTTCCTGCACATTGACTCAGTGTATCAAGCTGACTTTTGAAAATACAGACTCCTGTAGGACCATTGAATTAAATATTCCTGACGGTATTGTATCTACACATTGGAAATTAGTAGATGCCTGCCATTATTAGTGGTATTACCTTGGCTCTGGATGTCTCAGAATTGTGATCTGAATGGAATTGCAAGCAATCTAAAGAAATTCTTGAACATTGCTGAACAAGAGTTAAGATACAGAATAAGAGATACACAGGATTTGCAAGCATTTGTCTTTGAGAATGACTGCTGGCGACAGACACTTCTATGTGCTAACATAGACTGTTTGAAATAAAACAGGATCTACACCTGAAATTTATTGCCATTATCAAGGAATTAACCTGGCGTTAATTATCAACAATACAGATCCCTTGAAAGATGGCAAAGTCATTTTTGGCAGAAACAGAATATCTTATTTAACTTCAAACAACACATGAGTTGCAATTTAAACTTCATCTAATTAAAATAATTATGCCAAAGGAAATTGGAAGCAAAACCTCAAAATAGACCCAATTATTTACCAATTTTAAACTGTATTTTACCACAAGAGAAATGCAGTTTCTAACCAACATTCTGCAACAGGCTATATGCATATTGCATTTTGCCTTCTACAGTCAGAATTTCCCTTTTGCGCTATAGGTACTCGAAACTATAAATGTTTCAAATGGAGATTGGAAAAATTTCATATTATTTTTTTCAGGAAAGTCACAATACTAAATATTAACTGACTAAATGTAAGGCTACTGCTTCCAATGTTTCAAAAATCACTTACAGCTTTTACTTGCATCTTCTCCAAGTTAAAAAAGAAATCTCTAATTTTTATTCCAGCTCTGGGGTTTTTTTTTGCTTGGTTGGTTGGTAAGTTTGTGTTTTTGGTTTGTTAGGAGTTTTTCTGGCCTCTATCTACATTTTTGTTAAATGAGAAGAAAGCAAATGTTACAGGTATTGTAAATTTTGGAGGATTTTGATTTGGGTTTTTTTTAAGGAAATATGAGAACCACAAAGGTTTGCTTTCTTTTTCGCTTAGGACTTTGTTTGTTTGTTTGACCAAAGTGAAAAATATAAAGCAAACTGAGTTACTTAATACAATTTTCTTCGTTAATATTTGTGTTGACAAATTGCAAAGAAAAATACTAGATTTTTTCACAGTATTTTTCCAGATGAAACATATGAACTGTAAATACATTACTTGTGTGTTCTCATGAAAACTTTGTAAACACGAAGTTCTAGTTGCTCATGGACTTCATTGAAAAATAAATTACCTGGTAACAGGATTATACTTTATAAAAATATTAATATTCAAAAAAAAAAAAAACCAAACAGCCTCAAAATTAAAGCCATAGTAGTGAATACTGCTAAGGCCACTGCAGTCAACAGTCTTTTAGAGTCGTGCTCAAAACTAAGAACTGCCCTTATTTGCAGATAACTGCAGTTACTTTGGAAATTGATTCCATTCAGCCTTAACAACTCCAAAAGCAAGCAACTCTTCTCAGAGTTTTTAGACATCAGTCCTCTGCTCTGGGGTATTTGAAAGGAAATAGCTCCAGCATCCTTGGAAACAGATCCTACATGTATTTCCATATTTCAACAGGGCAACTAAAGTTGTGTCAAACAGATAGGGTGCTCTCTGCTTCACACGTGGGGGTTCATAATATCCTGAGACAGGTAAGGGAGCTTAGGTACCCAACTCCTTAAGCCCCTTGTCAAATATTCAGGCTAAAATCTTCTACAGCATAATTGTCTGGCTTTTTCCACTTAATAGAGCTTGCTTCCTTATTAGAATTGGAAAATCAGTAAACTGAACTCTCAGAGTAGATTTACAGCAATGTTTTCATTTTGCCCTGAAGCAGAACTTCCCTCAAGGTAGGACGTACCTTAAATGGCAGTACGAGCTGGGACTGTATGGCATTCTGCATATGGCAAGTTTGAGCAACAGTCAGACTGCCATTTATTTTTTTTTATTTATTACAATTTCTGTAATAGTAGACTGTTAGTATACTAATACACACATGGAAAACCCATATTTCTTTTAAGACAACACTGGAGAGCATCCAAACAGAGAAATTAAACTGTGTGAGGCTTTTGCAGAAATAGAAATAAATACATCTGAGCTAAGAATATTTTGACATCTAAAAAGTATTTTGAATAGAAATACTTTTAAAAACATTCTTGAAAGTTGATTTGGGTTTTGGTTTTGTCTGTTTGGGATTTGATTTGCTTTTTTTTTCCCCAAAAAGGATAAAAGTACTAAGGGTGTTTGATTAAAAGACAATTTAGCCAAAATGAGAGAGATTTTTTTTCATGAAATTTGGTAGTACTTACAGTCTGCAAGCACAGAAAACAATGCGGGATAAATAATTTTGAGCAAAAAATGTTTTGTAAGATATGTCTCCTGTAAGTATGAATAATTCTATCAAAGTGGAATAGTAAATGCACAGACCATCTTGTCTATCAAGACCCAGTCCAACAAAGCCCACCAAAGCCTCTCCACAAAACTCAGTGTACTGGAATCAACAGCAGTGCCAAAAAGGGAGACACTCATTCTGGCAAGCCTTGTTCACCCCTTTCAAATAAAAGAACTCTCTGCTGAAGCTAGGAGTAAAACAGGAAATCTACTGGGTATTTTCCAGAACTTTCTAGCTTGTATGTTGTTTAATTGGGTTAAATATCATGTTGTATGACTGAATTCTCCTGTTTCAGCCAGTGCTTTTTTGAGATTGTGAGAAAAACAGATGAAGAAATGGTGAGTATATGGAAGCTTTCTATAACTCTGAAACCAACAGTTCATGCAAATACATAGGCAATCTAGGATTTCAGGAACCAAAGGCTACAGAAGACATTTGCAAAGTAGCTCTTCTGATCCAAATGTAGTTGCTGTGTTTAATGTGTAACAGTTTATAGTACATTTCAATGATGAATAGAATTTTCTTTGTTTTATTATATCAAACACTGTAGGTTATGAAAAGTAGAATGCTTGAGTTAATTTACAGCTTATGAATTTTTGAGATATTGAACTGCAGAATGTGAATAGTGTTCTAAATCAGGCGAGGTTACTGACACTCAAAAAGTTACAATGCTTTGAAAAACTTTTACTTTACCATGTTGTGTGTTCTGGCTCCCAGAGGTAAAAT
Source organism: Pheucticus melanocephalus (assembly GCA_013398405.1). Classification (NCBI taxonomy): domain Eukaryota; kingdom Metazoa; phylum Chordata; class Aves; order Passeriformes; family Cardinalidae; genus Pheucticus; species Pheucticus melanocephalus. The sequence continues at coordinate 3,134,260 of VZSJ01000343.1, read as the reverse complement.
GGTTACACAGGCAACCAAACCATGGCCAAGACTGGAGATATTCTGAATGTTGCACATGGCTTTTGCTGAAACCTCCACATAAAAGTCTGGGTTGATTTGTTCCTCTTTGTAGGACCTAGGTCACTAAAAGATTGATTCATATGCCAAAAGATAGTACTTGTGAGTAAGGGATCTAAGACATTAAATATTTAAAAAGCTAAAGTTCAGGTCTGGACTCAACTATATGATGAATTTGAAAATTATAAACAAATACTCAGGTAACACCTAGCTTTAATACTTCTGGTTTTAACAGAGCAAACAGAACATTTTCTCTCTCAAAAAAGCTCATTAACAAAGCATTGCAACTGCTTTTCCAGAGTCACTAATTAAATTATAAATTATCTTAAAATATATAGTGAGTTCCTATGTACACTGGTAGTTGCGGATGTAACTGGAGGTAAAGCATGATTAACAGTGTAAATTAATTTCCAAGTAAAAATAGTTAGACAATAATAATAAAAGTAGCACAATATGGAGAAGGCCAAAATCATTATTTGTTTTACAACTTTTAAGAAAAAAATCTCTTCTCTAGAAATTTTTATTCTAGCAGTATTTACAAATATATATACATCTATGTATATATATAATATACTTGATTTTCAAGCTGTCTGATCAGTCAAACAAATGTACAAAACTTAATTATCATGGCAATGTTGTCATTCCAGAAATAAATTTCAAAGACCCTACAGCATTAACTGCATTCTTGCTACCCTTCGTTTTCCTACTCAATTTCAATGGGAAGGAAAAAATACCCCTTTTATCATGTTTCTAAACTTTCATGAAAATTTCCCATTAGCTGCAAGAAAGGTGATAAGCATGTAAGGCAATCTCAGTTCAATCCACTCACAGCTGTAATGGAGCAAACCAGACCATATGAGCTGCCTCTCCCAAAGGACAGTGCTGATAGGTGCTCCACTGATGGGAACAAAGAGTCTGAAGAAGGTGTAGGAAGAGCAAGATGTTTCTGAAGGAGACAAAGGCCATATTTTTATCTGTACTTTTAGAGTTTCCAATTACCATTTTGAGTTCCCCAAGACCTCCTCTAGAATTTTTAGCTTTCCTCTTACTCTTCCCTTAATCTCTCAGTGACTGATACTGACCTAAAGACAATTAAAAAATTTAACTGAGTTTGATAAGCTGATTTTCAAATAAATCCTTAACTTTAAAAGCTTTTCTGATCTAAATACAGTATTTGGAAGATAATTCATATTCTGCAGTTGCCAAAAGTTGTGTGCAAAAGCAGATCATGACTGAGACAAAATGAGTAAGACATTTTCTTGTTGCTTTTCTGCTCCATGCAGAGCTCAGTAGATTTTTGCCCACACAGCAAATGCACATGATTCAGGGAACAAAGATGTGGTACCTGCCTTTATAAATGAAAGATCATTGGACTATGGATCTTCTTTGTACCCGTGCTGTACTGAATTGATCATGCTTCTCTCTATTCCTCAAAATGGTTCTTGGCTTACTGTAAACATCAGGAGACACAGCCTCATCCAGAGTGATGAATAGTTTGATGATAGTTAGTGACATTAAGGAGCAGATGCAAGCTCCCCTTACATATTCCCTTTTTTCTCATTTGACTTTTCCTTCCCTTTCCTGACTTCTGCTGCATTGGCAGTGTCTCACTTCTTCTGTTGTTTGCTAAAATGTCACAATAAAAAATGAAAAACCCTATTTACAGCACTAGCATTTTGCCAGTTTCCTGAATGCTCTTAGCCTCTGTCCATGCTCAATGTGCACTTGCTTAGGAGAGCTGTCAAACATTAGAAAAAATCCACCTCTTTTCTATTCCCCGATACTAGAGCCTCACCATCTTTAAGAGATTTCTTTACTGGAGGAACCCTTATAATGTTATGCAGGAGCCACAGAGCTAACAAAGTTTTTCTTATTCTCCATCACTTATATACTGGAAAAGGATAGATGTATGAAAACTCCTATGCCCTGAGGGCAGAACCATTACGCGGACTCTGACACAGTCTATATTTACTGTAATTCAGGAAAAATGTGGTGGATTTCTTTGTGTCAAGACCTTTTCTATTCCATTTCTCTCAGAAAGATAATAACCATAGTAGAGCATGTGTGTATAGCCTCCATTTTCCCACTCCTGCAAAGCAGCTCAGCTATTCTAACTGATATCTGAAAAGATTTTCTTACATAAGAAAAAGTCTACTAGCTACTCACTACTACTGTGTTTGAAGCTGAGACACTTCATGAGAGTGTGATAGAAAATAACATTGCTTGTCTGTTGGCCCCTGTCTATCCGGACCTATGCAGAGAGGCCCTGCAGAGAGACCTGCACCTGGCATGGGGCAAACATGGATGTATGGGCAGACTGGAAAATGAGACACTGGAAAAGCTGTCGTGAAAAGGGACCTAGTCCTGATCAATGCCAAGCTGACCATGAGTCAGCAGTGCCTGGCAGCCAGGAGGGCCAAGCATGTCCTGGGGGCATCAGGCACAGCATCACCAGCCAAGCAGGGGAGGGGATTGTCCTGCTCTGCTCTGCACTGGGGCAGCCTCACCTCAGGTCCTGTGAGTAGTTCTGGGTACCACAATATAAGAAAGACATTAAATTATTAGACTGTCCAAAGGAGGACAACAGAAATGGTGAAGGACCTTGAGAGGAAGCCATATGAGTAACAGCTGAGGTCAGTTGGTCTGTTAAGCCTGGAGAAGAGGACACTGAGAAGAAGGAGACTGAGAAGAGGTGACTTATCACAGCTACAACTTCCTCATGAGGGGAAGAGGAGGGGCAGGCACTGATCTGATCTCTGTGGTGACAGATGGCCTGAAGCTGAGTCAGAATTTTAGGTCAGACATTAGGAAAAAGTTTTACACATGGGGAGTGTTGGGAACTGGAACACGCTCCCCAGGGAAGTGGTCACAGCTCCAGCCTGACAGAGTTCAAGAGTGTTTGGACAATGCTCTCAGGCACATGGTGTGACTCTTGGGGATGGTACTGTGCAGGGCCAGGAGTTGGACTAGATGATTCTTTTGAGTCCCTTCCAACTCAGCTTATTCTGTGATTCTGTGAAAATATCTTAAACTGTCCCACATAACATCTTTCTCTCTAAGCTTGAGATACATGGATTTGATGGACAGACCACCCACTGGATAAGGAATTGGTTGGATGGTCACACTCAAAGGGTTGAACTCGATAGCCTTGATAGGCGCAACTTAGATCAATGACCAAGTTGAGAGCAGTGACAGGGGGCATTCTTTAGGGATAGGTATTTGTACTGTTGCTGTTTAACCTCTTTTTTTATGACACAGATGGTAGGACTGCTGCATCACTATCAAATTTATCTGGGTGGTGCAGGTGACATGCTGGAAGGAAAGGATGCCATCCAGAGAGACCCTGATAGGCTCAAGAGGTGAGTCTGTGTGAACCTCATGAAGTTAAATGAGGCCAAGAGCAAGGTCCTGCACCTGGGTCTGGGCAATCCCAAGCACAAATACAAGCTGGCCAGAGAATTGGACAGAAACTCTGGGAAGAAGGACTTGGGGTTGTGGATGGACAAGCAGCTCAACATGAACCAAAAATGTGCACTCTCAGCCCAGAAATCCAGTGTGTCCTGGGCTGCATCAAAAGCAGTGAGCTCAGCAGGGCAAGGGAGCCTCTGCTCTGCTCTGGCAAGACCCTACCTGGAGTGCTCACCCAGCTTTGGGGCCCCCAACACAAGATGTGAATCTGTTGGAGTGAGTCCAGAGGGTTGCAGAATCCAATGATAAAATAATTAATATGTCCAACTTAGGAACTTATCTACCGTACACAACACCCAATCTCATGAATGAGGAATGTTCCAGTACACCTTTGAATTCCCCTAGTCTACAGGATTCACCCACCTCCTAGGTAATATTCTTTACCTACAGCCTTCAAGCACTCCCAAGCCAGAGGGCATGGTTATCTATTGATCACACTTCTCATGAGAACCAAGCTACTCAACGTTATGTGTGCTTTAGGTTACTGTCTTCAGGCGCATACTTTCCCCCTAACCGCCGAGCTCTACTTGCTGTTTTGCACTATGGGTTGTAACTTCATGGCCATAACTTGCTCCATTCCCTCCTCCTTGCTCTTCACAGATACAAGTGGTCGGTTGAATACTCCTCCCTAGCTTCATTACCTCAGCATACCGACCTCCTACACTTGCTATTTTTTAGCGTCTCTTCAGTAAGCCCTTCAAGTGCGTAGCAGGTGATGTCTTCCTGTTGACATGTCCATCACATGACCGCTGAGCATATGAAACCCCTAACACACAGAATGTCATGGTTTGATGGATAAGGTGATCACAAACTTAGCACTGGTGCACTTTGACCCCATTCATGGAGGGCGTGCTACCTACCTCTAGACAACAGATAGTGTAATGGTTGCCAGACATATTAATTATTTTATCATTTACATATCATATTTTATCATTTCCATATCATCTCAGCCCATGAAGATGGGCTGAGACAGCTGGGGTTGTGCAGCCTTAAGAAGAAAAGACTCTGGGGAGACCTTGGAACACTTTCCAATTCCTAGAAGGGGTCTGTAAGAGAGCCAGGGAGGAAGTTTTTACAAGAGTATGTAGTGATAGGACTAATAGCTTTAAACTGAAAGAGAGTAGATTTGGATTAGATTTTAGGAAGATATTCTTTTCTGTAAGGGTGGTAAGACCCTGGAACAGGCTGCCCAGAGAAGCTGTGGATGCCAAATCCCTCAAAGTGTTTAAGTACAGATTGGAGGGGGCCCTGAGCAACCTGGTCTAATGGAGTGTGTCCCTGCCTATAGCAGGGATTGCAACTATACAATCTTTAAGGTCCCTCCCAATGCAAACTGCTCAATGATCCTATGATAATATTTGGGTTATTTTCTGTAAAATAAGTTAAACTGTCTAAATCATCCAGAAATAATAATTATCCTGGAAATATTGATTTTTAATCTATATTAAAGCTTATTATTCACAAAAATAGAGCTCAGCTAAATACTTTCCGTAGTCAAAGCTTATTTATTCCCTTTCTTTCTGCTGCTCATCTGCTCATTTGCCCTTGGTACTTCTCCATGACTGAGCATCATGGGCAATTGTCTACCAAGAAATTGTTGAGTGGCAAAGGCTTTCAGCAGAGAGGAGCAGAGAGATCAAATGACTTCTCACATAGCTGAACTCAGGTCAAGCAACAACTCTGGAAGCACTGTGAGCAGGATTTGTTTAGAAGAGATTAAAAAAGAAAACACAGAAGAAAAGTGATAATACTCTTTTTCATTCTAGAAGTTATAAATAGTATACTTAGCTAAAAGTATCAATCCCCAACCAACATAATGTTGAGATCCACCACCGCCTGAGTCTCCTGAAAGATCCCCACTTATCTCAAGGGAACAGTTAAGCCCTTGGTCTCACCTCAGCATAAAGGGGGTGCAGAAAGCAGAGGGAAGGGATATGGCTCCAGCAATGATAATACCTCTGTCAGCATGCATGCCAATTCAACCGTGGTGCTTGAAGGAGCTCAGCCTGAATAGCTTCCATGTAAATTATTTACACCCACTAGAAGACAGCAGAGAAAAATGTAGACACATTTCAGCTGTAGCCCAAATCCTGTCCTTGGACTCATCTGAATATAAACCAGGTAGAGCCACAATTTAATAATTTGCTTGTTTTTTGCCTTTTTTTTAAATTATGTATTTAAATAAAGATATTGCTAGTTTATTCTAATTAACTGGAAAAAGAAAAACCAAACATAACAGGGGTTCCAGTGCATGACTTAGCAATTACTCCCTTTGCTACTTAATTTGTTTTTCCATACTGTTTCTCTAGTCAAAAGTAACACATTTTTATGGTCTGCTATGCTAGCACTCATTATCCTAATCCCTAATGCAATTGCAACGGAAAGGACTGAAAAGTGTCACCTTTATTTTTCCCAGAGAGAGGACAGTGCACAGATGATTTGAAGCCTTTTTCTAGGATTTGGTACCCATTTGAAAGTTGGTATTGATTTTAGATGCAATGCATTTTTAATACTTTAACACAGAGAAAAAAGAAGTGCAGTGCAAAAGAATAGCATATGAAAAATAATTTCCGACAAATTTTTCTTCCAATTAAAGCTGGAGGAAAACAAATCAAAAAAGAGTATGCCAAATTAACAACTAATATTGTAACACCAATTCAAAGTTCTGTAGAAACTTTTTACTCTCGTGAGTTTACTGAAGGCATATAATTTTGGGGAAAAAAAGGCAATTAATTTTGAGAGCATCTGCTTAGGATTACTCTTCTCATTTTTTGAGACACAGATCTGTCAAGCAAATCTATGCATTTCTAGTTCAACGTTCTCAGTATGTTTACATGGTAGGTGTGAACTGGGCTGAAGCACAAAGAGCTGGCTCAGGGAATGATTTTACCCCCACTGCTGTGTCCAGATTAGAAAGTACACTAAAACTGAGGTATTACAGACAAATGGCTTGTTGAGGCAGCTGCAATTTCTTGCCTGACAGCAGCCTTGACTATGTGAAAACTACTTTACTGCTCCAGTTTGCAGCAAAACAGAGTTGGCTTTTAAACAGTTGTCTTATGGAATGAATACTCGGATTCCTCTGACCATCTATGGGCACTAAGTCACCAAAGTGCAGTGTTTCTGACCCTCTAGCTGAGATTACTGATACAGTGCTCTTCAGTTTCAAGCTAATCAGGCCAACAAGAGACCTAAGTTGGCTCGTCTTTCTGTACACTGGACATGTGGGCAAGAGCTGCTTTCCCAGACAAGCACAAGTTGCACCTGTGAGGTATCAGTATCACGCTTCAGGCTCATGTTTTTCCTCTGTGTCTGCCTCTGCACACACTTGCTTGAGGGAGCTGATGGTCCCAGAGAAGCCTCACTCTAAGCTTTTCTTCCGGTCATGATCAGAAAACTGAAGAGAAATGGACAGCAACAAAGACTTGAAAATTTCTTGGAACAATCACCTAGTTAATGTTAGCAATCTGGTGTGAAATGAGAACTAACAGTAATAAACATTTTCATGCATGCGTATTCACTTGTGTTACAAGGGTTGGCTGCCCTCATGGTGCATTTCTGGCTAATGCTAACGCCAGCTACTCCAGAGGGTCAGAAATCTACCTGGAATGTTTCTATATGAATTTCAGAAAATTCAGTGCAGTCCTTGATGCAGAAATCTTACTGAACCCCAACTAGGAAATAAGCAAACCAATTCAAACTCCTCTAAAAACATTCCAAACTTTTTTCCCCCCGACCAGATATTTTTTGGAGGATTTACACACTGGCATGTTACAATTGCACATTCTTTTGTCTATTGCACCAGTACTGGTCAGGAACAAGTTAAGTGAAATACTAAAGTTAAATAATAATAAATTACGAAATTTATACTGGGATACCATGTAAGGCAAAATGAGTAGTCAAATGCAAAGAGAGCACTGTGATGGCTCAGAGAGCTCTGTATTAGTTCTTCGATAAAACACTTCTTTAAAACCCATTAAATATTACAGGGATACTTTCAAAACTGAAATAAGATAGCTGGAAAACAACCAGCTTGTCAGAAGCATACCCAAAAAGGCAATGAAAGTAACTCAAGATAGTCAGTGAAAGAGGGAAAAAAAAAAAAAAAAGAGAGAAACAGAGCTAAAATATATAGGCAGCTCAAACCAAGGAAAAGCAGCAGCTATCTAGAATGAGCAAACACACCTAGCAGCCAATGTCAGGCAGCCACAGCAGAAGTGCTGCATCTTCCATTTTCAGACTGGAGACTCCTTTTTTGTTTGCACAAACATTTGGAGAATGGTAGTTTTTCCTGTCACAATTCTGATTTATATGTAACAAGGCTAATTATGCACAATCAGGTGTATACATTATTTAGAATCCACTCTGAGCCAGGCGACACTTGTCAGCTGCTGCTGCTGGAGAGGCTTCTGCCAATAAATTTACTGACATGTAAATTAGGTAACCAAGCACAGAGCACAATTAAGAAGGAGCAAATAACCCACATAAGTCAACCCACAGGTAAACTGTGCAACCGAATTTGGTCTTAATTTTTTTAGTGCTCACATCTACAAAAATAAGAAATCAATATAAAAGGGAACTGACTGACCTTCTTAAATATGTTATCTTACAAACAAAATATTTGATTATCCTCCCAACTTCATAACCACTGCTGTATTAACAAAAATTGTCTCTTAGTTCTGTCAGGACAGACTAGAAGAATTACCCACAACACCATTTAATTCTTACCTGGGTGGTACCTTGTGGAAGGGTGTTTGCTTAAGAGCTCTGGCTCTCTGTTCTTAAAACAAGTTCACAGCAGTGGGTTCACATTTGAAATTATTTTTTTTTACTTTATTGAGAAATTATTGGTACAAGAAGATAATATTTAAATAAGAAAATGGTCCCTTAGCACTAAGGACAACAATTCTGGTATCCAAACATGAACGTTGAGTGGCTATGAATATATCCTAAAGCATTCAAGACATTGACACAGGACTTCCAGTCATCATACAAAACCTACAAGAGACCTGTATCCCTTTAAAAAAAACTTCTCTAGGTCAGGAGAGACATATCAGGCCATTTGAAATGGTTCTGGAAGCCAATATTAAGGCATCCAAAAAAGAACTTTGACATGCTATTTTGGGGAGAGAAGAATGTCATATGCTGAAGTATGCCATACGTAGCCTATGCACCCTTAAAAATAAAAAATAAGAAGCTGGAAACACAGGGGAGCAAGACAGAAATTCTGGGTTTTGCTCCCTGCCCCACTTCAGCTGCTCTCTGAACCCAAAAGGAGCGTGTGCCAGCCGAGCATCCAGCAAGAGCACCCTGCCCTGCCGGCGGGAGTCTCCTCCTGGAAAGGCTAATCATAAAATAAGACCCAAGGCTCCCCAGGGCTTTGGCATGCTTCCAGTTGCCTGCTGTGAGCCATGCCTTCCAGTAGCACTACAGCTCTCTGAGGCCAGAAGCCTGACCAGGGCTGTCCTTCATCCCCCTGCCTCCATTCCCATGGGAGAGCTGCAGCTCAGTGCAGGCAGTAAGGGTCAACTAGGGAATTATGGAAGCAGGAAAGGTAGTTATGTTTGCTAACTGCTCAGTCTAAATCTATCTGAAATTACTCACTGAGGACTACATCTTGGAGGTATTCTACAAACCAAAAAATCTGGGTAGTGACAGAAAAGCTGGGTTTCATTTCTGTTGCTGCTTCTGACTAAGTCACTGTATGGCATCTGCTCTGTTGCTCCATTAACATGCACTCATCTAGCAGAAGCTAATATTTCTGCTCCAACCTCTTTTCTTCCTATTCCCACAGAGCTGCCTCACCACACATACAGCATAAAATATCTGCTGTTCCAGGTGGCAAGAGAGCCAACTCCACAACACGGGGCATTCGTAAAGCCTGTTACTATGGTCAGTCAATGCAGGTGAAGAGCAAGTGAAAACCCAAGTGCAGGGTCTCATCTGTTTCTGAGTTTTTGACTGAAGAAAAAGCAGTACGAAGAACCAGGAACCTCAATACAATTTTGTTTCAGCCTCTGGCCTCCCTGGTAACCTTCTCTTCTCTGTGTATCACTTTGGGAAAAACAACCCTTTACACAACACTGTCATATCTATTGATAAAAGCTACCAGCCATGACTTTCTTGATTCTACAGAAAAACCTCAATTTATGACATTCTCAGAGAAATCCAGATAGCAGAAAATATTTTCTGAACCAAAACTTCAGACTTTTTGAGCACATGCACCAAAAGAAAGGCAGAGGGAGCACAAACAGCTCCCCAAACCTTCCTATTGTAAACAAAAAAATGGAGGTACATTTTTTAATGAAAGTAAAGGAGTACTCTTGTATCAATTTGGGGCTGTTTACTTGAAGATAGGAGGCTGCTTTAATAAGATTGTTATATTTTACAACTTTCAGTATATTGCACTGCAATTTTGCTTTATGTTCTTAAGCTATGTACACAACTCAAAGTTGTTGCTCTGACATCCTCACCATAATTGTATCACAAAAGACATGAATGGATTGTCATCAGGCAAATTCAGAAATCCAAATTGTTTTGATTAGGTGAATCACTAAGATAATATATCTATTAACATCTATAGGAACAAACACATGACATTGAACTACATAGTTTTAGCTTTGTTGATTCTTTTAATATACACATCACTATGGAAATAAATGTCTGGGTTTTTTAAAAAACACCTTCCAATTTATGGTTAGGGATAGGGCAAGGAAAGACCAACCAGCCTATAAGCAAATTTATAACCCAATTAGACTGCTCTTTTATAGTTTTATTGTTTGTTTCTTTGTAATTCAGGTCTCTTTAACTGGATGTCATCCAATATAGAAATATCTATGAAACAAAAACATATTTTAAAGAGGACTTCCATTTATTTAGAACTCAATGGAATATATCATCAACTGCTATTTATAAATGTATAGAATACTCCTATTTTAACATGTGTAGACTTAAGAGGACATTTTAAAGATTGCTTAATTAACTACTATGGCATTAAAAGATAAATTAGTTTAGTGAAAATCATGCTTCTGTAATATGTATCAATTTTACAACTTAAGTTTGTAGAGGGTTATCATGTCATTATTGTCTTAAAATAAAAATACTAATTATATACTTATTAAGTAATAAAAATTCAGAATTATATTTTTATAATTAGGGATAATTATTCAGATTCTTAGTGCAATAGCATTTACATAGTCATTAAATATATGCAGTTTTTACATCTTAAATTCCTGCATTTTTTCCTCTCCTATATCTGTTTGCCAGCAGAAACTAAGCAGTACATAATACAAGACAGCCTGGAAATTTTACCATGTGAGTTCTCTGTAATTTATTTGTCCTCTTTTGCAGTTCTCCTTATCATTTTTTCCCAGTATTGGTTACTTCTCAACATAAAATTGATAATTAGAACCCTTATCTTTCACACTGTTTTTAGCTTTCATATATGCAGCATTACAAAGCAAAGATGCTGGTTTACCTTTAACCACAGAATAGGTAGTAAGAGTCAGAAGTGCTAGGAAAAAACGTGAGTAGGAAGAATCAATGAGAAGAGGAGAAGGAGATTACCTGGCTCAGTCATATCTCGTGCATTAGAATACCAAACAGTGATCCTTGGACTCATACTCACATGGTATGAGTTCCTCACATCTGCTCAAGGATGCTTTTGAACCACAGGTATTCTGTCTTCTCAGCATATTTGATCTCTCTACTTTATGACCTTTTTGTCTTCCAGAAGTACTAAGACATGGCTCAACAAAGAGTCCTGTGAGCCAGTTTCTCATATAACACCAGAGAAAAAAAGACATTTCATTCACTTTCAGATTACTTTGAGGTTATGAGGAAAGGAAACAATGAAATAAGAACTGCAACAAGCGCCTTGTACCTGCAAGACTAACAACTGTACCTGTTGCACTATTCTAAGAAAGATGCATGTGCTGAAACCTATTGCATGATCCACCTAGGAGTATCAGATCTGAATTTGTAGATTTGCTGAGTGACATTTATAAAATCACTGGAGAAAAATAATCTATATATGCTTTAGTCACACTAGGGAAGGAATGCTAGTCTTGCTCAATATAACTGCACGCTGACATTTTAAAACTTTCAAAACGGACAATATTGATAGAGTAAAAGCAGACAACACCCAGCATCACCAAGGAGATCATCCCAATTAGAAAGCTGAAAAATGAATGTGTCTGTTTAGAGAAAACTGCATGTTTGCCTCTTTGCCCCTGAGATAACAGGACATGTCTCACTGTAGAGGTAGAGGTGACTGGAACTGCAAATATACCTTTAGCCAGCTACTTTTTATTGATTTGATCATAGAGGTGGAATAATAAGAGAACCACTCCTGCTCCTGCCTCTTGGGAGGAGGCAGGACCAAAAGAAGGGTGAAACCTAATTACCTCTGTGCTTCTTACAACACAGAGATTATACAATGTAAAAAAAAAAGCTTCCATTATATTCATCAGAGAAGTTTATGAGTGGGAAACATAAGATGTAGATTGACTGAAAGAAGATTTCAAGTGAGAAAATTTGGCATGAAAAGCACCAAATCTCTTGGAAGAAGATATGAAGAAAATTTAAAACTTTCATACCTAAATAAAAAAAACAGTTCAAGAAGCTATATTATGGTGCTATACAATGACAGGGTTGTTCCTTTCCATACTCTTTGCCCATTCACTCCAGGACTCCTTGGATTCCCTACTGGTCCCATTACCATTAGAATTTTGAGCACCAGTCATGTCAGCCACATTACATATAGGCTATTTTCAAAAGCAGGATTAACACACAGCCTAGATAGGCTTTGGTTACTTAATTCTCATTTTAGCTTATCTTTCCTAACCATTAAAAATGTAGGAGAAGGTGTTAATAGCTCTAGAGAACATATTCAGTGGCAAACTGCAATGCAGGAACTAGTGTCTCCAAAAGAAAGCTTCTCACATATCACTTCCTCTACACCACGTGTCTATAGCTCCTGGTCATTTGAGGGGAAAACAGGGAATGGTGGTATGTAAGCAATCCTATGCTCTTGCTTCCTCTCTTTTCACTTTTGAATAGATAAGTAAAGCCCTACAGAGGTTCTGTGCCATTGCTCTGTGGATAGAGCTAAAGGAACTTCTTCCAAGGAGAAACCACACCCATTGTGTTACATTAATACCAGAAACTGTTACTGATCTTTTTCAAAATTCAGACTGCAAAAACTGCATTTTTTACAGTTATCCCTAACTTATATTAACATATCAAACATTTTCATTTCTGAATAGGAGACGTAATTTTTTTCTTATTCTTTAATGCTCCCTGCACTCTACTGACTGCACTCTTGGCCTTATTTTTTCACTTAAGGTAGCTGTGTATTGCAAAGAGATCTCCTGACAGTCTACTAATAAGGTTTGTGCCACAGAAAACCCACTGTATGGTCATATCAAAAAATTATATTGATTATTCACATTTTGTTTACTAGCCACCTACTAGTTGGTAGAATTGTCAAGTTATAGTTGATACCATTAAGAAAATAATTTAGCATTAATATTGACAGACTACAGCAATTTAGATGCTCTGAAGACAAAATAATCACTAGACTTCTACTCTGGAAGGATATATGACATTTTTCCCTAAGAATGTCGGCTTTCAGCAAAATAAGAGGAGCCAGAATCTTACTGGACATGGCATTTGCAAACAATTTTCAATGATGGTTTCTAATGAACTATTTTTATTTGTCCAATAGCAGATGGCCCAAACAAATAACATTTGTACATTTAAGAAATTTAATGCTCTTTACTGGCATAATTTTCCATGCATTTTCATTGCTGCCTCTCAACAGCAGAAAGGCAACTGTTATTTCTATCCAACCCTGCGCCAGGAGAGGAATGCCTGCTCTGGTTTGTACATGCAGCCCTTTTAACAGGCAGCTGCCTAATTTTGCATGTTGGTATTCTTTCTATCTGCTGTTCACTGTAGGTCAGAAAGGAAGAGGTCCAAGGATTACTGATTTTCCTTAACTTTTTATTTCTGAACTATTAAGGATCCCTTTAGCCTCTTGAAATTCCTGAAGCCATTTTTCTTCTACTTACTTGAAGGTCAATCGTTCTTGGCCATCTCTTCTCTGGAAAAACATTTCTCTCCGTCTTTCAAGAAATAGAGTTATTCTGGGATTCTTGAGGTTAGAAGGACACACAGCCTTCAGTTTACAAGGACAGTCCTTTACCTGCTCCTAAAGAATATTTCATTAAAGGAATTAATTCAGATCTGACACTACAGAGTTATGCCACTGATAAACAGTGACTGTAATTTTGTCCAAGCTCTCATGACAGAAAGTCAAAATACCTAAGATTATACATCAAGGCCAGGCAGACCTTTAAAAAGGAAAGCTGTCATCAAATAATTTCATGAACCCACTTCCTTAGAAAATAAAGGGGAAAGAAAGGAGGTGAGAATGGACACAGAGCTGACAGTTGAACTGTGAAAAGCTGAACATGCTTGCAAACATGATTAAGTGGCTGCATATGCAGAGTCACTGATCAAATGTGTGATTCAGTTTGCAATTTTACTCTGGACTAATATTTAATAATAGATTAATATTTAAGCAAAATATCTAGGCCAACAGGTAATATGACAAACAGTACCTTGCTGATTTAAAAAATAATTTTATCATGGAAGTGGAATCCTTCCTGAGCCCCTCTACCATTCTGTGTGTGTTGCTGGAATTCAAATAGCAAGTAAAGTGATAAGTAATGAGGTAGCACTCCTGTCTTACTTGAGCTCAGTAAAAAGTTCATCATGGCCTTATGTACTGGTGACACTTTTGACAAAGCTTTTGGACTTTTTCCTTTAGTCTATGAAAAACTCATGAACACGTATGGATGGAATGTCATCAGATAGATAAAACAGATTAATAGATAATAGATAAATAGCTATTTAGTGAAACGTTACCAATTTCACTAAATATCTATTGCCATTCAATCTTTTATATCATCTTGGCTTTTTGTATCTCATACAGGGAAGGTTGCCTATTTGCTCAATATGCATTCCATTTTCAAATCTGGCTACCTAGACTTAGTTCATCTTAAGAGACTCCAAACAGAATGTGATTTTCAAGGATAATCAATCCGTACGTGATACCCTCACTGTGCTGCTCATAAGCATTGCACTGGTAAAGTATCCGATAACCACAGCCAACACACAGGGAGGCGGCAAGGAAAATAGCTTAGGTCAGTATGGTCATACCAGATTTAATGTGCTATCACATAAGAATGGAAGAACAGGAGCAGTATTCACATCAATAGTAATGAATGCAATGGAAAAAGGGTCTCCTTCTCTTTTTAGCCAGACTCCAACAGACATCATGGTGAGGCCATACCTCAAATCCTGTGTTAAGTTTTGGTCGCCTCTGTACAAGAAAGACATTGAGGTGCTGGAGTGTGTCCAAAGAGCCACAAAGCTGGTGAAGTTTCTACAGAAAACGTCTTGAGTGGTTGAGGGAACTGGGGCTCTTTAGTTTGGAGAAAAGGAGTCTGAGGGGGAACCTTACCACTGTGTACAACAACCACAAACAAAGTCAACAACAATCCTCACCCTCCAATCAAAAGCCATCCCACCCCCTCCAAATAGAGCATAGCCACCCCACTAAAATCCAATCAGACTGACGACAGACCCCCACTATTTACCATCCCCTGATCCGCTAGTAACCCCAACACACCTCCCATAGCAAGCCCCACTACCACAACCAACCCCATCCCAAAGCCATAACCAATGCAGTAGTAAGGTGGGGGTCAGTCTCTTTTCCAAGAAATAAACAAGAGCAATGGAAAAAGAGGAAGCAACCAGGAGAGGTTTAAATAGGATATTAGGAAAAATTTCTTCATGGAAAGGGTAGTCAAGACATTGGAAGAGCTTACCATCATCCCTTCCACATCACAAGTGTTTAAACCATCACCCCTTGATGTATTTAAAGGACCTGTGGCACTGAGGGATGCAATTCAATGGTGGGCTTGGCAGTGTTAAGTTAATGGTTGTACTCAATGATCTTACAGGTATATTCCAACCTAGATGATTTGATAATTTTAAAGGGTTCTATTATCACTTTAAACATAATTTCCTTGTTCAGAAGTTGCAGCCCTCTGTGAAGGATGGTGTCTTGATGCCAATGCAACAATCTATGGGCTTCAGGGGATCAGCATCGCATCTTTCCACTAGGAGTCATCAAAAACATCTGTAACTTCCACATAAGGAACCCCTCAGAAAAAGCTTATTTTACATTCTCTAAATAATCTTTTATATTCCCAACCTACTCCTCTACACAGAAGACTGAAATTTTGAGAATTAACTTCCACTGCATTTTTCCTGTGGCAGTGCTTAGCAACGCTCCACTCCTCCACCTGATTGAGTCCTTAAGTGTCCATAAGGAACAATTTGCTCCAGGACTGTTGCCTCCCTCTCTTGCAAGTGTAGGACTCCCAAGAGTTCCCAAGGTTATCTGAGGCTAGGGTACTCAAATATTTGACAATATGCAGTAGGTAAGCAACCAGGTCACAAATCAAGGGACAAGG
Source organism: Pheucticus melanocephalus (assembly GCA_013398405.1). Classification (NCBI taxonomy): domain Eukaryota; kingdom Metazoa; phylum Chordata; class Aves; order Passeriformes; family Cardinalidae; genus Pheucticus; species Pheucticus melanocephalus. The sequence goes on along the minus strand of VZSJ01000343.1, from coordinate 3,118,187 downwards.
CTGCTGAATTCAAACCTTATATAAACATTTCTGTCATTCCTTTCCTTTTTAATACTCTGCTGCTTTGTTCAAGTAGTTTATGTCTTCTAAGTATTTTTATTTTATTCAGACGCTACATAGCTTACCACACATAAGCATTACAGAATACTGGAACACAGATAAGACCGCTTCAGAAACATTCACTTATCAAGTAATTTTAAATCTAGGCGTCTGCAAATAATATAAAATGGAATAAAATCTATTGTGCTTTAGTTCTTAAGACTAGGGAAATAGTGTGTAAAGAGCTTCTAGTGAATAGCAAAATACATCAGAAATCAAGCAATCTGATTTTACGGCTCTTTCACCTAAAACTGCCTCTATTACCCCTAGCATCCATATTTTGTAAGAATGCCACTTGATCGATGCCATATCTCAATTTTCTATAAGTGAGCAGGAAATACTTCTTGCCTCTCATGCACATTTTAGTTACCATTCAACCAGAATTGCAAGAGAATCCACTATTGCAGCAGCGAGAGCAAAACAGGAAGAACTATCTTGTTATTAATTCCAGCCCTGTAAGACATTCAAAGGCATTTAGGCAAAAATTATGACATTATCAGGGATAGGAAAGAGAATACCATTTCTTTTGACCAGTTTTTAACATTTCTGTAACTGTTGTACTATTTAGGTATCATTTTTAAAGTCCTTAAGCCCTCTTTTCAGAGAAACACCTATTAAAAGGTCTCCAACTTAAAAAAACTCTTACAATTGTATCAAAAAGTGTTATTTTTCCATTAAAAATATTTTTACATCAAAACTGAAAAATTGCACAAGAGAATTACTTTCTGTAAAACACAATCTTATCCTACTGAGCAGGCAACTTGACACTATGAACAGCCTAAATCTCTCATCCCTATTTGTTCCAAGCCAGTAAAATAGCCCTACACAATCTCAAGAAAACCAACCAAAACCATCATATTAAAATAAATATCATGATGATATTTGTATTCCCTGACTACAATCTCATGTCTCCCTCTCAGTGGTGCAGAAAATTAAAACCACCTGTCAAGTCTTACATTACCAAATTAATTAGATAGCTGAAAGCTAGGAATAGGGAGCAGTAAAGGAAGCTATAATGTATGTGAAAGGATGTTTATGAGCACATTAATTACCATCTATTGGAGGGAATTATGCTGACTCTTTCTATGAAGTACATTAAGACATTTGGGTATTGTCCTGAATCATAATTGAATGTTTACCTTTTTGACAAGAGGTATAAACTACTTTATGAATCTATTTTTTTCATTCACATATTTTCAAAAGAAATGGGAGAGGAAAAGGACGATAGGTAAATAGTTGCTATTAAAAAAAAAAAAAATCTGTCTTGAAACCTTTACTTGCCAATTAATGTCAGCCAAGACAGGCTTTTTAAAAAGTTTTTAATTCATAAAAAATAAAAAAAAAGAAAAAAAAGGAAAACAAACAGCCATCCAGAATGAGAAATGCCAGTTGTTAGAAAAAAGAGAGATAATCTATAATGATGATACTACCATGGTGCTATAAATGTTAAATCCATTATGATTAGTTAATATGAACTCTGATATAAAAAGGAGAAAAAATTCAATCAAAATAATATTTTTTAACATGTGATGAATCACATTATTTGAAAAACAGTAAGCACAGAGAAAAAAATATCAGTGAGGCATAAAAATACAGAAGGAAACTTATGTGAAAATTTTTGAGCTTATTTAATACAGAAATTCTAAATTTAACTCCTTCTAATATAATTATAAATGTTTTCCAAACAAGTGCACTTTTATACTAGAAGAATATTTTGTAGCACATCTTTCTGGCCAGAAATGGTGGGACAAGGATGATTTAAAGCTTCTGAGAGGCACGTTTTCAAAGGGTAGCAATTACCAAATTTGAACACTGATGTAAAGAATATTTAAAAAGGAAGAATGAAATAAAATAACAGCTAATCAAGAGTTCATTTCCAAAATTCCGGAAAAACTGATAATCAGAAATACTGTTTATCTGATCTTGCAAAAATGGGATGGAAATATTCCAACATTGCCAGTTCATTGCCATATCAGATTCTTTATTGCCCTGCAACAACAACAACAAGAGCAAAAAAATGAAGTTTCTTTAGCAATCTTATTTAAGGGCTGGCTAATATTTAAGGTGAAGATATTGACTGATTTATGTTTCATTTCTGGTACTTTCAAAAACATGCACATTCTTCTTTTAAAATAAAAGAAGTTTCTCTTGCTAACTCACATAAACTCAATACTCATTGATTAAATTATTATCTTCATTATATATTTCTACATTTTATTAAACCATATATTTTAAGGAGTATCAACATGTCTCTCAGGGGAAATAATATTAAAATGTGCAAGAACTTTTTATTCCAGATTTAAAATAATGCAGCTCTTTACTTATCTCAACCTGATATTAACCAATCCAATGCCCAATGGCTATCATTTATTTGATTCAAATATTTTCTTACTCTTTTGGGGATTTTTTTTAGGTCAGAGACACAGTCTACCAGAACAAGTTGCTGAAATCCCCATCCAATCTGATCTTGAATATTTCCAGGGAATTGTTTTAAATACAGCTTTCTTCCAGTGTACATTCCATTTTCCAGCCAAAATAGTAACTCTTCTCTTTCTACATCTTTTCACAAGTTCACTGAGTGAAACCAAGAAAAATCTGATACACCTCACACTTTCTAGCTGTTAAAACCCAAGATCCAAAGGTAACCTAGAGCAGACTGATCAAAGTAGTTGTCAGAATATCAGGAGACACCCAAAGGAAAGACCAATGAAATTATTTTCTTCTTGCTTGATAATCAGCCAAAATCCTTCCTATGGGAGCTGAAACCTCTCAAAACACTGTGGCATATATGCCCCCTCCTGAGAGCAACTTTTTGAAGATCCAATTATAATAGCTACACCATAACCATGACCACTTTAAAAAAAATACATCACATTATCGAGGACATGTATGGGATTGAATCAAGATCATGGGACACGTCTACACTGATTCTGCAGTGAGAGTTTCATGATGTGCAATGAAAGTCTGCAAAGTTGCATTTACTTTCTTCTATCTCTGACATTCTTTAAAAGAAGGACATAATTCAGTTCAGCTCAAATTTGAAAATATTTGATTTTAAGATAGGACCAACTATATGACAAAAACTTTTGTTTCACATGTCCTGCTCTATAAAACCATGAGAAAATATGCAAAATGTCTTTGACAGAGGTTAGGGCTGGATCCATTTGCAGGTTAACACTCAACCAAATTTTTCAAAATTACTTGCTATGAAAAAAAATTCCCAGAACGTTTATAAGGTTTCCAACTAGATAAGAATTCCAAGTGCTAAAAGTTAACTCTTTATTTTAAAATATTGGAATATCAATTGAAAAATTTGCTGACCTTATCTTGGAGGATCTTTTAAAATTGGAAGGTCTTTCAAAATAGACACACTTGTCAGAAATAATGGTAGTATAAAAAAAATGTACCTCAAGGAGGGAAATAGGCCAGATGAATTTTCAATGTACTTTTGTCTCCTTAGTTTTAGGGGCAAGGACATTTCAAATTAATATCAGATTTTCCTTACATTACTATTCCTAATTTAGACACTGTTTAGAGCCATTTTTTTTACTTCAGCTCTTAAAATCAAGCTCATAAATTGATGGTGAGGCAACTAAACAAAATATTTGACTCAAAGTACTTAAGTAACCAGGACTTATGCAGCACAGAGATCTTTCCATGTTATACAAACATTCATGCAAATAAGGACAGTGTACCAACAGGTCAACTTTAAACTAGAATTCATGATCAGAATTAAAATGCCTCCTTCCCTGCACTGGAAAAGCAAATTTAAATTCTTCCAGTCACTCATCATTCCTCTATTATGAAGTAAACAAGTGAAAGCATTTTCCAAAATCAGTTCAGGCATCCACATTCACTTGTTCACAGAATTGTGAATGGAAGGGTATTCTGCAATGCTTCAAATTTATTGCACAGGTTCTTTACAGCGAAATAAACTTTAACCTAGGAAATTGCATTTTTAAGAGACTAACCCTGAGGCTTGTCCAGACCCTATCAATTCATCTCTCCTTACTCTGTTTTACTTTTATTATTTTACACAGTGGCCATGACCTATATACAATGACTGAACATTTCTGACTCTCAGGAGAAAGACATGCTTTCAAAAAGAATTTGAATTAAGAGATGGGAAATGTTTCAAAAAGTGAAAAGAGAGAATTTTCAAACTTATTCAAAATTATGGAAAAATTTCTTCAGCCACAGTGAAAAAAAAAATAAAACACCAAAGCCTGAAGGGTTAAGACTAAGTAGATTAACAGAGGAGATAAAGGACAAGGAAGTCAAAGTTCATGTGGTGCTGTCAATAAAAAAGATAGACATATTTCAACACACTATTTTACCTACTTAATTTACTCCTTTGATACATACTCTAGATTAATGTTTTTCTTAAAGTAATCAGCTTTGAATCTCCTTTTACTTCTAGTAGCAAAATTAAGAAATAGCATGTTAAAAAAAAACAAACCCAACCAACAAACAAACAAAAAAGCAGCCTTAAGCAAAATTAGGTTAAGAATTTAAGGAAAAAAATATTCCAGTTCAGCTCAGGATAATCTATGCATAAATCGGCAGCAGATTTGGACTTGCACCAGCAGCCTCAAGCTTTCTGCAGTATAGTATCACCCTCCAATTGTTAAAAAAAAATCAATGAGCATTGAAACAAAGCAATGAGCAAATTTCTTCAATAAAAACATTTCTAGCTAGGATGTAATTTTTTTAGAATGAATAATACAGAAAACCTGCATTTAAAGACAGTGATAATATTTGGAGTCATCTTTATATAAGGGTAGTACATATTACATAAAGATACGGAAATGCACAGGAAATGCAAAGAAATTGCTGTGAAACAAATCAGAGACCGTGTTTGTCACGGTGTCAGATAAAGAACTATGTAAAACAGCTGAGAGAGATTCAGATCCTTGTTTGATGAAATAATGCAAAGAAATATTTATATGTATTCCAAGAACAGCCACAAGCCTTAGCAATTCACTTATGTGTTTTTCAATGAAGTGTGTGTTCTCTAGCAGGCAGGATAAAGTTATGTAAATAGAAAGATATCACATGTGATGCAAAGCTGACAGCTTAAAATTAAAATCCCTGAGATCCTGGGGAAACAAAATAAAAATGGAAAGAGCAAATGGTGGGACACTGGAGATTCAAGGAAGAATTAGGAATAAAAAAATCAGATGCCCTTCTAGTGTTCATAGGCATCCCAGCAAAACTGAACACTTGGGAAACACAATAAAGTAATTATGTCATGGGTACAAAACCCCACTTTGTAGCTATTGTGGGCAACCATGTCTTGACAGAGGAAGAAAGTGGTGAACAATTCATACCCTGGCATTTTAAGAAAACTCTCTGACCTCACCTGCTCTGAAGGGTGTGTGTTTTCTGTCATCCTTTCTTTATGCAAGGAAATCCTTCCAGGCTTTGTGCATGCCGGGGTGGTTAGAGACCCTGATGTACAAATGTTCACTGATTCCTGCCTCCAATAGTCTCACACACACACTTTTCACACCCTGAAGGTCCAGGAGGGACTCCTTTGAAGGGAAGGCCACTGATGAGTAACTCACAGCTGGAGTAAAATCTAAGGAAGTGGAGTTAATTAAACACCTCAGGCTATTCTGGTAGTTCATGTATCCTATATTTACTCCAGACTCAGAAAAGAAGGAACTAACAAATCAAACTCCATCTCATTGTATAACATCTTATATAGCACATACTTTTCGTCTTTCCTTTGCCCACTCCCCTGAAAAAAATTCACAATCCTACAAACCAAGCTGCAGAAGTCTTTCTGTCCCTCCTTTTGAGTGTGAAGCTGCCTGGTATCCCAACCATCACTGCAACCTGATCTCCTGGGGACTTAAGCACAGGGAACAGACTTAGGACTTTTTTTTTTTTTTTTTGCTATTCATGTACCATCAGTATAGAAAATTGCACAGCCCTGGGGCTCCCTGCTGAAGAGTTCAAAGCCCTTTTACATATAAAACGGAATTAAATCCTCATAACTACTTCCCATTTTATCCTCCACTACATAGAAGAAGTGATTCATTATACTGCTTCTCTAATTTGCTGCTCAAGGATTGTGTCTTCTATGCCTGAGGTAATCTAGCCTTCTAGACTGTGAAGTGCTGCTCTAACATTGCTGTAGAGAGCACAGTCAGGAGTATTTAGAGCAGACATACAGAGAAAAAATCACGTGGAGCTTCCTGTGCATCAGTTTCTCACTGTTACCTCTTGCCCTATTGCTCAGCACCACTGAGCAGAGCCTGGATCCACCCTAACACCCTCCCTTTAGATACTGACATCACTTCTTGAGGTTGAACAGGCCCAGCTCCCTCAGCCTTTCCTCATAAGAGAGATGTTCCAGTCCCTTAATCACCTTTTGTGCCCTGCATTGGACCTGCTCGAGGAGCTCCGTGTCTCTCTGGGACTGAGCAGCCCAGAACTGGACAGAGCGCTCCAGATGTGGCCTCACCAGGACTGAGCAGAGGGCCAGCATCACGTCCCTCCACCTGGTGGAAATGCTCTTCCTAATGCTCCTCAGGAACTTATTGGCCTTCTTGGCCACAGGGGCACAGTGCTGGCTCAGGACTAGTTGCCCACCAGGACATAACAGGCCTTTTCCATAGGGCTTTTCCAGCAGGTTGTCCCCCAGCCTGTGATGGTGCCTGTGGTTATTTTCCTTGTATTTCTGGCAGACTGTGACTGGGTTGTAAAAGCACAGAAGTTTAATGATAAAAACCTTAAGCCAGGTGAGCCATGAGGCAAAGGGTTCCACAAGAGTTTCTCAAGAAATAATTTTACCTTGACAACATTGATGTTTGACTCTTTGAGGGTTCTTATTGAGTGCCACTGATCAATTGCAGATTGCTTCTCATGAATGCTCATTCATTTTGTCACAAACATTTATATGAATTAAACTTTAACATATACTTAAAACTGATAAGTTGATTTAAAAATCATTCATATACATTCTTAATCAAAATTTATACTCATCTCTATTCATCACTATTTTTTTGTATATTTCTTCACAATGATGTTTTTAGCAGAGATATAGACCATGAGCGCACCAGTAATTCTAGAACTTATTTTGAAAATGGAGAGCACTGTTTTTTATAAAATGTGGCATAGCAAAATAAACCTGAAGATCACAATCATGTGTCTGCTCTAAGCAAATTTTTGCTGATTAGGTGAAAAAAGCATTTTTGGTTTTAAGCATCAGGTTAAGAAAGCACAGAAGTTCATGATTATTTTCATCTGCATTCAGGAAAACTGTTACTTTGAGTCAAAATTTCAGTATCTTAAAGCTTTGGAGGATATAACTTATTCTAGTGATAGTCATACATTCTCTCCCTACCAAGAATATTCTCCCCAACTAGAGTATTACTCTTTATGAGTAAGTTTCCTTGATATAAAAGACTTGATTTTAGTAACTCTAACTGAACTATGTTCAGTGGAGATCTTAAAAACTGCTCTAAATTAACTGGGCAGTTGTGTTGTTTGCCTGTACGCCTACAGCAGATTTTTAGTCCCCCACAGACACACACACACACAAATATATATATATATATATATATATATATATATATATATATATGCACAGAGGACACAGCAGTTCTATTCAGCATGAATTACCATTTGTTTGCCCTTGCTTATGCAGAAATGATTTATGGGGTGCTCTTTATCTCCCCTATCCATGTACAGAGCAGTGTCTAGAGAGATAGAGGAAAATCCCGTTCATAGGGTAGCAATGACTGCATTGCTTGCAATGAAGAAATTCAATTTACTTCTCAGTTGTTCTTCTGGGAACACACTTTGGGAGGAAAACTGAGCCATGAGTTGTATGCAGTAAGCAGAGCACAAATAACAAGGGACACAATGTTCTGGCATTACTGCTTATTGCTGGTATAGCACTGATGCACATTTCCAACATTGAAACTGCAGACAATCAGGCTGCTAGTCCTGGTGCTCACAGGACTATTGTTTAATACTCTTTCTAACATACCTTCACTCTTCTTGTCATCACTGCTACACAGGTAGTACCTGACTTGAATACAATGTGTGTCAGATCCACAAACTCTTCAACACACCCTTAATTGTAAATGTATATTACTTTAAATGTTTAATAATAAATTTGTGCATAAGCATTTTTCTTGGAATGGAAGAATATTTTTTTTATCTGAGCCTACTCAGGTCATCTTAGAAGAGAGAATCTATGCTTTATAAAATGTAGGAAGTTTAAATATTTTTGAAAGCCTACGTGGGTTTTAAAAATATCCACCCAAGACAGCCCTGGCAGCTTTGTCATATGAAAAGCTAGTTGTAAAAGTTTCTCCAAGTGCCAAGTGTCTTTCCTTTAAACTTGTGAAACATAAATAAATTGAACAGAAGATCTTAGGTAATTTTGCTAGTCATTAACTTCCAAGATGATTTAGGAGCTCTAATGTAGATTTGTGTGATGGAAGGATATAAATGTTGCTCACAGAAATATTTGTCTTTTTAAGGCCCCATTTAATCTCTCATCTTCTATTGACAAGTGCTGAGCAAATTCCCTCTGCGTTCTCCCAAGGAATTTATACTTTCTTTATGAACAATGGGTCCTTACAGCTTTGGTGTCAGGAAGATTAACTATTTTCATACAAGGACCAAGTACCTTTTTCCCTTTCTCCTACAGCAGAGTTATAGCTCTATCATTCATACTTTCTTGTAAAGAAAACATTATTTCCTGTATTAGTCAGGTTTTTCTTTGAAAACTCACAATGAAAGTATGCTCTAGGCTTCACGACTGGGTTTTACTTTGGGTTGAAAACCTCCACAATAAATTTAAGGTAAAGATTCATATAACCTCTTTGGTTAAAGGAATGCTGGATTATAAGTATTTTTTAAACTTTTTTCTGAAATCTGTAGCACTCATTCTCCCTCAAAACACTCAGATTTTATCATTCATTATATTGCTTCATTTTATCTACATACTTTTCCTACCTGGTTAATATATGCAAGCATTAATTCCTTGGCTTACTCCGTTAAATGCATGCCCAGTAATTCACCTTCTCCTCCAAATGCCCAGCACAGGTGTCTTCTGGAACCCATCCTATATGGCGAAGTATTCAGGACAATCATCCACACATGCTACACCAGCCAGTCCTCTTGTTTTTATACTACTGACTTTTTGTTTCAAGCAATGATACTGACAACCATTAAAAGAGATAAAATACACTTCCACAATGAATGAAAACATGCAACACAATTTGTGCAACCATATAGCAATGATCAGTGCAGGAGGAGAAAAAACATTTTACTTTAAAAGGAAAGCAGTGTTGCTCATACAGCCAAGCCCTCATCTGCCCTGAAATGCTTACATCCAAGCAGACTGCTCAGCACACAGGCACAAGTTGTATGTACCCAGTGGTTTGGCTGGAATTTCATGCAATGACAAAGGAAGGCAAGACAGCTTTTATCAAGCCTTCATTGCAACTTGTTTTTTCCTTAGACAGGAGACCGTGTGCATGTTTTGATCTAATAATGGTTAAGAAAACTTGTGCAACTGTCCTCTTTAATTTCTGTGAATTTCCTTTAGTCTCCTGATGTACATCAAGTCTCCAACTCTGTTCTCTTTCTTTTTGTTATTACTTCTTAATTGCCTGAGGCAGTTCTGCTCTGGGAGCAGGCTCTCTTTTCTTAGTTTCTTCTCTGCTTTCCCAGACTGGTTGCCCTGAGAATTGTCCCATTGGTATTTTGTGGATAACCTAGTATCACCTATACCTGTCACTCTAAAAACCTTTCTCACCTTCTTTTTTTTTCTTCCACATTTGGACATTCCTTTTCATTCATCCTTCACAATAATTTTAGTGTATCTACATTTAATGACACTACAAATCTCAATAATATTTGCCCCTGCAGATTGAAAGAGGTATTTCAGAGCAACATCAGTGTCAGAGAAAGCCTTGAGGAGGGTGGTGGTTTCAGAAGAATCTGAAAGGGGAACTGGATTCAGAGTATTCCCCAGAAGTGAAGAAATTCTGTAGGAACTGGGGAAAAAAGTATGTCTGTGCATGAAGGCCCCTCTGCTGATCACAGGCACGATGGAGATTAGATTTAATGTATTTAAACTCTTTGCCTGGTTTGTTTCTGACCAATAGCACTAATCACTAATTTGTGTTTGTTTTTTTAATCACAGATTTAGCTAAGCAGAAATTATGAGGGAAAGCAAACATTCAATATTACTGTAATCAAACAAGCATGCTTACAGAGAAAATGCTTGGTGATACTTTACTATCTCTTTCACATTTAAAACCTCTTTACCTGATATGACAAGACAATCAAGGGATATTAAATGATGTGTCCTCATCACAGATACAATCTTTCAAACATGACTTACAAATAAATATGGTGCAGCATCATTTTGTGGTACCTCTCCTCATTCTTTAAACGTACATTTATATCATGAATCTTCCAAGCTTATGAACACCGTTTGAAACCCAGAGAACTCATAAATGGCATAAAAATTCAAACACTTCAAACTTGCAAGTAGTTTATATTCATCTCCCAACCTAATAAACTCCATACTTAGAAATTAGCATGGCCTCATGCTTTATTGTTTTTCCACCTAGTGTTTTAAACTGATGCCTTATTCTGCATTAAAGTCATCACAGATATAACTCTATTCCACTTCCATTAGGTCAATTAACAAAGGTCTTGTTTAGATAGATACTGCACCTTTGAGAAGCCTTTCCACCTGTTCTGCTACAGTTCTAAGAAACCTTAATATACAAATAAGAGTAAATTCTGGGTAAGAATTCTGTGACAATATCAAAAATTAGTAGATATCCTATTTATGTGTATTTCCACATAAATAACTGGCACTCAGTAATCTCTTAAGTTTTACAGAAAGCTCAAAAAATATCCCCCAAGTATTCTGTATTGTTATAAAGTGCGGAAATATTTTTCTGCTTTGAGTATCATCAAGTACCTTTGCAAAAAATACCTGCTCAGAATTTTCTCAAAAATCTGACAAGTGTTGTGGGATTCATGCTGCACAAGCAATGGTGCAAGTTTGTTGTATAGATCTGGGTTTTTTTGTTTGTTTGTTTTTGGTTAGTTTTTTTTTTTTTGACAAGACCACAGAATTCATAATGGGAAAATACTTGCATTTTTCTGAAAAAGCACAGACTTGTAGCAGAGGAAACCCTTAGGAAGTGCCACTAACAAGATATATGAAGCAGGTAAAAGGACTTTTGAAGCTGGATCATGCTCCATGTGAGTTAAATACAATGTATTACTAACAGACACACAGAGGTGATGCAACAGCACAACAAAAACTGAGGCATCCTGACACAGAATGAGGTAGGCTGTTAGTAAGATTCATCTGTAGGATGCACTTTACACGCATTAGTTTTTCTGTATTATCTCAAGAGAGTTGCTTGAAAATTATGATTTATTACCTAAGAGTTTTTTGATTAGTGGCAGATATTTTCTCCTTTGTTCTATTGTCAGAATTGCAGTCAGGAGGCAGCTATAATCCTAAAATTGAGTGCTCTGGTAAAAATTGAATCAAATGAAAAATAAAAATATTAATGAATCACTCAACCACTAGGGATCCTACAAAAATCAATGATAATACAGATGTTTTCATGTTCCCACTGTATATTTTGACAGGAGACGGCAGGTTAGAGAACAACTTAAAAATCATTGACTTCACAGTTAATTCTTCTCTTTTAAATATTATCAGTGCAAAATAGCATGTTTGACAAGTCTGAGATATGCTTTTATAAAACATTTAAATGCCCTCATCAAATAGAAGCAGTTCTCTGAAAAACAGGTAACTATTTACAAAGTTACATCAACAACTAAATTGCTTGTTGTCGTCAAATAATACAAGGTTAAAACTCTTCTAATTAAAAGCATTTAGAGACAAACATATAACTAATGTTAAATCTAAGAAATTACGCCCTGAAATGTACTTTTTATTATTTTTGTAGATTTAAGAAACTGCACTAAAAATTGGAACAAGCTCATCAGTTCATAAATAAACCCACCTCCCTTGATATCATCACATCCCCTTGCACTCCTTAGAATCTCTTCAAAAAGAGCTTCTACATGTCCCTTCCAACCAGAAGCTGCATTTTTTAAGAGAAGACAATTGGAAATGAGTTAGGATACAAACATTTTAAAGCATGGTCCAACAAATTTTATGAATGCTGCTATATATCGTGAGTAGCACAAGATTTATTTTTCTAAGAGAAAAGAAAGAGTAAGCTTGTACCTGGTATTCTTAGCAGGGATGTCCTACTACAAGGACAGGCTTTAAGAATCCCCAAAAAAATAGGCGAGGCAATAGAAAAAGTTTGTGGGCTTGGAAACAGCTGTTGTAGTATAGAATCCATATGTTTCTTTTACCCCCAGAGATTCTTCTACTCCATCAGCAGCCCCACAGAACCCTCTCCACATCTCTGAAGGCCTTCTTTTAAAAAAATTAAACCTCAAACCTCAACTATTTAGGTGCTAGTAGTTTTGAAAATTTCTAATGCATAAGATTCCTAAAAACTGAAACCTACTGTCTTTTAGAATCTAGATTTTCCTCATGTGCTCACAAAGTGATGGCTTCTGAGTTGCATATGATAACCCCTTTAAGTGTTTTGAATTGGAATTGTGTTATATATTCAAATCCCTGATCTTTTTATTTCTTTGGGTTTTTTCTAAATTTCTCTTCCCTAACAAATATATTTTACAATTCTTCAATGCAAATGTTTTCAGTTTCATTCTGTATTCCGAGGGTGCATTCCAGATGTTCTGATTGAAATTTAAACATAGATGTCCATTTTTTAATGGTGTTAATGTGAAGTAATGCAGTTTTCCTGAGACAAATCATATTAAACCAATGAAGAAAGCTGACATACAAATTTTCTTGGCCTTTGATATTTGTTATTAAAATAAAATATTTTTAATAATATACGGGATTGCGTGTTCACACAGTAGTAAGAACTAACAGATGTCAGTGTTAAAAAAAGGATTAAGAACGAGTTTTTCCAAATAATTTCCTTCTCTTCAGTTAAAGGACACAAGAGCATAAGTTTACATCACCTCATACTGAATTTTGTGCTTGAAATGCTTAAAACAAATTGTATGTTTGACTTGTTCAAGGGCGTTGTTTTCAAATATTACAGCAATGCAATATCCAGGAGAGCATGCCCATAAGTAGTTAACATCTACCACTACTATAGAACTTTTATTGTACTGTCAATTCTATGTTCAATCTCTTGGTAAAATGAACAACTTAGCTCTTTGAGAGCTCTTAGCTCTCAAACTGCGCAATTCCCGGAGTTTTCTCAAGATTCTTAAGAAGATAAATATTAACAAGTGATATTTTGCAGTATCTATATTAATATGAAATATTGTGCAGATTCAAATCTATGCAATATCAAGAAACAGAAGGGTTTTTTAATTAAAAAATAACTGAAAATTTTTTAAAATAAATAAATAAAATTACACTGTAAGGCAAGAAGAAGATATCCTACAAAAAAGAACCCTCAGAAATAAAAAAAGATCCTCCATAATATTGATTTATCATTCTTGTTATTATAATAACCTCAAAGCAGGAGGGAATGGTTTAAACCTTATTCATAATTTTTGAGCTCTTGGCTTTGACAGCTGCAGTATCGTATATCTTGGGTTTGAGGAGTAACTTAAATGAAGCTTCCTTACAAATACTTCACTGTATTTCAAAAATGAGTTGTATGTATGAAATGAATTAATACTCAACAAGTCATAAACCTACAGGTGACAGTTTACAGGAAAAAATAAAGCATATATCTCCTTCTGTAGACAGATTTTATATAGACAGACTGACTGGCAATCTACCCTTAAATCCAACAAGAACAATTTGGTGCTTAGCAATGATGAATTTTTCCTCTCCATGCATTTCTGTAGTGCCTGCCACTCTGGAGAAGGCAGTATAGACTGGGGCAGGAGGAATCTTTTTCCTCTTAGTAAATGCACATCTGCAGGTCTGACAACTTGTGGTCAGCAGCGCAGTCACATATCCACACAAAGGCCCTAAGTCAGCAAAATATGTTAGTGCCTTCTATCTTGAATGAGTTCCTTTGGCTTTGGGAGGACCTGTAGTAAAATGGGTTCATAGCAGCATGAAGAAGTAATGCACATCTGCCTTCCACTGGGCAAGCCCAGATGTTTTCCCACTCATCTGGCCCCACACTCTTTGTGCCATTGAGGAAGGCCTCAATGAGTAGTACTACATGCAAGAAGCCTTAAGGTAAGAAAAACCATTCGCATTTTTATAGGATAAAAAAGGGCTTAGTGTGAATGAAATCACACTGTGAGCAATGGCAGGGAGAAGGTGCCTTTGCTGCACCTAAGCATGAGTTAACACATCCCTCTGAACCACAGGCATTGACCTTCTCTGGACACTAAAAACCGGAGGGTGAACTTACACAAATAAGACTGAAAATCACCATAAACTCTGCATCTGACAGTGAAAGGGGTATGCAGTTTGGTACAAATAAATAGTGATTTGGTAGGTACTTACTTTGGTCAACATCAGAGCTGTACAGGTTATTGACTTCCTAGCTTGTTGCGGAGGACTTGGCATAAGCATTTGTGTCTCAAACATGCCAATTGTTGCAACAGGAAAGTTGTGAATGGAAGAGAGAGTCTCATGGAGGTGGAGCACAGCTGTTCTGATGCAGCTTCCTTCTCAGTTTCTAGCCTTGCAAGTCTCCCTCAACACTCCTGTTTAGTGCACCTGTGTCAAGAGAAGGTTTGAGTCCCAGGCACCTCAGTGAAGGGGGCACCAGGATCAACACAGACCTCCAACTTCTCCCAGCATATTCCTGGGAGAACTCCAAGGGGCTGACTGCGCACTCACAAAAAAAAACGGCACAAATGATGTGAAAAAAATATTTTACATAAGAGGAGAACATCAAGTAAAGTATAAAAGGATTAGTGGATCAGTTTCTTGCTCCTCGTTTTTTGTCAGCCCCAGAGCCAAATCACCCACAGCAGCAGGAAGAATGCAGGATCTAAGGGCTGGTGATCTTTTTCCTTCCCTTTTTCTCCTTCTGTCTTTATTCCCCTCCTCCCTCATTTTATCCTGGCAAGAGCAGCAATCATATTTTACCCCTTGCTCTGTACATGAAGCTTGTAGAGTTGGGAGCTTGTTAAAGTTCTTTGTAAAAGTTGGGAGCTTATTAGTCAACACTTCTACCAACTAAATAGCAGGTTAGTTGCTGGAGTTAATTTATTCAATAAAGCATAAGAGTTCCCTGACATGTGAATTGGTGCCTTTGTTCAGCCCAACAAGGATTTATAGTGAACAACATGCCCACTTCCAGGCCATGACACTAGTCTGCCAGGGAGACATGAAAGAGCTGGTCCCTAGAGTTGAAACATATTTTGGCTTGGTTTTTTCGAAGCTGGAGATACTACGTATGAAGTCTCCTCAGAGGATTTTACTGCAAACACTGTCAGGTGCCTCAATGGTACCTTTGCTAAACAATTAAGGTCTAAAGAACATTGTAAATGGTAATAATTATCTCTTTTAAGAAAAAGTGCTTTAAATCCCTGTTAATTGCTACGAGAACATGAATCCGGGCTCCCTACTGTTAGTGTTATTATATTGGCATTAACGCGTCACATTAGGAAAAGTAAGTTCCCTGCTTCAGGGGATTAGTGCCAGCTACAGACTCAAACACCTAGAGATGAATTAGAATAGCAATAATGATAAAGTTCATCTTTCCAGCTGAAAGAAATCTGAGCTAAAATCAAATTTATACAGAAATAGTATCATCTTAAAAAGCCAAATAGGAATCAACACTGTAGAGTAACACAACAGTGCCTCATGTCTCAGGAGACAGAGGGGCTTAAGTTACCTAAATATTGTATTTACTATAGCAACCTGTTCACAGAGGCAGCACCACTTATTTAACCAAAATTCATTACAAGCCACTGACTAGAAGCAGAAGAAAAGTATGGTGACTTACAAGCAAATTAGAGGATATCATCTTAGTTAAATCTGACATGATTTCTAACTAAATTCTTACAAATAATTTCCAGGATATTCTCCCCATTAAGCTGTTTATAAAAATACTTTAAATTGGATGCGTAATAAAATTAAACTCCATCTTAAGAACCTGACATATGTGCATTACTAAGGAATTTAAAATTACCATGTAATAATACAAATGTGAATATTTTGATGAGGGTTATTCAGCAAAATTATTAAATATCACACTGGAAGAAGGGACTGTCACCGTAATTAACACTTTCCAGTTACTAAATAATGTAGCTGTAAGAGATTTTTTTCTCCTTCAATCAGCAAATATGCCAAATCCCTATTGAAATAAATACATTTTTAACTCCACTGTTACCTTTCAGGTAAAGAAAAGGACAGTATGTGATGCATAATGTACACTGTGTGTATGGAAAACCTAATCCTGCCCTGCCTGAATTTCTGGAATAACTACTTTTCATTGTTAATGCTAATGTCTCAAAGAGATGATGTTCCTCTAATGTGGAGTCTAACAGCATCAAAACATGCTTAACTATTTTGGTCATCCATTCAGGAAAATGAAATGGGTGCTCTTTTAAGCCTATGTGGGAAGATTTGCTTCTATTGTTTTGAATCACAATAGTAGTATTTAAAGTATCTATTTCATAATTTACATGAGAAGAAAATTTAGCATCAGATTTGTGTGAGACAGAAGAAACACTATTTGAGCTGTTCTCTGCAAGAGAAATATTTTCTAAACCTATTCTGATAATGCTTGAATCAAATTCCCACTGAGGTGAAAGTGCACCAGGGGAATGTAGAGCTTCAAGGTATGAATGTTGGCTACACAAACAGGTTTTGGAACACGGTACAATTCTGTAGCAAAAGTTATGTCACGTCAATGGAAGTGACAAGATCCTTAGCATATGAGCTACCTTGTGTTCACAGAGGCAAAGTTGATGGAGGAAACTTAATTTGTCATTCAGTAGGTTTAACAGGTCTCAAAATTAATGTTCTGTGCTTAAATTGTGTAAATGAGGAAGAAGCAACTCTATGGAAGTCAGATTTGTATCACCTTAATATTGCATACGTTGTTCTGTACAGGTCAAGCTATTCCATTTCTCAGTGAGAGAGATAATTTGTCACTGACCACATAATAAAACTCTCAATTTTTCTTTTCAATTATTTCATTAAAAATATTTGAATGAATTCTTCCAGAAATTATTTAACATGACTCAGATATGAAAAAGTGTGTTAGCACTGCAATTAAAATCTGTTTAGCTAGGGCTGATCTTATTTATTTTATTATTTTCCTCAGATAAAGAATACAAATAATGCTTTAACCAGCTAGTGTTACAGAGCATGGTGACACAGTTCACTTTAAATGACACAGTCTGTAGAGAAGGCTTGTGACCTGCTGAGTTACACTATATTGTGCAATGTTTATTTGTTAGGATGGCTGGAGAACTCTTAACTAGGCTTCTGCTTAGTTCCATCTGAAAGAAAACTAAAAATGTCAAGTAAGTGTGTATATTACCTACCAAAAAATTCTGCAAAGGCAACTTCTTGGTATTAAGTTATGTAGAAAACCCTCAACCAAAGGATTTGTGTGCAAACATTTGTGTGCATTTAGGGAATGCAGTAAAAGAGAGAACAATTTGCCTAAAAAATCCATGCCACTGTCAAAACTTCACTAAGGAAAGGGAGAATGTGGTATTTTCACACTTCCTTAAAGTATCAATCCTCCTCCTTCTGTTTTTCTATTTTTTTGCCTTTACCTCCCTGTTTTGCAGTTCATTTTACATCTGAAATAGCATCAACTAGAGTGAGCAACAAAAAAAATGTCTCTTCAGAGTAAAATATAATGACTTTTGAGCAAGGAAGACCCACAGTCACTGACCTAGTAAAGGATTTTCTGCTGCTGCTCTTGGTTAGCATTCTCATAAGCTAAATAGGGAAATATGATCCTGGTGAAACTACTTCAGAGCAGGTGCAAAGCTCAGTGGTGAACACAACCAGGAGGCTGCTTGCCTGTGAAAATTAAAAGATGCACTGAGCATCTTTTCTGAGATTTGTTTTAGAATGAGAGAAAGTGAGTACTTAGCTGAGAGAGGAATAATCAATCACAAAACTATAGGTCTAGGATCACCTACTTGCATAGAATCCTTCCCAGAAAAAATCAACAATAGGATGAAGAAAAGATAAATATCCTATTCAGGTGTATAAACAGGCAGTTAGGAAAGAAAACCTGAAAGAATGGGGGTTAGACTAAAGAAAAGACAAGGCAGGACAGTGATTGCAGCTTCAAATACAAAAGGCAGCTGCAAAGAACAGACCAATCTTTTCTCTGTGACTGTGAACAATGAATTATGGATTTAAAGCACTGCAAGACTGATTCATGCTGAACACAAATGGGGGCCATCATGAACAGAACAAACTTTTCTCAAGAATCTTTTGCCTTCAGTAGGGTCCGGACGTGCACACCATTACTGATCTCAATTTGAGCTTCAGACAAATTCAGCCAGGAAGGACCTCAAAAGCTGAAGTGGTGGATAAGCACATCTTACAGAAGATTTCCTAACACTAAAAGTGCCTAACAACATATCTCCAAAATTTATGATGGCCATATACTGCCCACAGGAAGGAGATTATTTTTCTGAGATTTTTCAGGTCCAAAGGGAAACCAGTGCTGAGAGGCTTCCTGAAAGATTAGAAGATTTTGAATGTGCACACAAGAAGTACAAAAGTTCTCACAATTCAATCCTGTGGCACCAAAGTCATAAAGGTCCCTTGACAGCTTCTGATGAGATTTCTCATTTTCCTTTAAATCATCTAAAACACATCTGGCTGTGCTCTAAGCATTTCCACTCAGCAGAAAACCTAGATCATATACAACTAGAGCATAAAGAGATTGACAGATTTATATATCTTAAGGACAGAAAGAGACACTTTTATAACCTAGTCTGATCCTCACCTACAGGAAGAAATCATAAATATTGTCAGAAAAAGCACATGCAATTAATATGACACAAAACTGAAAGGTACCTGCTACATGATGTCATCAAGAAATGCTTATTTAGAAGAATTCTACAACCTTAACAAGCACACTTTTAATATGATTGTAGTTTAAAATTATTAAGTGCAGATTGTTGTGCCTTGTGTAAAGAAAAAGGTATCTTGTTCTTCATTGGCTTTTATTGTAGGATGCACCAAACTCTAAGATCCATAAAGATTTTCTGAGATACATAGAAAATGATCTGCTGATCTACAATCTTTATAACAAGCCTAAATGTACTCAACTCAAGAACAATACTAACATCAAATGAAATCCAGGCTATTCTATTTAGTAGAATAGTCTCTTCACAAGCTCTTGGGCCAGCAAAAGGATGAGTTTGTGATGCTGCATAGTCACTCACTTCTCCTCACCAACCTGCAAACATCCAAAACTCTCTCAGTAAATAGCCTCAAGTAGTTCGATAGAAGAAAGAGCTTTAAAAATTAATGGAAATCACTGTATTTCTTTAATTTTTTAATAAAATTTTAATCAAAAAAAATAATCATGCTTTCCTATATCACATTCTTGTTGGGTCTTCCATATGGAACCATTTCTTTCAACAGGCCACCATTCCAAAGTATGCTATCAAATATGAGACAGGACATATTAAAAAAATCAAAAGATTATTCCAGCCAAGGTTTCTGTATGAATCCCACTTCTTCACTGAAAATTAGAATTATTTCTCTCACCTGCTATCCCTGCAAGAATGGACTTTATATGAAATACTGGTTAGCATCTACAACAATAATCCAAAATCAGGAAAAAAACCCCTACATTTAGGAACAAAAAAAATTACTGTTCACAAAATGAGGGACATGACAGAAACAAACACATGGACTTGTCTCCACATAAAATGGGATCCCTACTGACTCCTAAGTTTCATTGAGACTAAGTATTGTCATATGCTTCATATCTATTCATGATGGTTTAAGCCTGCATCTTTTAAAAGCTTTCTTATGGTTAAAAAATCTGGTTTTTTTCTATCCTACCTACCATTATGCTAGTCTGTTTATTTCAGAAGGTTTTTTCATGTATTTCAATTTTTTTTTGTTTTCTCAGTCCAACAAAGTCAGAAAAAACCATATTAGGACTGTCTTTTTTAAGAAGATGTGGCATTTGTCAGCATTCCTGCTGCCCAGCTGAAATTGCCTTTTTAACACTATTCACCGCCTTGCTCAGTGGGATGCTTGTATCTTTTTCCACATGCAACGATAGTCAAGAAGTAAAATCAAGATATTTGAAATTTTTCACGGTTTAAAGAATTAAATAAAAAAGTAATAAAACTGTAGTTTTAATTCAAGCATTCATTTTGAGGATATCTGATTCTCTATTCCTTTTTTTTAAGTGGACTACAAAACTAGTTTCCACTGAAGCAACTGCATTCTTTCTAAGAAAATGAAGGTAAAGTTTCTTAAAGCAACTTACTTTTATAAGGGACAGTATCTGCTAAAAGACAAAATACTAAAACTCCACAATAATGTATAAGAAATTTATAACTGAAATGAAGGCTTTCAGTAATGAAGCATCAAAACTTTCGACATAATTTTACAAAGGAAAATCACAAGAACTTGTACCTTAGCCAGTGAAATATAAAACATGTAAAAGTGAGTAAAGGCTTCTACTGACTTGAGTGTCTTTTAGCTTAATCATCAGGTATTAAAACTGTGGGCTTCCAAAATCAGTACTGCAGGTATATTTAAGAATATCTATGTGACGACAAGCCACAGGTTAGAAGTTATAATACCCCACAAGTTCATATTAATGTCAAATAATATTTTGGCTTGACAAAGAAACCTGCAACAGTGTCATTATGTGCATATTCACATTTGAGACACTGTCAAAGAGGGAGGTGATTCTCCCTTTACTAATTAATTACCAAGGCTGTGTATGGCCACTGGTTTTCTAAGCTGGACATTTCCATTGTGTCAAAAATAAGATAAGGGAAATCTATGGGTGGACTGCTGCTTTGTTTTTTGGGTGCTCATATATACTGAAGGTTCTATATGTCTCTGAATTTCTTACCTGTCCACCAGAAGTATCTTGAAATTTTAGGCTTTAAATCCAGATTTAAGAAGAGCTTACATAAGGGAAAGATAGCACCTTTCCCCCTCGCTGTCTCTGAAGGATTGCCACCTCTAAAGAAATTGCTAGTGCATGGAACAGGCTGAAAGGTTCCAAACCTGACAGTAAAAATAGCAGACACTTGAATAAATACCATTGTTGCAGTTAGTAGAGATCAAGTAAATTGTGCAGCATATTGGAAACGGTATATATTAATCAAAGTGCTTTGCTTAATTATGGCAGTTGCCTGCCATATGCTTGGCACCTTAGCACTGCAGGACAGTTGTAGAGCTCAGTTAAGTAAACACTAGTACCAGTTGCAAGCCATTTGTTCTCACTGCATGTTAATCAGCAACAAAGCATCCTACAGAGCAAAAAAAAAAAAAACAACCAATAAAATTTTTCCTGCCCTAGAAGGTGAGACAGTGCCTGAGGAGTGTCCAATTTTTATTATGCTTGCATTATTTTCAAGGTGTAAAATGAGCAACGACTAATGCAGTTAAAAATATTATCATTATTTGAGTAACCTAATGCCAGTGGATCAGAAACATATGATGTTGGAAAATTTGATCATCTTCTGAAAGCATTAAATGCCCCAAGACCTCACTCTAAGCAGTTTCTGATCTTCAGCTGATAATGCATTTACATGATCCATCTCTGTCACATATGCATAAATACAGCCCTTTGTTTTCCAGGAATATCACACACACACAAAAAAAGCATCCCGTATAAAACAAGTCATTTTGAAACTACAACTCTAGGGCACAGTTCTACTCCAAAGAGTTATGATTTATAGATGACATAAGTTTTGCTATCCTCCAGTTACAATTTTTCACCAACAAGTAAAAAGATTGGTTTTGAGCTTGACTCATGGCAGGGCACCACATTAATAACAAATGGAAAAGCAAACATCTTCTTCCACACCTAAAGACAGATGTTTTTCAGACTAAAACCTATTATACCCATATGTATACACCAGTATGCCTAAATCTGCAAGGGGCTGGGCTAGGGACTGATGATAAAATCTCAGTAATATTTCACAATTGAGATTGCTCCACAGAAGCAGTGTTTCCAAATTCTTCAGGACACAAATCCAGGTGTCCATTAATGGCTTCACAAAGTATATCCAGGGTTATTTTCTTCAATTTTGAAGTCAGGTGCTAAGGAAACTTCATTAAGTGTCATTTATAAACAATTAACAGATGCTCCATATTTGGGTTTTCAAAAAATTTTAAAATTCAAGTCATTAAAGTTTCTACAAAATATGAGCTCTCTGGGGATAAAGGAAAGGCCTCGTTTAATTTATTTTTTAAAATTATTGCAGGACAAAATTATATAGCTACTCCATGCGGATGAAGAAAGGCGGTTACCAGGAGGATCGTATATGAGCCTGCTCACCTCAACATCTTTATATATGATCTGGGAAAAGGGATGACTTGTGAAGATAGAAATTATTCAGGATTATAAAAATATAAGGTTAAAGCAGAACTTGTGGGGCTGAGAGATAAGACAGAGATAAAAGAAGGAGCAGATTAAATTAAATATAGAAAAGTGCATTTAACACACATGGGAAAATAACATTAGCATCTATAGTGACCTACTCTACTGATTAAAAAAGATATCTTATCATCCTGAACCCTTTGAAAATCCAAAGTTCCACCAAAGAAGGACATTTGCAATTGTTTTAAAAAAACAACATCACAAGTGTCAATCTCATACTGGGGAAGCCATGATATGCCTAATTTTTGTCAGCATATACAAAGACTATGCAAAAGAAATAGAAGAGGGATGGTAGACACTCTCAGAAGCATTAAGAATGATATAAAAAACTATATAGTTAGGTTTAAAAAAAATAGAAAAAAACCCCCACAAATGTGTTGGAAGTTAATAAAGCATTGAATGATGAGGAGAAACTAAGCCAGGAATGATTTTTGCTGTTTCTTCTGAGACAACAACATGTGAATGATCAATGAAATCATCACACAGCAAGTTTAAAACAAATTAACAGAATTTCTTTTCTGTCAAAAGGAAGGGTAACTGCAACGCACACTCCTGTGGAATGTGGAGGCCAAACATAAAAATGAGTTTAAAAGGGAGTTGACAAATCCTCAAAAGATGAAGTAATCAACATTTTTAAACTAAGGTGCTCCAGACACACCCCACAATTCAAGAGAGTATTTTCTGATCATGAGAACTATATAGGGAATTTCTCATGGAAATAAATTTTTTCCCTTTTCCATGTCACAGATTTCCTAATCTGCAGCTACCCAGGCATTTGAACGAAAGAAACTCTGCTCTCTGGAGACAAAGAAGATGGCTTCATACACTGCAAAAGTATATATATAACTTTATTTTTTCTCCCCTGCCCAGCTGAGGCAGGGAGTGATAGAGCAGCTTTGGTGGGCACCTGGCATCCAGCCTAGTTCAACCCATCACAGCTTACAACAACAATCACTGTCCCATACTCTTGGATGACTTAATCCAGGAGACCAATTTTAGGCAGTTGAGTAGAAGCCCAAAATGCCCTGACTTGGATCTGTTTTGCACACACACTGAAATATACGTGATCCTGAAAACAGAGGAGAATTCTTATATAAGTAAAATTTATAGGGGCATACAAAACAGGGACATAAATGCCCGATTAAAAATCCAAATGGAACGCTTCTGAAATGAGTGCTGCTATGGCAAGAACTGTGAGCAATCCCACCCTTCCCAACTGTCTACCTCAGTTACATGAGAAGCTTCCCAGACCTGAAAAGTAGTATCATTTGTATCTAGAAGTAAAAGGAATTGCAAGGCTTAAAACTGGCACTTTTAAAGGCGACCTTTTGCAGGTACAGAGGTCCTTAGGGAAAAGGCTGGATCAGCACGATGCAGTCCATCAATAATCAATAAGCACCAGTGTATTCACAAGCTGATCTACTTATACACCCACATTTATATTTTTGATGTACATTCCTGAAATGCAAACACAAAACTTGCCATTGCCAACATTTCTAGGTTCAGAACAGGAATGAAAAATAGCTTTGGCAAAAAGCATCAACCACACCTTAAAACTCTGCTATTCAAAAAAAGAAAAAAAATGGAAATAGATAGGCGCGGGGGAAAAAAATCTGATAGGTTTGAAAAATAAGAAAATAAGATAGAACAGTAGCAAGAAGATACGTAAGTTGGGCTGCATCAATAGGCAGCAATATATTGATTAGCCCAGCTAACCCTGGGCTTTCCCCAGGTCTCTACCAACTTACAGCAAGCAACTGGTTCTGTAGCTGGGTCAGTAGAACTGCTGTTTGTCAGGACATCAACAATCTACAGCTCCTCCACTCATGCACATATGTGTAACATCAGCCAGGCCTCGGCTGCATTATCATGATAAAGGAAGTGGAATTGCGGATTTCTGGAGAAATTGAGAGCTAGGAAAAAAGTCACAATTATTGATTTTAATTGCATATCCTCAAAAAAAAACCATACAAGGCTTTAAAACATAGTTATCTTCCCTTTGAGGTGAAAGTCACACAAAGAAATGTATAATCTGGGCAGGTTTCCAGATTCATCTTAAAAACTGATGCGTTGTTCTGTTAATAGTCATTCCACCCACGACAACACAACTACGAGCACTGAGGATGGGCTTTGGGCAGCTGCTGGTGCTCAGTAAGCCATCTGGAGAGCACCATGACTTGCCAGCTACCTCATTGAATCAAAACAGGTGATACTCACACCTTGAAAACCCCTAGCTAGCCATTTCATTTATTTAGCTATTTATGCAGGGCTGGAGATACAGCTGGTATTTGTTCCCATTGTCTACATTTTGAATGAATTTGTCTGGCCTAGACACACACACTGATGTCTCCAGCTAATATGTCACTTGAAATTTATTTTCATTAGTGCAATTCTCAACCAGGAAACTGTTGATTAGCATACTCAAAATGTGTGCACAATACACCATTTTCTCTTTCACAGAGTAATGGATAAGAACATTGGAAAGGTTTGCTGGAATCCCTAAACTTCTCAGGTAACTTTGCTCCTCTTATTCTCATGTCTGCCCCTGTCAGCTAATATTAAATCTGATTGATCTCTCTCCATAGGCATATGTCAAGATTCAAGGTGGCAGAGGTATAAAGTTAAGATGCAATCCTCACAGTTATCAAAATTACTGTGCAGCTGGATTCAAATTTCATTGCCCATGAATTGCACAGTTCATGAAATACACTTCTGTAATAATTCTATCTCAATGCAATGAGGTGGTAGATTCAGCTGAAAATATTTTACTAGGAGAGTCTTATGTTAGAATGCTGACTCTACAGTATCTGGGTGCTCCACAGCAAATGCTGACTCCATGAAAAGCTTTGATATAAATAAGACAAATGATTTCCAGATGCCTTACAATTCCACAATCCCCTTGACTGTGAAGCTAAGCAGCTTTGTCATTGCGCTTAATAGGCTCTCCAGTTACCAAGCTCCCATCTGGGCATATCCTGGGAAAGACAAAAATTTCTTCCCAGTTTCCTATCTGTGGACAAGAAATTCCAGTGGCAAAACTCTGGGATGATAGCAACTCGGAAGAAATCAATAGCAACCTGAAAGGTTAGTGGTGATAACAGCTAACAGCAATAAAATTTGCAGTATATAAATGGACACTCAGAGAAGTGAAAGGAAGCACCACTGTTTCTGGTAGTTACTGAGAATAGCTGGTTCAGTAAAGGAGAAGTCAACAGAAAATCGTGGTTACTCTCACTTCACTAAGATTTTGCTATTGACCTTAAGAATGGCAAGGTTTGATTGATTTCTTCTGTGGTAAGAAAACTTAGAGGCAAACATGCGCAGTGCATCTGCTTCGAAAGTAAGTCTCCAGATATCCATAGATGGTAAACTTTGTATGAACTAAACCTCAATTGATGACTAACTAAGGGACCAGAGAAGGAGGAAAGGTCAGCATCCTCCTCCTCATACAATAGTTTTCACTGTCATTGGTGACTGGTATTTACCTAGAGTAGCATTAGCGAAATTATTTTGGCAGGTTAACTTTTCCTCTTGCATCGCTGTTTGCTTTTATAGTTTTTCCTTTTATGTGGTTTTTTTTTTTCAAAAGGTAAACCAAAAAAGAGAATTATTTCACTTCAGAAGGATCATTTAAATGATATGGCTGTCATTCTAGGAGAGCAGCTTGGTATTAGTGGACTGGAACAAGTGACACAAAAGCACGTAAGTCACCAGATCATCCAATACAGAGTAGGGAGTTGGGATTGCTTAACCTGAGGGCTCACAGGGGATCTTTCCAGTGTGTATAAATACCTGATGGTGGATAGTAAAAAGATGAAGCCAGACACTCCTCCATGGTGCCCAAGGACAAGAGCCTCTGAACGTAAACTGAAAAAAACCCTGAAAAAAACAACACCAAGAAATTAAATTTTAATGCAAGAAAAAAGAATTACATTTACTGTAAGTACGACTGAGCAATGGAACAGGTTGCCATTGGGGTTGTGGAATGTCCAATGTCCATGCTTTGAGGTGTGCAACACTCAACTGGACACAGTCCCAAGCAACCAGGCTTTCAGAACATGAGGTGCACTAGAACACAGCCTGGGCCTTTCAACCTGTCACTGAATCTGTGTAATAATGCATATTTTTCTTTTAATCAACCCAGGTGAATAGTTCCTATATAGTCTACCTAAAAAGGACCAAACTCCTTATGAGCTGAGAAAGTTGTAGGGTGAAAAAGCAAGCAAACTTCCTATACTCTATTGGTAGCTCAGATCGGATTGAAATTTGATCTGAGTACATTAATTGAGTACATTAATTCCTTGTAAACACATTTTGAGTATTTTTACTACTACAGGAATGAATGCTGCAGGAATAAATCTAACATTTACAATTACTTGAACTCCTTGCAGTACAGGATTAAAATAGTCCAAATCCCAGCCCAGAGGGTTGTATAAGAACTGAAACTTTGTAGAGTAACACCTGATTGACAGCTAAGCTAAAGTATGAGATTTTATCCAAATTGCACTTTAAAAGATGTGAGAATAATGCAAGTGTTCCAATTATAACTCACATGGGTCTATTAATTGTTTCTGAAAGTACAACATGCTTATGTAAAGTCTAGTCTGAGACATTCAGTTAGATACAGAATAAAGAGACAAGTTCAGTAAATCAATTTATTGGTCCCTGGTAAGTTTTTCCATTAAGAAAAATATTTTCTATCTCCAATTTTTGGCACTTACTTTTTACTTACATTGTGTTTTTGTAATCTTTCTGCAATTCCATTGCTATGTACAGTGTGAGATAAAGAACTCCCTAAAGCACAGAACTTACTTTATACCCCATTAACTGTCTTAATTCCACCTTAAGTTTTATCAAAAATTAGAAAAAAAAGAAATCAAACTTTCCCAAAGAGCAACTTCTCCAAAACATAAATCAGCAAACAAGTTCGCAAAATCTTTTTTTAGTGAAATTTCAAGCATGAGGGCATTTTGAAAATTAGCTGTGAAGTCAATTTTCACCTTATCCTTCCTTCACTCTCTGACCAACATGTACACTATGCATTGTTCACTGTAAGTCATCACATGACATTGGCACTGAATGTATGGACCAAAGGATGCCAATCACTCCCAAGCAAGCACTGACCTGACTGAATGACAGAGTTTAAACTCATGGGACACCTACGCCAATGTCACCTAAGTCCACAACCTTGGAAAAGTAAGGTGGAAGTGCCAAGGGCAAGTTGGAAGGCATGAAAAACAAGCAAAAGAGAGTTGTCTATACAGCCTTTCTACTGACCCAGGCACATAGCAACAGCAGAGGAATGGTCTCAGCTGCTTTCTCAGCTGATGTCCAGTGCCAGACAATAGAAAAAACAAGAATTATAGTTCCTCACTAAAGAGATCCCAGTGGGACATGCTGAAAAGGCAGATGACAGCTGTGGGCCTCAGGTATGAAAGGGCCCCAAGATATAAAAGTGCATATACTGCTCCCTGATGCAGCATGTCCATACCTCACAAACGGAGCCAGCCACCAGTGTTTAATTATTATTTACTGAATGAGTAATATCAAAACACTTGTTTGTTTAGTATCAGTGAAGACTGAAGTGTCACTTTAAAAAATATTGCTCAATAACATTATTTTGACATTTTTGTTTTGATAAGTATGATTAATAACACATAAGTACATCTTTCAGAAGAAGCACTGATCAGTATTTTAAACAGATAAAAATTTGGATCCTAAAATGCTCACTTCTTCATAATAAGGTGGTATTAAATCAAATGAGCCTTAATTTGAGATAGTTTCTTTTTTTTCATTAATTCTAATGCAACTCTTCAACTTAAAAAAAAAGATTTTAATAGATGTTTAGATATTGATTTAAAGGTTTAATTTTAGTCAGTCAGTTTTCAGGTTTTGTCCATTTTAACTTGCTCTCTATAGCTTGCAATAATCATATTGGGAAAATGCAATTACTTACATGCAATAGAGACTGAAAGCACAGCAGCACAATTACCATCTTTTTCAGCTAATATAGTCTTTTCATGTTAATAATTTTTATACAGGAGAATTTTTGCATTGTCATAGTATTATGCATAATGGATTTAAAGATGGGCTTATATGAAGGTTAGCCTGCAGAAGAGAAAAAAACTATTAAGAGGCTACAGAAACATCATGTGAGAGATTAGAAGAAATCCTGCAAAAAAATCTTCAGACCTTCACAATTGTCAGGATGTGAAGAAAAAAAGAGGTCAGATGGAAGAGACAGCGAAATATTATTACATAAAAGGTTTAATGCAAATTTAGGAAGGTCAAATGTAAAGCAGTAAAAGATGCCTAATGCAAACAAATCAAAGAAAGCTGAAAACACTTCAGTAAGAGAGATGAGAAGGAGCTTTCTTTTTTTTCCACCAAAAGCCATTATTTTGAGATTTCTTTCTGAGGATGGTCCTATTCACATTCATAAATATAAATCTGATTCATCTGGAAGGTGAAAATAAAACTCCCATTGACTCTTCAAGAATTTAATAGGGTAAATTAAAATAAACTTCTTTTCCTTTGACTGTTGAGTATGTAAAATGGTCTGCCTAACAGACAAGAGTATTGCAGAAATGAACCTCCTGTTCTGAAAGTTAAAAATAACTTTTTACTTTGTGTGAATTACTCTGAACTGCAAAAGAAATAAAATCCATCTAAAAGAAAACAATAATAAAAAATTACCTCACAGATATTTCAGGAAAATTCTTCACATGGAGATTACAAAAGACAATCATTAGAAATGTTGGTGCTAAAAATACTAATGCAGAACATGAAATAATATCTCATCATTATTAAACTGTCAGGCAGTTGCCTGGAGAGAAGCTTAAGAAAATGTACAAGTAAAGCCATTCTTTTCAATGAATACATTATCTTCTTTTAAGCAGTCTTGAAAACTTTGCTAAAAGCCAACTCCATGCAGTTACAGATAAATTGATTTCTTAGTAATAATCATGCTTCTCTCTACTTAACCCACAAGGACAGGGAGATCTAATACTGTGTCTTGCTCTTGTGCATGTGCCATTTGTTCCATATCAAACCTGATATTGAAGCAATAAGGTGCACTTGCTGTTCAAATGAATTAACTAAAGAAGTGAGCAGAGATGTTAAATGTACAGTTGCATGGTTTGTATCTTTGCACTATAATCACTGACATTCCATTAGTGCATGAGATTAAAAAAAAAACAACAGTGGAAATTAAATTAATATTCTTCATCCAAAATATTTTCTTTTGGAGCATGACCTGAAGAACTGCATTTCTTACTAAGTATTCTGATTTTATTGCAGTTTTCTCTTTTCTTTCATGTGGCATATCTCAGCTATAATACTTTAGACTTTGCAGGCACAGATATTAGTCACTAGTCGTGCAAAATACAGACTTCAGCATCTACTGTCTGAGATGATGAGAAAAATTGTCCTAAAAGCACCATTGAGAGTCAACTGTAAAATCTGTTGATAGAGCCACAATGATTTTAAAACAGCTGAAATTTGTTTACCTAAATTTATCAATCAGACCCACTATCATCATGCTTATAGTGTCATCACATAGAAGTGTAAACCAAACTGTAGAATTAGCATCACTTTAGAAAGAGACATGAGTGTACTGTAAGTGCTTGTCAGCTCAGAGAGAAAACCCCTTTCAGCAATCATATGTATTTTATTTTACTGTCAGTGGGTTTTGGGGTTTTTTTCTGTAAGAGATATTATCTCATACAAGAACTTTGCAGTTGGTACTTCTAGAAATACCTCATCCATTGACAGACAGAACTGGCTGTGCTCCAAACAGCTACGTGTTGCAGCTGAGATGGAAATCCATAGCCAGAAACAGATTGCATAGGCAGAAAAACACTTGGACAGGCACTCAAAGTTGTCGCATAAATTGATTGGCACCTGTGAAGAAGCAGACAAACCCCAAAAAAGAAAAAAGTGACTTCTGGTCTGAAAACAGCTTTAATATTGGTGAAAGAGGACAAAGAAGCTAAAGAAGAATTTCATCTTCACTGTGAAGTATGAGAGCGTCCTTCAATCAAAAAAGGATATCATAGAGATGTAGCAATTTATATTTTGGCTAATTACTCATTTATTAGTTACACAATTAGCCATGTGAAGCCTAAGACAGGAATTTACGTTGAAGACACTTTGAAGGCAGAAAATATTTTCATGAATAAGCAATCCCTGGTCCCAGCAATATCATAACACTATTTTCAAACATAATAAAATCAGTCACCATTATACCATCAAATGGTATGGTCAGACTTGACATTAACATTTTGCAGACCTTTTCAGTTTTCATTTTCCCAGAAACACTGAATCTTTCATCATGATATAGAATGTTTTCCATTCATGTTAGTGACAGCATCATATTTGAGCATAATTTTCCCAAATTACATGTTTTCAAGACAACTAGCAATCAGGTAGAAGATAAGGTGCTCAAAGTCAAAAAATTGTTGTTATTTACATTATACAGTTTTAAAAGAGAGTATATAGGGATATAATCCAAATATTGCCAGGTAGGACGTGCCCGGGCTTGTCTGGCCCTCGCCACGTGGCCAGGGGCAGCTGCTGTGGTGTTTCTCCACAGTGATACCCCTGGCTGGCTGGATACAGCAGCTGGGCAGCCGAAACCAAGCCCAGGCTTGTAAGAACGCCGGCTTTACCTCTGAAAGAAGTCTTAGGCTAGGTGAGGAGAAATAGCAGTGGATTCCAACGGAGGGTTAAATCCAGAGTCTATTCCAGATCACACATACCCGAATCCCAGTAACAGCTCCATTCGAATGCCCAGCACGCGCTCCCATTGTCTTTTAAGCCCAGGGGGAGGGGGTCGGGGAGGGACAGGTGAGCCACCAACCAGGTGGGAGGGGGGAAGGCTCAAGGGACAATGACACCTGGACGGGCCAATGACCCCAGACCTGGGGAGCAGCTTTTGAAATTCTGCCAATCACGGGATGCCCCTGCTGGAGTGGGCAGCTCTCCGCAGGACAGGGGGGGGGGAACACACCTGGTGGGACAGGGAGGTGTAAGACAGGAAGTTGCAACACGCTGCAACATCAGTATACCTACACAGAAATGTATCTTATAAAAGCAGGAAGGCTTTTTTCACTTCTCATATTTTTATGATGAGAGATGGCGAGTGAATCCTTTTTATTTTGGCCAGCTCTTCTCTGAAGCTTCACTATAATGATCTTGAAGGGGTTTATGCTTCATATAAAGGACAACATTGCTATTTTTACTGTTCAAAAGACAGTTATAAAAAAAAATTAACAATAATTGGAGGAGGGGATTGTTCTGATTTTCATTGCTTTCACTCAAATTTCAATTCTGATTCTCTCCTTTTCCCTACTTATTTTTCTGTTCATTATCCTTGGTTTTCAAAAGCTGGTAATATTTCTAATCATCAGTCTCTCCTTCCCCCACTTTTTCTCAGTTCTTGTGCTAATTCCTTAGGTTATCGCCCTTACTCTCCATACTCACTCCATTCCAAACTTTTTGTCATAGCCTCTCAATTTTCCCAGTTTTCACAACTAAGTCATATTTCCCTCATCTCACCCTTCCTAATCTGTCCCTGCTCTGTCACTAGTTCTCCCTCCCTCCTATGTACTCAGCAATTGATCCCAAAATAGCTGACCCTCAGAAGAGTTCTCTAAATACATTACATAAAAGCACTGAGGAAACAGAAAATCTGAAGTGAAACAGTGGCTGCTGAAGCTGTCAAACCTGGCATTGAAAATCACCTTTTTCAGTCCTGGTCAGCTTGAACACTAAACTATACCATTACTGCCTTTCCCCTTCATTCCTCTCCCTTTTTCTTTTCTCTGTTTTCATGTGTTCAAAGAACACAAATCCAGCCCCCTCTTACTGGCTAACCAAGAGGTGATTATGCAAACAATTAGCATGATTTTTCCTCACCTGAAGGCATGCAAGATTGGAAGAGACCTTGTTACATCCTGTGACTGAGAATTGCATTTTCCTTTATTGCCAATATTATGGAAACTCCTTTGAAGCCAGGTCACTGCTCTTCCCAACCCTTATTTTGAGATTAAGGAGATTTTTAGTTTGAAGTTGTATTGCCTAAAGTTCATAGAAACTTAGCAACAGGTTAAAGCTAACATTTAGTTTTAGAATAATCACTTGCTAAAAGTCAGCGTTCAGCTCCCGAGGAACATTGTTCAATCACACTCAAACTATCTTCTAGCCCAGTTAAGGAAGTGGCCAAAGGACAGTGTCCATAAGGACCCCACACTTCTCTCAGATCTTGTGGTTACATAAAGTTACAACATGTAAGAGTGACTGATTGCACTAATAACAATGTTTTTCTGCTTCATTTGCCTTTATTTTACTTTTAAAAAAAAAAAGGAATAAATAATTCCAAATTTGCAGTAATTCGAGAAAGCCAAGCTGTTTTTGTACTTTCCCCACAGACAATTTGTAAGTCTTCCAGGAACACATCTCTAAAGATAACTTCAGAGTAAGTAGAAACATTTCTTCAGTTGCGGAGTGTTTATAATATTATGGTAATATAATTTATAATATTATGGCCTTATGAATTAGAGACAAGGGTCAGTAATACATATGCATGTGTTGGTGGTTATTACTGCTTTTCTTTTTTAGATCAAGCAGGTCTACTTCTGCTAGCCACAAAAAGGTCTGAAATGTAGGAAAATCCAGATTTCCATTTTGTCGCTTTTTGTTCTATTTTGCCTTTCCAGGTGGCAGTCAGCAATTAGGCATGGATATAACACTGGAGACAGAAGGCTTTATTTCTAATACTTCAACCTTAAGCAGATGCAGCCAATTTAAAGAGCAATAACAACAACAAAAATACCTCAAATCCACTTCATACTTCTAAGGCCTCAGATACTATAGATTGCACCTCAGGCTGAAGACTTCATCTTGAAACCAGAGTCTCCCAGCTTTTAAGGCAGAATCAGCTTGAATACTTCTGGCAACACAGGCAGAGCAAATTTGATTCTGTCCACAAATCCCTTTTCAGAGGTGCCTTTGGCCATCCCCATAGGAGTAATCAGGAGCACAGTTTGGCCTCATGTGTCTTAATTCATCCCTTAATCATTATCTGACTTGACACTCAAGGGTTTCTGTCAAGTTGTTCCCAAAATCCTTGTGTATTTGGAAGCCTGGCAGAAAGCAAGACAAATTTCCTAGACAATGCTGTAATTTCTCAACCACTGAGTATACATTACTTAAGGACTAAACCCACTAGTGCCCAGAGCTCCACTTATTTCTCAAAGATAGTCAAATAACTTCAGACAGGCCTCTGACTGAAAAAGCTGAAGTTATACTTTTCCAAATCACCATTTGGTATCCTCATGCACAGAAGCTTTCATGATTATGGTATATCCATTAAAGGAGACTCTAAAGGAGTCTTTAGAAACAGTGTTCAACAAAATATCTGAGTTAATTTCAAGATATTAGCTTTTAAATACTAGTTAGTCTCACCCATAAAACAATGCAATTAGATGCAGTAAAGTATTTCTTTTTTATTTTCTCAGATTTTTTTTCCTAGTATTATTTTTATTTTCTTCTAATTTTGTATGCTCTACTTATCTCACAAAACTCTACTCCTGAATAAACAGATTTAACCTTCCCTTTTAGCTGCATAGAGGGATACTATAGTCACACTTTACTGCTGCATAGTTAAACTGTGGGTTTGTGATACACATGCATTTATTATTTACTGAAAATATATCAATAGATGGGAAGTACATCTTTTGTATTAATAAAAAATAATTTGTGTTGCTGTACTCTTCAAAGAATTAAAGCTGTGATTCTACAAAATTCAATGCAGAGCCTCTCATTGATTTTGGAGGATTTTGGCTCATATCTAAATGGAGGCTGGCAAAATAGCCAGGTCTTCCTCCTCTTCAGAAAACCATGAAGGAGTAGAAATAACAGAGACAGAGGGAGAAGGATTAAAAAAGGAAGAGATTTGCAGATCAGTTTCCTGCAAAAAAGAATACCATCCCTATCTACCGAAAATTCTTGGCAAATATAAATGCTGCCTAGTAAAAAGGAATAACCAGGAGATCCATGAGAAATTTATTTTTTTCCTAAAGTTAATGCCTGAGTTTTCATGCAACATTTACCTTGTGTTTATTTGTAAAATCACTGTTTTGCCATTGCTTGGGTTGTGTAACTGGCCTGCCAACTGACACAGCTGTGCTACTGCTCAGTGCATGAGCTACTTTCCTGGCAAGAGAATCACTGGAAAACAGAAATTAGTATGAAAACTTCTGGAACAGATTCTTGAAAATTTCTATGAACATAATTATTTGGATAAATAAAAATATGTACAGGCATTTGATGATTTTTTTTCAGTTAAAAATTAATGACTTTTTTATCTCAGCCAGTTCAAACCTGTAGTAAACAAAATATCAGTAGAATAACCTATATCTTTCTGTTATACTTCTTCAAATTTTCCATTTCCATATCTTGCTGCATTGATGAGCCAAGAAAGCACTAAAATTTGCTTTTAACCACACGTCTCTGAGAATAAGCCCTTTCTACACTGAATTTCTGCTCAAAATGGAGCTGATTCTAAAATACTGCATGACTACTTGTGAGAAGCCTCCATAGCTTCAATGTTAATGTGCTCACCGAAATATATTTATAGTTAGAGGCAAAATTCTGATTTTCAAAAATACTACTTTGGAAAAAATCAAAATGTCACTCTTCTGAATGATCACAAATAAAAAGGATTGTAAAAACAGAAAAGTTAATTATCTGGTTTTATTTGCTATACTCATTCTACTTTTACATGAGGATTTTAGTCAGCAATTCCTGGCTCTGATTTCATGATAGACAGTAAGAATGAACGCAGTTCTACACATAAATGAAGTAATAAAAAGCAATCATAAAGACTACGCAGACAATTATAAGCACTCTACAAGAACTATAACATGTATTAAATAATATGACTCAACAAGATGCAAAATCCTTGGGATTAAAAAAAGTTAACAACTTCATGCATTATGAACAGAAGGCTGTAGGAATTTCTAGTGTTATTTAACTTATCTTTTTTTCATAAAGCCTAATTGGATACTATTTTATAGAAAGTTTATAGGGATTTCAGTGTAATACTTAATCAGATGGCAGTATAAGCCACAGCAGGAGAGCCTCTCACACCATGCTCTCCTAAATTGATGCAACTTACCCAGGCAGATATTTTTCAGGGAATAAAGTGTAAATCAGACCTTTTCTTTACCCTTGAGACTATCAACCATTCTAGTAACAGGGGAGATGCATATTCCCATGGTAACATAACAAAAGTGCACAAAATTTTCATTGGGGTTAGATGACCAAATAGCATTTATTTTTTTGAAGCCACAATGCCAAGCTTATTTCTGTGCAGAATAAAAGTTGGCCAACTTCAAGTTATCTTCTTTAGCACAGAAATGGACTCATTTTGGTAGAAGAGACTGATATCATACATAAAATACATTTATATTCTACCAAGACTATGTGAAGAATTCACTTAGTAAATTAGCTAACATACTTGTTAAAAAGAAAAAATATATATTTTCCATATTCCAAAGTATTTATCACACTTTCATGTCTGCTTCTTTCTTTTCTTTGATTTTAACCCAGAAGTAATTCCCTTTCCTAGAATCAGGACAATTTTAGCAGCAAGAGAAGGAAAAAATACTTGCTATCCTTGTTTGGCCTATCCATTTGTGTCCTGTCGAGAGGAATTCTATTGATCCTATTATGTTGTTGTCATGTCGTGCGCTGTATGACAGTCTTCACTGTTATCTGAATATATCTTGACAAGCTGAGGCATTGCAAGGCAGCAAATAAATATTTTTAAATCCCAGCAGTCTGCTATTGTTTCCAATATGCATGTCAACAAACAGACCACTGCTGAGAGCAGCACTGCCAGACAGCTCAGTTACCTGAGGATGGAGATTGCTCCTGAGCACAAGGATGAACTGACCTGTATGCTGAACTCATCTGTTCTCTCCACAAAGTAACCACAGTGCAAGTCATGTCAGGAGGGGCTTCTGCATCCTGCTCTGCCAGAGAGACCTTCCAGAAAGGAAAAAAAAGTGTAAATCAGAACTTCCCCTTTTCCTTGAGACTGCCAACATCAGCGCTAGTCTCAGGGAAGATGCATTTTCATTGTAACAAAACGAAAGCACACACACTTTCCAAGGAGGCCACTGTGCTTCTGTTAGGTGCCTTCTCTCTCATGACACTGACCTTCAGATCCTTTGGAGCAAAGGCTGAATTGTCAAGTTCTGAATCTGAGCAACAATAAAGCTACTGTGAAGATACACTGTATGGAATTTTTAGCTGATAGAAACCCATATTGCACATTGAGGCAGATAGATATGACAGTTTTATGTCATTTAAATATATTAATATCTTTACAGTTTTGGTTAAAGAAAAGTTTGTTTGTACACAGTTCTTTAGCAGTATGTGCGTGCTCCCTGAGCCTATACGTGGAAGTCTTGAACAGTTTTTGCTGTAAGTGTTCACATCATTGTCATAAACATTTAAGTTAAAAGATTATTATTCAACCTAAGTCTCAGAAAAATCAAGACAGAGATGTACATTAGATTTTGCCTTGGATTATAATGCAATTCATGGAGAATTTTGGTGGCTTCTCTTTCCCAAAGACATTTTAGTAACAGGAGATGTCTTCAGTAAGCACTTCACTAAGATGAACCCCTAAGTAAAAATTTAAACACTGTCACATAAGAAAGTAGGCAGATACTACAGTGCCTGTCTGGTATCAATAAACATGCAGATAATATATAAAATTGCATTAAGTCAGGATAGAAAGACCAAACTAGTTGATGGGCAAGAAACAAGTGAAAAACCCTCCTGCTGCATTTCTGGAACCAAAATCCCTTCCAGAGCACATTAAAAAAGGATTGACCATTTGAATCTCCATGCCTAACCACACACTACAGTGTCTTTTATTATTCCTCCATTATCTCCTACACTTCAGCAGCAGCAGAAAATCTCCTCCCAGAGATAGGAAAAGTACCCATATTCTGATGCAGCACTCACAATAATAGCCACACTCAAAAAAATCCACAATAATATCTTGACTGACCATGAGCAAAGACTAGCACCAAAGCCTCCTTCTCTGCCTCCTCCTTCCTTAAAGAACAAGGCACAAGTACTTGCTGAGTTCACTGACATCAAGCAGCAACCTTTCCTATGAGGACTCTCATGAAACCCTCAGCAAGGTTTCTGCCAGGGACTTCTTTATTGTGCTACTTTCTCAGTACAGTGAGAAAGTGCTGTTGGAAGGGTCTCACTCTGCCTTAGATTTCTCCCTAAAAAATCACAAAATGGGACCATTTAAATGATATCCATATCTACTCCACTGACCACATTTGAATCCTCAGGGTTCCACAGCTATGTCACTCAACCTGTTAAAAAGAAGTGGTGTGAGAGGGCAGGAACTGACCAGCTGCTCCTACAGAACTGTCTTGTGATACTCTAATATCCATAGTTATTCTGAGATATGCATGTATAATGTCTTCTCAGCAAAAGATGCTGCCTCTTACTTGCAGTTGTTTTAGACTATGTTGTGAGTTCAACCTCCTGTGTTTCCTGACCCACCTACCAACTGTGCCAGCAAGGTCATGTTTTCAAAGCAGCACAGAGATTTGATATTCCCAAAACATTAAAGTAAGAAGCTGTCTGATGTCATTTTAATTATGACAGAAAGGAAACATGTCTCAAGAAAGCTGAGACATATATAAAGCCTCCATTCTTGTGTCCTTTGCAGGAAATGTTACTGCCTTAGGCTACATGTGACTATATTTTTTTCCTCTTCAGGTATGCTCACTAGGGATTGGAAAAAACCCATATCATATGTGGAATTATTTTCTGTTCTTTTGCATCATGTAACGGTTTAGGTGCCTACTGTCTCCTTATCTAAGCTTTATGTTTCTTATACTCCTGTTTCCAGTGTGGGCTGCAGCAGGGACTGTTCATGCATATGTATCAGTGATTCTAGATACTGTGCTCATTACCAAACCAGAAGTGACTCCATCTCTAGGAGGAATTATAGTCAGGCTCTTTGCAGAAGGAAAATAATAATGATAGTTGCTCTGATGAAAGTGCCCAGCAGACATGGAAGCAAACTCTGTAAACTGCTCTGGTGCTGTCCGGGGTCAGTAACAATCAAATACTTTCCAGACTGACGCCTGACTTCCTGGCCCTCATCCTGCAAAACCCCCACAGCTACTCCCTTCCCATGACAACCACATCTTTTCTCCCACCACTCTAAAGTCCACTGAGGGAACTTACTTCAAAGTAGCCTGCTGCCTCAGCCAGTGTCCAGTGCTTGAAGTAGGGCCCATTTGCTGTGGCTTATCCTAGAGTTATCATTCAGATATTTTCTCTGACACTGTGGTTTAAGGATTCCTTTTTCATCTCACAGAATGAATGTGGAGGGCTTTCTGCAGTGAAATAAATCAATAAATAATTACTGCTTCATATAGCAGGGCACCACGAACCACTAGCACAGCTACTCGGATGAAACAGATAAGTACCAACAATGTTGGAAGAATCCTGCCTTGATAGCCCTCAGCCTTCTCTAAATATCTGTCATCAATGAGCAAGAAGCATCTGTCTAGTGCTTCAAGCCAATTCGCACAGAAAAGGGCACCTTGCAAAGAAATAAATGTTCATCCAAGGAAAGAGATCCAGAAAAATAGCAAAATGAGAATTATATTTACATTGAAAAATGCTGTGTCAACAAAAAAGGCTAATCAGCCTCAAAATCTGTCTTCAGGTTAACTTGTTTGTTTCCTATATAAAAAGCTCATAGTCAGAGACCACCATAACCCCAAAAATGTCTAAAACCTTGGGTTTTAGGCTGAACCTTTCATCTCCTGAGGACTTGGCATTCATCCATTTGCTGCAGGATATTAGAGGCTGATCAGGACAAATCCTTCAAGTTCCTATCACCAGGTACACATCCAGTGTCATAAAACATGATAGCTGCAGTGTCAAATTTAAACAGAGAAATTTCTAAGACATAAGATTAAAGCATGAAAGCAAACTGTAACTATTCCCCAACTAAAGACAGTATCAACAACAATATTCCTCACTGAAGATATAGAACCTGCTCATAAAAACCTTTGCTGGTAGAACTTCAACTTATTTACGCAAATCACATCAGTTTTGATTTTGCTACCTATCAGGTAGCTTAGCCTACCATTAAAACTAAAATTCTACTTCAAAAACTTGAATCTGCTCTATAGATTATTTCCCTCCCCTTTGTGTTTCCTCTTACATACTGCAGCACACTCTGTTCTCATTTAATTCTCTTTTTACCCAGAAAACTAATTTCTTCACTGTTCTCACAATTCTCATTGTCTGTCTCTCAGGTTTCTCAAAACATACTTGTCACAAATTGCTGCATCTGGTGGATCAGTTCAGGCACCCCAGGCCCAGCCAGCAGTGATGTGTCGGAGTGTACTCTAAATAGACATACACGCACGGTGCAATAGAGATTCACACAACTGGCCACACCGATACAGGAGCACTGAGCACAGCACTCAAACAAAAAGACCATAAATGGTTTGATCTTATTCCCTTATAGGGGTGAAAAAATATATGTATTTACAGACACACATATATAAAACATGTATGTCTTCAGCAACTGGCCTTAGACAACTTTGGCAGAGGTGCTACTTAGCTATCTTGCATTTACATAATCAATTATTCCTGCTTATCAGGAAATTTTAATGGATTTCACCGTATTTTTAGGACATTTCTGTAAAATGTCAATGTCACCTTTAATTCTAATGCTCTCTCTCAGCATTCTTCATTCTGAGTGGCTTAAACTGTACATTTAAAAACAAGCTCTTCTTTTGAACATCTAACTTGTAAATTAAATTACTAAAAAGCACCAGTCCTATGAAGGGCCACTGTAGCCACAGAAACATGAATGTGCCCCTGCCATTTAGCAGTGAGACTCTATAAAACTCATTTCCCTGATAGCCAGGTTTACACTTGTGCCTAATTTCAGAGTTTGTTTCCGTGTTCCTACTTCATGCATGTAGTTTATAATTTTACCTAGTTTCCCTTGCTATGCATCACCTTTTCTTTACTCTGGAGTGCAAGAGTTAAAGTTAGCACCCCTATTCTTTAGGGGAGTTTTAGCTACTCTGAATTCCATATATCCATGCACTTGTTTCTTAGGTGACTAATTTTTTAGGTTTTTAAAAATTTGTTAAAGTTGTCTTTTTAAAATCTATTGAGTGGGTTGTTTTGTTTTTTTCCTGTAGGTTTATATATTTATTTCATGTTTTTCCACTTGCCTTTTCTAAAAATAGATTCAAATTGTCCACTTGAAAAGGTAAGAGTAAGCTTAAAATTAGTAGTTAACAAACCACAGAAAGGCCTGGAGACTTTCTGCTACTTCTGTATGAGAAAACTCTTATAAGGAACTTGCAAAAGTTTGCTGTAGGCTGTATGCTTTCCAAACAGTTTCTACTCTAGCTGATGTTCCCCACCACTATGAAACTTTGTGCTTTGGATAATTGGTCCAAAATATCACCTTCCAGTCTCCCTTTGTAAGTGCTTCATAAGTAACTCTAAATACACCTTCTTTCTCATTTTCCCCACCTCCTTTCCCAAAGGAAGGAAGCCTTTCCTCTTCCTGCAACTCAGAGCAGTTGGCACAGAATGCAACATCACTTCCTGCTACTCCTCCTTCCCAAAAATGTTACTTTTTAAAGCAAGCTCTTTTACCTTACTTGAATTCAAATCTTTATGACAATTCAGACGAATTTCATAAAAACATGGATTTCAAAAAAAGTGTCAGACATAAAACTAAAGAATATAAACTTTAACTTTAGAGAAAATTTCACAGTGCTCCAAGTACTTTTGCTGCATTAAAAGTCCATAGAAAAAAGGAATCAGACTAATTTGCAATCATAAAAAGTTCAGGGATTAGACCAAAGTTAGCAGGAACTTCATTAATATATTTTGTTACCTGGATCTTGCCTAGATATTTGACCTAAACTAAATTAGCTCACAGAATGCTCTCCAGAAAGTGAGCTGACTGCCTGTGCATGGTATCATAATCTGTAAACATAAATGCAAAATACTTAAAATACAGAACAGAATGTGTAGGACAGTCATGCTAAAATGTTCCATTTCAGGTGTTGAACTATACCAATCTGGGATATTTCAAATGGGACACTCATATTCCATGTGTCAACTCAGGTGTCCCTTCTAAGAAATGGCAATTAGATTGGACATGGAGTTTTGATCCAAAACCCTCTTAAAGTAGGGAGAATTGATGGGAATTCCACTTGCTGAAATAAAACCATTACTGAAAGGAAAAAAAAGAGAAGGATTGGAAAGAGTTGAGGATGAACATGGAATGTGCAATACTTGCACATATCATCTTGCAAATTATTTTGTATGCTACTGCTCTGCTTCTGTAATTCAACAATCCCTGCCTCTGAACAGAGATTGAACAAAAATAAATAAAAAGGGAAATTTAGCAATAGATGGCAATAAGTATTTCTTCAGAAACTGTCAGTTATGTGATGAAAAAGCAACAGTTTGAGCCATTTTTAAGTTAGCTTAGTTTATGTAGAATCAGATATTACCAGAGACATTGATTAGAACATGACATTGCCATTCAGAATATTAAAAAAAAGAATCTATGGATTATTTCAGATATATTTTATTTAGAGGCTTATCTCTTCAGAAATAAATACGAACCCTAAGACTAAAAGTTTTGTATCATTCTGTGCATGTAATGGCTGAGTTGGCAATGGCCACAGTCCATTCTGTCAAATAATTTTGCATGTGTATAATGATGTATAATCATTTTAAAAATATTTATTAATGTACTTTACTTTTCAAGGACTTCTAAATAGGACACCTATTATGATTCTTGTTGTGTAAAGCCGAGTCCACCTAACTAAACTAACAATAGCTGAGCAAATATATAACATGCAATAGGTTTCCAGTTCAAAATAAATGAGGTTTACACTGGTTTTGAAATCCAAATCTGCAAGTTTTTAATGGTACTAGAAGATCCACACCTGATTCAGATGTAGTGTCATCCACCCACCACAAAGTCTATCTTCCTCGTTGTGTTTCTTCACTGAAAGAATTTCTAAAACCAAAAAATTTTTACAATTAACAATGAAAAAGGTGAGCATTTAGCTCTTTGCTCATCTGGGGCTAAGTATTAAATGGAATTTCTCATTGTTTTTGTGATTGATGGATATCTAAATAAAAATCTATCATTATACTAATAATGCCAACTATTCTGAATTTTTCCTTTGAGAAGACTAGAAACTTTAGCTTTCATAAAGATAATTAACATATTTCTGTGTGGTCCAGGAGTATATTAAAGCACAACAGAAAAGAAAGCATTTTCTGTAGTTGTTCAAATGTTACAACAGAAAATAAAACCAGCCACAACTCTGACTGTTTTGTGGCCAGAAAAAGAAAGCATCTGGAGTGTAAACTAGGAGGATCCCATGAGACATAAATGATCCAAATATGATCAGACATTCTGGTAACCAAATTAAATATATCAGAATATAGGCAGTTCTTTCAATCTACCTGACTGTATAAACAAAGTCTCCCTGTCACAGGACTGGCAGTGAGAAATTCCCTGAGATTTAGTGAGACAAAGGGAGACTTATTCCACACCATGTTCTAGGTAACATGGGTAAAGTTATTTGTATAATACACTGTTATTAAAGTACACAGGAGAGAGGAGCAGAGGACAGTGAGAGCATCTCATTATCTAAACCACTGTCTGTATCAGCATCCTGTCACTGTCACATTTTTGTATCTTTCATTCCGCACAGTCACCTCTTCTGGCAAATAAAAATGAACAAGGACACAGGGTGGGGTGAAAAAAGCATGTTCAGAAGGCTGGCGTTTAAAATAATAAAAAGGTATGATAGGGCAAATAGAAATCTCTCACCTATCAAAAACAACGGAATGATGTTAGAATGAGAGTAGGGCATGACGTGCTCTCTCAGCAGACTGTCAGAACTCTCCAGTCACAAAGTATTCACTGATGCATAAACACTGATTGCTAGTTTATGGCTTATGCCATCAGCAATCTAGCTAAGAAAACCTTCTGCAAGTTCTGTGAAAAGCTTTTTTTCAATAGAAAAAAATACATTGAAGAATCATGTATATATTTTTATAGAAAGTGGGTTTATATATTTACAATAAGAGAGAATATTGTAGCTTACCTTCATAGCAATACCAACAAGTTTTCCAAAGTTGTTTCCTCTGAAAAATAAGAAATTAGCCACTAAAAAAATCATCTTGTTATATTTACTGCATTCACACTGGGATCTCTCAGCCAAGAGATGAGATGCAGGCAGAGATTTAAAAGTCAATTTTCAGTCAACTGCTGTTGTTAAAGGAGATGAATTTTCTTTCCAGACATCCAGATTTGATATAATACATGGCTAAAGCTCTAATGAAGGCAACAGAGCTGCTGCTGACATAATCACCTGAAGAATTTGACAAAGGTGATGACAGATCTGATCTTTTGGATCTAGATGGTTCTCAATAGATGACTTATTTTTATCATTTAATGGCCAAAGTACTGAAGATGTGTTTCAGGCACAGCCAAAAGTAAGATCTGACATAATACTTGGCATTTGAAACCATAATTTCTGTAAGTTTAGAGAGAAATTACTTCATCCCATTTTCAAGTTTTTTGGTTGAAGTGGAGTGCTAGGTGATACACAAAGAGATATACACAAAAACGACATCTAAAACTTCCAGAGAAGAGAGTTATAATGTTCTCTCTAGTTTATGAGCATCTGGAGAGCAGGCTGCAAATTCCCACTGTGCACCTTCATAATTTTTCCCGA
Source organism: Pheucticus melanocephalus (assembly GCA_013398405.1). Lineage (NCBI taxonomy): Eukaryota > Metazoa > Chordata > Aves > Passeriformes > Cardinalidae > Pheucticus > Pheucticus melanocephalus. The sequence goes on along the minus strand of VZSJ01000343.1, from coordinate 3,073,603 downwards.
ACTTTGAAATTAAGCTCTTCTGGTGCTCATTTGTCTCCATTTTAAATAGTTTCACTTTATGTGAAATAATCTCTGAATAGGGTCCGGAACTCAGGTATTCCTGACCTCACAGATGACCATTCCATTGCTATATCCTGAAGTATAAGAATATAACTATTAACACAGAATAGAATTCAGCAGGAGAGAACAGGAAAAATCGCTCAAAGTTCTCTTCCTTAATTTTTATCCATCTTCCTAGACCTGGAAGAATGATTAAATTTGATGACTACAACAAGCTTCTGAAAAGGATCAGATAGCTTCTCTAAATGTTTTTGTACATGCTGTTATGTCCCCAGTGAATCCAGAGAAATACCTTGGACCTAATTCAAAAACTTTTGCTGTGGAAGAACTTTTTAAATTTTAAAGGTCCTAAAGTATTCACCCAATTTTGCAACAGTCTCAAAAGTTTCATGTAGACTGAAACTGTATTTTTCACTGAACAAAGCTATGTACTTGGAAAAAAAATACTCAACCCTGTTAAGGTATAACAAATCAGTAAAAAAAAATAAAAATAGATAAATAGATGCTACCAGGAGATATAAAGAGTAAAAAAGAAGGTATCAGGAAGGTATAACTTAAAAAAAAGACCCCAAGCACTAAAACCCACCAGTCGAGAGTCAGGAGGAAAAAAATTAAAAGAAGACAGAAGACAAAACCCAAAAGGAAGAAGAAGAGTTTAAAATAACAGAAGTATATGAAACCCAAAAAGAAATAGTTTGACTTTGAAACAAAATAATTTCTCAGCTGATCCATGGTTTCAAGTCATCTAGTCTCCCAGTGTAAAGGTAATAGCTGAAATTGGTAGACTGTATCAGAACCAAGCATTTAAAAAGAAAAACCTAAGTGAAAGTCGCTGTAAAACATGGGGAAAGATCAAGTTTTTACTTTTGGCTTTTCAGGCCTTTAAGGAGGTAAATGAAGGAACTTGTGACAGAAAGAATTTTGGAACACTTGACTTTTCAGTACTATATGATGGCAATATCACTGCTGTGTAGTACTATAACCAGAGAGCCAAATGCTCAGTATGACAAGCAACATCTGCGTGTGCAGGTGCCATCTTTCAAGTTGACAGAACTTGCTAATATTTTGGATAAGAGATGGTATTTTTCTTTACAAATTTTCAATGTATTTAATTGATTTCTTTTTTCTTTCTTTTACTGATACAATTGTTTTGGAAGTACTCGCTCCTGCAGCAATCAATAATCCTCACCACAGTCCCTGCTTCTGTCTTTTCCCACATGGCAAAATACACAATCATTTTTAAATTACTGGAACACTACATTTAGAAAGAGCCCATTTTTAGTCTATGTCATTTATCTCACCTAAGACAAACCTCCTTTGCAGGAAGCCACATCAATACTCCAATAAATCCAGACTTTAAATTTGTTGCTTTGAGAAAAAACAATTACCCACTGCCTAAGCAATGAAACAGGTCTCCTTTAAAACTTTATTTGTTACTTCATGATCAAAGTCTTTCACTCATCAGCAAAATTTTTGCTTATCCATTCATTCAGCTGAATATTCTTTCTATGACATTTTGCTCCTCTGTAGTGATTTTTTCATGCTATTTGTTATTTATTGTTAATTTTTTTTTCTAGGTGTCATACAGAAGTTGTTACAAAGCAAGATATGAGATGCAAGCAATTCATTACTGATTTTGTGTATATCATTGGGATTCTGTTCACACTAATTTTTGCAGACCCTCCAGAGAGTCCAGTATTCTAGATGTTATTTTCTGTATGAATTCTGCAAAAATTCTGTTCATTCTGTTTGAGTTCAGGAGAGACAGAGAAGAGCTTCTCAACAAAGCTGATATTTGCAGACATTCAAAATGGAAAGGTGTACCATAGCTCACTCCAACGAAATTAGAAATCATGCCAGATGCTCATATCTAATTCGTTTTTCCACAATTAATATTTTTTTTGTTCTACCACCATATTTCTTCTCCAGTTTTCAGCTTAAAAATGTATTAATGTTTATGTTATATCTATTTATCTCCTAAGTTTGTTATTTTGCCTAAGGAATTTTTCTTCCTCAGCAGTTGGTGCTCTGATGAATTCAGGATATTCAGCATATATTTTCTTCACCTAATTTCTGGACTACATCATTCAACCCTTTTAACCAATTCAAGACTAATAAATTTTAAATGCTGATTTGATTTTTCCTGCAAAGAGTATTGAGTAATCATCATCCTCCTTTCTGGGCAGCCAAGAAAACATGGATTTAATGAGAGGCAAGTGAATTAGCACACATCTGTAAGAACAGAAATCTCAAGAAGAGCAGCATACTATTGCCATCTTCATATATATTTTTCAAGTGATTTTTCCTTTACAAGGGGAGCCAATAAAGAGAAGCCTCCACAAGGAATCATTGAAAATTTAACACTGGAGTAAATACAGACATTTTTGATCTTCTTAGACACTTTTGATATTGAAAGTAAAAACTTTAAAATTATCAGAAGTCTATAAAATAGAATTTAATGAAGGAATTTAAGATGTTATCATGGCTTTTACCCCAGCTGGAGATGAAACTCCACACAGCCACTCGCTCAACCTTTCCTTATATAAAACCCATCCTGGTAGAATGGGGAGAAAAATCAAAGCAAAACTTGAATGTTGAGATAAGAACACTGTAATAATTGAAAAAAAAAAAAGAAAATGTAACAATGGTAAAATAATTATAATATTTTTAATTTTTAAAAAAAGGGCAAGAAAAAACAACCAAACAACCGGTGGTGAACAATGTAAATGCTCACCAGCCAGTGAGTGATGCCAGATCCCCATTCCCGAACCCAGACTGGCCACACTTCCGGGTAACTCTCCCTAGTTATATACTATGTTTTTAATAGGGTATGGCATGCTATGGTGTGGAATATCCTTTTGATCCATTTGGTTCACCTGTCCTGGCTATGCTCTCTCACAGTTTGTTTTTTGTTTGACAAACCATCTCACTGGCAGGGTATGAGATAGAAAAAAAGTCCTTGACTTAGGATAAACACAACAAGAAAAAAACCAAAACATCAGTGTGTCACCAACACCATTCTTATTCCAAATCAAAATAGCAGTACCGTAACAGTTATTGAAAATAAATTAACTGTACCCTAACTGAAACCAGGACAGATGCTCTCAGTATTATTCCCTCAGTTGTTAAAAGCACATTCTCACTAACTCAACTAGATAGATAAATTTTGCATGTTTTTCAAGGGAGCCCTTTATCACCTGCAAGGAACAGAAGGCTCACACTGAGAAATCTCTATCGAAGAAACAGATGAATGAGTCCTTCCAATTTGGCTTAGGCTACAGACAATAAGTTTTATCACAGGCAACTACTATTAAAAGCCACAAGATTAGATCTGGACTGATGTACCACAATTTATTGCAATCACAATTTTAGTTAGTTTATATAGACTGTAAGACACTTAGAATTTACTGAGTTGTTTTATTCTACACTTCTTCAGCTGGACATTAAGACCCAAATTGCTCTCAAAAGGGTTTGAAGAAGTGTGAGAAGGTAAGAAGATAGAGAAAACAATTTTAAACATTACCTGAAATTCATTTGAAAGATTAAAAATACTGTTTGCAGCTTTTGCTGGATTAACTAATTCTTATTCCTGTATCAGGCTTCATTAATTTGTATATTCATCCTCATTATAATAGCCATATTTGCATAAAAATAACAACTTCAGAATCATTATTCAGGTGCCTTATTCACAAACAGCCTGCTTTTTATGCCAAACAATTCTTTATTGAGCTCTCTAAGGAGAAAGAGAAAGAGAGAGAGAAAGGAAGAAAATATCCCTAATGAATATCCCCATGAAAGCAAGCGGTCTTCTTACAAGCTGAGCTTATAGGACCAGGGCTGTATCTCAACAGCTAAGAATCAAAACCATCACTCATTTATCCCTGACACAGCCAAGCCAATACTCATCCCATGGCTCAAATTTGCCCGTGCACAGATCAGAATTCAATGTGCTTCGTGTCCATCTGAACTGCCAGCCAGCTGGTTATTTCTCTGGGGGGTAAGAGCAACCATTGGAGAATTGCAGTCTCTGATGGGGTCTTTGTACTCTGTCCCAGTGTCTAAGGACATAAATCTTACACAGACCTACCTTCTGTATGTACACACATCTATCTGTCTGCTGTCAACAGTTCTCTAACAAGCAACCAAAAAAACACAGGTATTCCAACAATAATAAATTCTGTCAGGGACTTCAGGACAAGTCCCTGAATCCAGAAAAGCTGGCTGGTGAACAAAAAAAGAGAATTTAGATGCCACAGTATAAAACAAGTGTACTGAGAAGTGAATTCTTATAATGAGACAGCTGAAAATTCACATGAGGCAGACTACAATTTGAAGATGTATAAATAACTAATCTAATAGGCCAATTATATTACTCCCTTTAAATATCTCAAAACCAAGACCTGAACTAAATAAGTCCATTTCAAAATTCCATTAAGCTTCTTGGTACTTCTGCCCACCTCCAGTTTTGCACTTTTTTTCCCTGAAGCTCAGTTCTGAGCTGGCAATGCAATTGCACTTATACTCGTAAAAGGAGTAGTCAGGGAAAACTCATGAGGTCTACCAACACAATACCTTTGCACAATAAAAATGAGTGTTCAGAAGCCCAGAGGAAAAAGTAAACAGAACAAAAAAAAAAAAAAAAGAAGAGAGAGCCCAACATATGTGTTGTATCTGCAGCACTGAAGGCATATTTATAGAAATTAGTAGTGACAATAGCTGTGAAACTGTATAATTTAAAAGCCCACCACACCAAATTTTACTCTCAGTAATTAGATAAAATCTATTTACCAGCAAATACATCCATAGGGGGACAGACATAAAAAACATCTGAAAAATTTCCAAATCACATAAAATTATCTTGGAACACTAAGTGCATGGCATCTCTCAGAAACTGGCTCCTGTGATGGGACAATGCAATAACTACTGCCTACTCTGCCAAAACCAAGAAAAAAAATGCCTGTTTTCTCCATTTGTTTCAAATTCAGGCAACTTTATCGAGAAATTTATTATATCTTGTTTCTAACTGTAACTCACATCTTTGTGCTGTGCTTTGACCTTGTCACAGGCAAAACCAGAACAGCTAGATGTAACATGACAATATTCCTTAATTCCTATGGTGTGAACATTTGGTAAGCTGATAGACAAGCTCTGACCATTAGACCATTTTTTGTCTAAATCCAAATGTCAGAAGGGGAATGATGCAACTTAAATATAACTTTATTATTTAAAATTAAGGAAGCATCTTCATGAAAATGAGTCTTGGGTAGCACACCTCCAAAGGGAGTTTTATATAGTTTGATTACTTTTTCTCTTAAGGTAAAGCAAAAGAGGTGAATATAAAGACTTCCCCATTTCAGATGGAGAAACTGTTTTTTGGCTCTTAATCATGCATCCATTATTTACTGAATGTCAACAACTGAAACACACTGTGAATGTAAGTGCTCCCATACTAAGAGCAGCATAAGTCAACTTTTGCCTTCACACACATGTGGATTGCACATAAAAAGGGTCCAAGTTCTAAGATTTAAGCACAAAGCATTTGAGAACTGAAAAAATCCACCTTGGTTTAGCTCAAACACAGCTCTAAGTATTTTTTTTTTTTTTTAGAATAATGCTTTTACTGATAGAAAATTACCACACAGTCCTATATTATGAAGTTTCTTTGATCAACCTCTGAACAGCCACTGTAAGAAGACCTGGTAACAAAAGACTTCAGGATCTATTGTCTTTACTACTTATATCAGACTAGATGCTCACAATCCCTATATGTTTCTGCTTGTGAGATTAAGTGGAGCAATTTGGAAAGAATTTAGAGAAGGCTTTGTGACAACCTGATAGCAGCCTACTAGAACCTAATGAAGGCCTTCAAGAAATCCAGAGAGGGACTTTTTACAAGGGAATGTAATGGTAGGAAAAAGGAATGGCTTCAAACTGAAAGAGGGTAAGTATGGGTTAGATATGAGGAAAATGCTCTACTGTGAGAGAGGTGAGGCACTAGAACAGGATTTCCAAAGAGGTTGTGGATGCTCCAACCTTGAAAATGTTCAAGATCAGGTTGGATGGGTCTTTCATTGAGCAGCCTGCTTTAGTGGAAGGTGTCCTCATGGCAGAAGAAATTAAACTGATGATTTTTAGGATGATCTTTAGTTTCCTCCCAGCCCAAATCACTCTATGACACTCTTCCTACACAACACAGTGATTCTTGTAGCTTTAAAAATGCACAGTTATACTCCTTTTTAACTAAATCCTTTTGTAGATCTTTTAGTGTTAACCTAAAATAGAGAACATATCTATCAAAATGTAAAACCATTTAATTTTATATTCAATAAAATAATTTTAATATAAGTTAAATTATTCCCGAAGTTTCTTTATGTTCTAGTTTTCTTTGTTTTGTTTGGGGTTGTTTTTGTTTTTATGTAAAGAATTGCACCAGGCCAACATAGAATCACACAATATATTATTAAGTGACTTATGGCACAATGATTCACACATTTTTTACTTTAATGGTACTTGACTTCTAGCCTTATACTTCATAGGAATAAGTGTTCTATTGCATCATAATTCACACCCTGTCATATCAATGGCAGATTCAGAGAATTTGAATTTAAAGACACTAGGAGAATGGGCAAAGAATGACAGCTGAACTGTAAGCTTTGAAAGGTGCAAAGGAAACTGTAATCTTGGGAGCGTTCTGTGGTGTTGCTAGAAGAGACATGGGATAAAGTGAGAGAAGAAAATATAAGTTTCTAGGAGTAGTAAGTAAGGAAACAAAAGAAAGATTTATTTGCAATAAGTATGATAATGCAAGCATTGAAAAGCAAACACAACCGTACCTAATTACAGCTAGGACAATACTACCAAGACAAAAGAAATACCAGATTTTCAGTTTCTGTTCTTCCCTACTGCTGTATAAGTGCAATATACACCACATGTCAAGACAGTATGGTCTAACTATACTACTATCATCATAGAACACAGGTGTGCCCTTACCTTCCCATGCTTTCACCTTTTGGAGCAAAGATATTCATCTTCTTCTTTAAACAACAGAGGAGCAGTCTGGCCCTTTTCACTGGCATCTCCATAAAGTAACAAAGCACGAGGACACAAAAGCACAGTACCAAGTGTGAATGAAAAATTGAATAGCAGTAGTTATCTCACCAGAGCTTTGGAGCTCTTTTCCTGTTGATCATCAGCAGGGTTGCTCCTACACCTTGTTTACACATACAGTACAAAAATATCCATCAGTTAAATTTGTATATGATGGCTGTTATTTATGAAACTTCATGCAGTCATTTCAGTCCCTTTAATAATGTACAAGAGTGTATTTACATAAGTGCCCGTAACAATAAAGTAATGTATGGTAAAAATCCTAAAAAACATTCTCATCAGAACATGGAGCAGAGGGCAACACTGAAAATGATCTATCCACAAGAGGGTTGATAATTCATAAATCAATTGCAGATAGATATCGAGTTCTGAAAACCTCCATCTGAGAGGGAACAAATGTCAGCATTTCCCAAGATGTTGTTCAAGACAATACACAGTTTCATAAAAACTTGATCAAGAACAAAATTTCTCAGAAAGCAATGGAAAAATATTACAATGAATATGTAATTCAGTTTAAGCCAAAAGCACAGTTTGCCAGTGAAAAAATGAACCATGCATTTAGCCACCCCTCTTCTTTGAATAAAGACACTACACACTAATTTAAGATAAAAATTCATAGCAAGTACTTCAGGAGTTTTTTTATAGTCCCAAAATTCTGAAAATATATAATAAGCATGAATGGATTCATACATCTACTTACTTTATCATAGGTGAATCAGATATCCCAAGTTAAAAAAAACAACCAAAAAAAAAAACCCACAAAGAAAAAAGACTTACGATACCAGAAAACTAACCAACTCCCACAGCTCTGGAAAACACAAAAAGCAAGCTATACATATCTTTGCATAGGAGAGTACTTTCACACTGAACTATTGTTTAAGGCACACAGATAATTCTACCTGCCTCACTGTTCTTATAATAAACGGAACTGATGGATCTTTTCATGTAGACCTAAATTTCTACCTAAAATCATAGCAAGTGATAGGTTTTAATTTAACAACTTTCTGTTTTAGAAGGCTTACTCTTCCTCTCCAGCCTACTGTTCATCTTTCCTGAAGTCTCATCCAAAACTGTCAGGTCATGACAACAAGCCTTTAAAAGCATCAAAAGGCAGAATAAACACTCAACTAGAGGCAGACAGGAGGGAGCAGGAGACAGTAGGACAGCTGAGGACAGTACCTAGCTACACATAATGAGCTCTTCTTGACCCTTTTAATTTCTCTATGTCCCTGATTCATCTGCCATGTCTGCACTCAGCAACTGTGCCACCAGGAGGACAAAAAAGGAGTTAATTGAAAGTATTTATCTGGTTTTCTTAATATACACAATAAGAAGTAACGTATCTCTCTGTGCTGGTAATTTTGCCTCTTACAAAGACAAAAATACCACTACAAATTATGTTTCTTTATTTCTATCATCTGTCCCTTGTGCAGTCTGCCAGATTGAAGGAAGGCCCTGCTCCATTACTAAAAGGCTCCGATTGTCATAAG
>VZSJ01000343.1:3037549-3064846 GCA_013398405.1 Pheucticus melanocephalus | reverse complement strand
AGCTCTGAAAAAAAAAAACAAAAGCAAGCTATACATATCTTTGCATAGGAGAGTACTTTCACACTGAACAATTGTTTAAGGCACACAGATAATTCTACCTGCCTCACTGTTCTTATAATAAACGGAACTGATGGATCTTTTCATGTAGACCTAAATTTCCACCTAAAATCATAGCAAGTGATAGGTTTTAATTTAACAACTTTCTGTTTTAGAAGCCTTACTCTTCCTCTCCAGCCTACTGTTCATCTTTCCTGAAGTCTCATCCAAAACTGTCTGGTCATGACAACAAGCCTTTAAAAGCATCAAAAGGCAGAATAAACACTCAACTAGAGGCAGACAGAAGGTAGCAGGAGACAGTAGGACAGCTGAGGACAGTACCTAGCTGCACATGATGAGCCCTTCTTGACCCTTTTAATTTCTCTATGTCCCTGATTCATCTACCATGTCTGCACTCAGCAACTGTGCCACCAGGAAGACAAAAAAAGTAGTTAATTGAAAGTATTTATCTGGTTTTCTTAATATACACAATAAGAAGTAACATATCTCTCTGTGCTGGTAATTTTGCCTCTTACAAAGACAAAAATACCACTACAAATTTTGTTTCTTTATTTCTATCATCTGTCCCTTGTGCAGTCTGCCAGACTGAAGGAAGGCCCTGCTCCATTACTAAAAGGCTCCGATTGTCATAAGCATTGTCATAAATTTCTCCAGCAAATAAGCAAATACAACTGCCTGCACATCTGGATCTACATGTCAGAATCCTCATAGAGCACCTGTTGCAGACATCTTTTGTGAAAATCCTTTTCTTTAGGATTTTTTCCTTTCTGAAAAGCTGAGGCCTCAAAAACAAAATGTAAACAATGGTTATGTGCTGCTGTGGAATGCAACAGGTGTGTCTGTGATTGGGCCATCTTGAATGTTTACAATTAATGGCCAACCACAGACTAGATAGCTTGGACTCTCTGTCCAAGCCACAGACCTTTGTTATTCATTCCATTCTATTCTTAGCTAGCCTTCTGAGAGAAAACCTTTCCTTCTATTCTTTTTAGTATAGTTATAATGTAATGTATATATATCATAAAATAATAAATCAAGCCTTCCGAACATGGAGTCAACATTCTTGTCTCTTCCCTTATCCAAGAACCCTCGTGACCACTGTCACAGAGCATCCATTTAAGAAAAAGCATACACGCAAAATTTCAACAGACTTGGGATTGGGCCTTAACTTATACAAATCAATGCTCTGTGAAACATGTAAAATGAGGTTGAAAATAATAAAATTCTATTTTGAAAGTACTAAAAAATTACATAAATCATACATTTTGTTTCTAATTTTCTTAATGTAAAAAACAAAATAGTCTTCTGCAAGACAGAATTTCTACATGGAAGTGTTAACACATCCATTTCCAACTGCAATAAAAAATACATACTGGATAACCTAAAGCATTAAATACCATCAACCCAGTTTTAAATGTATATCAGATTGAGTGGGTCAGGAAATATAAGGCAGTTAAATGACACTGCTGGTACCAGCACTGAATAAATGCAGAGTCACAAAAACATTTGGTTAAAGAATCATCTAAGTTTATGAGGCTTACACAGACTGAGCTGGGCTCATTTAGCTTTTGTTAAAGTAGACCAAAACTTTCAGAACCAATAGATTTTTGAAATTGTACAACTATAAAATTTATGAGAGAAATCATGAAAAGAAGAATGTTACTCTTTGCATAAATTTTGAACTCCTGGGGGAATCAAAAGCAATGGTACATAAATACACAAGTCCCAAACAAAACCATTGCCTATTGCTTGTGAAGTCCTGTGACTGCTTATTACCATGGAATTCATGCTTGCTGGAGCAACTGGACACATGCTAAGAATGTGATTTAACTATCATTTACTCCACCAGAAATGAGGTATAAGGATGCTACTGCAATTCAAATGTGCCCTCTGCATTCATCATACAAACCTTATCCTCTGAGAGTACAAAGTACTGGAAGTTCTTGAAGGGATTTTTAAAGACACAGAATTCTGCATCCAACAAATTCTTATGTCAGTATATTAAATAAACCTTCCAAGTCCCTAAACATTAATTAGGTGAATTGCTTTTTACTTAAATAGAACAATATTTACTACTTTCATTCAGTATATCCCCCTTACTCTTTGTAAAGAAAAAGTTGTAGCAGGTCTTAATACGAACAAACAAACAAAAATTAGAACTCCCTGCTCTTACCTATTTAACGCTTTTTTTTGGGTGACTACTCAGTGTATTTGATACACTTGGACTAAATAATGAAGTTCTGAGCTTACCCTCTGTAACCCTCATCTTCAAACAGTTTCTTTAGAATTAACAAGAGAGATCACCTCTTTGTGAAAGCATCAGGATGAAATAATAAAAAATTTTTGAGTTCCTTTTCAAAGACAGGATATTTATGTACATTATTTATGTCATATAGCAAGTTATTTAATCCTAAATAGTCTTCCAGTGGTTAACTGGAGACTCCAGGAGATAGTCTGAAGAGAAATAGTGACACAGAACAGTACTTCAGTCTTGCTAATCCCATTCATAATAGGTTTTTAATTTCTATTTTGTAGATTATTTCCCTAGGACTCCTGCCCAGCGCACAAAGATATAGACAAAGCTTAAATCACCCTTCCTCCATTTTTCCAGTCAGATAACACTCACCTTATTAGGGTGAGTTACAATACCAAATAACCTGTTTCTTTCTCTTTCTGGAGAGGAAAGGCAAACCTGTGTCATTCCAAGATCATGTTTTCATTTCAGTGCAACTCCATAGGCAGTATTTGCTGTAGGATGCGTATTTGCCTTCTCCAAAGAGCATGTGACAATTGTATAGTTCATCCTGCCACTTAAGACCACAAACTGTTTTAGAGACTGGCAAAATGCCAAGTAAATGATTATTCAGTGCTGCTTATGCTCCTCCTCTTCTGATCTCCTCTGGCACTTGGGGAAACAACCTGCAAAAGGAAGAGGTGTTGGGGGGAGGAGAGCAATCAAGAAGACAAACTGAGACAAATGTATCAAGAGTAAGAGTAGCTTGTGGTTTTAGTTCCTTCATTAAGAAAGGCTAGGACACTTTAGGTCAATTATCTAAGAAAGCAGAATCTAGGCAGGAAAACTTGAAGTCAAGTGCAGGTACTTGAAAGCACTTGCTGCGTTGGTAGACTGACTGACTCATTTCCACTTTCTATACCTACAATATAAATATATTGCAGTAGGAATAATTTCACAGGATGACCAATTTCCATTCCTGCTGATAGTTCTATTCTACAAATAGTAATCTCTAGCTGAAGACTGGTATGCATGGGTGGTGATGGAAAATAGTGAAAATAAATAGAAACAATTCTTCTTGAACAGGTTCTAACAGAAAATCAAAGACGTGGTATACACCACAATGAATCTGTTTTTAATCTGTACTGTGTATTCACATCCTCTGTGAATATGCAGTAGAGACTCATAACATCTCAGAGAGTTAGACATACACTCCTTTATATTTTCTTCCAGTTTCTCAGCACAAGGAGTTGGTGAAATTAGGGGCATCAGAAAACATACAGGAGAAACTAAACCACTGTAGAGCTTTTCACTGAGTAAAACGTTATGGATCATGTATTTCCAAGTAATGAACAATTTTATGTATATTTAAAAAAATTAAGCCCCTTTTCTGCAACTTTTTGTTCATAAATAAAGAACTTTGAGTTTCTTTACACAAAGAGAAACCACAGCTCTCATATATTTTAAAGCATATATTTTGTTACTGTTCAAATTTTACTTCTCAAGTCATGTTTTCAATTTTCCATCATTTATATTTTCAAAACATGAAATAGCAGCATCCATTGCTTTCCACTGAAAAGTCTCCCAATCATTGCAATGTCAGCTTTAGTAAATCACAGACTCACAGGCTTGTCCTTTCCTCGGCAAAAGGATGCCAAGCCTTTGCAGGGCAGAGGGAGACAGATGGGAGACACAAACCAGTTTTCCATAGTTCCACACAAAATCAAAATTAGCTAAATATCACTCCAGGATTTTCAAGTAAAAAAAAAGATGCATCTTTTTTAAGGCAATGTTGTAAATTTGGAATGGCATCTTTGTAGGTTTTTGCATCTTTGTGGGGAAAATTGTAAGCTTCCAGAAGTTTTTAATTTTCCACATTCTTCGTGGCAAATGATTTTTTCTTTTCTGCTTACTCTATGTATTCTCTCTCTAGCCTCAACTTTATTCCTCTCCCTGTCTTATTTCTTTCCTGCTTTTCCTCCTGACTTCTATGCAAAATAGACAGCTTTTTCCTCCAACAGCAAACTGTGTTGTTCAGAAATAGGCATGTGTGTCTACAAGACAAAAAGAATAAATGTTTTAGAGGATGAATTCCATTACCTGCCAAATGGTCCTTGAAAGTTAATGAGGAGTCCTCATATTGGTTCACTCTCCTTGAATGTAAAATCATCTATAGAATTTTTATACCTCTTCAAAAATAAATTTGTTTTTATGACTTGCATTATTTTCAGTTCCTTGAATTAGGCTTACAGAAAATTTCATTTATTCTTTTCCACTGTAGTAAATTGCCAATTTAGACTTATAAAAATCAGGGGAATATCTTTATTGCAGTAAACTACTGTAAGTTATTTCCTTTACGTTGTTGTGTCCCACAGTAATGAGAGAAGCCATGAGTGTGTGCATATCTTCCTTTGGAAGAAGAAATATGAGCACTGTTCCAAATAATCAGAGCTAACTTATTCTTATTCATAGGCTCTTCTTTTTCACTGTTTAAACATGCTTTACTACGACTGGGCAGACTGATGAGCTGTTTGCCCGAGACCATGTTCAGATGGCTTTTCAATTTCTCCAAGGATGCAGACTCCACAAGTGTCCTGGCTAAGCTGTGCCAGTGCTCAGTCACTGTCAGAGTGTAAAAGGGGTTACTGTCCAGAGGGAAGCTCTTGTATTTCTGTTTGCGGCCCTTGCATCTGATCCTGTCACTGGGCACTCATTAAAAGAAGCCTGGCTCCATCCTCCTTGCACTCCCTATTCAGATATTCCTAAAATTATTTCCCCTAAGCCATCCCTTCTCCAGGTTGAACTGTCACAGTTCTTGCAGCCTTTCCTTCTGTGAGATACTCCAGTCCCTTCATCATCTTCATGGCCCTCCACAAACTCTTTCCAGCATTTCCGTGTCTCTTGTACTGGGAAGCTCAGAACCAGACTCAGAACTGCAGGTGTGACCTCACCAGTGCTGAACAGAGAGGATCAGCACCCTCAACCTGCTGGCAACACTCCTCATACAGCCTGGAATGGCAGATGCCTTCTGTGATGCCAGGGCATGCTGCTGGCTCTTGTTGGTCTCAACCAGGACTCCCAGGTCCTTTCATGCAAAGCTGCATTCCAGGAAGTGAGCCCCAGCATTCCCTGGTGCCTAGGGCTCTTCCTCCCCAGGTGCACATTTACCCAGAGTACTAACTTAGTAGGACACCACAAGGTGATAGAGACTGGAGGAAACACATTATTCCACAAATGAACATACACTTTCATTAGCATCTGTGTGTGTGTGTACATGTACATGAAGTTTATATTCTTATTTTCTTAAAATAAGCCATCTGTGCATGTACATTTTCTATATATTAAACAATTTACATTATTTACAAATGCAAGAACATAAAGATGTCTGCACATAAAGATATTTGTAAAAGACAGTGTAAGAATAGACACATCTCTTCCCAATGAAATTAATTTAAATTCCTTACTTTCCATGTTATTTGGTCTGACAGCAAAGAGAAATGAACTCCAGAAATATTTTTTAAGGCCAAGAAAAATCTCCATTTTATGAATGTATGATTGGCAGTACAAGTGCAGACAGTTGAACTGTTGAACTGGTACCTTGCTTTCATTTTGGTGGCAGGTAGACCTTAACAGCAGATGCCCAGAAGCCTTCCCACCAGTGTATCAGAGTTTTATCGGGAGTTCAGCTGAGAATAATGGAATAATGATAATCATTTTTATACAGCACACAACATACACTTCACATAACCATTGATATAAGCCCTCCTCAGTATCTTGGGTGCTACCAGTCTGTATGTTTTGTTCTGAATTTGTCATTCGTGCAGCAAGATGATAAAATTTGCCTGAGGCTAGACCAGAGCTAAACTCAGAATTGGCAGAAAGAGATTCCTGTTTCTTTGGTCAATTTCCAAATCACATCCTCAGGCAGTAAACGTGAAATTGAATTTTAAGGATGCATTTTGCTCATTATAAGGCTGCCTCTTTTTTTTGTTTGTTTGTTTGTTTTAAGGTTTCAGTCTCCGCAAGACTATGGCAAAACACAGAAAGAATAAAAGAATGCCCTTCCTGGGTCTTCACGTGAAGCCATATATTTCTATGCCCTATTCCAACAACAGCTAGGACCAAAAACTGCAAGGAAAGCATAGAAAGGAATGTGTACAGTACCCAGTGATGTATATTACTGCACATACCCTCTCAGCTTCCAGCAATGTGGTTCTCATTAGTCAGAAGTGTCACTTTGAGGTTAATGTCTTCCTATTGTGTTTGTATCTTTACTACTCTCTCTTTGCGTCTTTTACATACCCCTTTTCCTCTTTTCATTCTTTTCTTCCTCCTTCCCAAATATTATCATGTTCCTTCCTAGATCACTAAATGTGCAGTGCCTGCAGACAGTTCACTCCTGCCTCCTTAGTTGTTTCTCTTCAGACAAGGCCTTGTCTTGTACTCCATGCAGCCCATTGTGTCCCACGTTCCACAATCAAAGGGAGCAACAGCAGCTACACTTTTTCTCACTTGCTTTAAAGCAGCTGTCATATTACACCAGCTCTCATTCCTCTTGACAGGCTCTATTGGGATGGGAGAGGTGATGCCTACTATTAGTTTGGAAAAGTAGATGTGTGAAAGTTTTAATAGACTTGGGAGCCATTTCAACACCTCTACTTCAGCCAAATTGATTCCCATAGTTCTCAGTTCATCTCTTTCATGACACAGGTAGCAGTATGTCCAATACAATCACTAGTTTCACAAAAAAAAAAAAAGTGGGACAAAAAGGCAGTTCTAATATCTTCTAAAAAACATTTGCCTCCACTTTCCTTAACAGCCCTGTTCTCAAATTAATTTTTTAAGTTTTTCTTGGTATTTTTCTAAAAATTCTCCTCAGGCTTAGATTAAATATGCCCTTTTTTAAAAAGAGAAACACAAAATTTATTAGCATTAAATATTTAAAACCCATTCTTCCACGTAGCAGCAGTAACAGCTTTAGTAAGGACTGGAGTTTCTGTTGTTTTCCTTTCATTTATAATTTAAATACTGACAGAAATTAATTTAATTCCAAGCAGAACAATACTTACCCCAAAAAGTTGCAAAGTTTCTGTCATGCTCAAACATAGAGAAATACTTTCCCTAAATGTGTGACTGCACTAAAAGCAAGGAGAATTTCAGCAACAAGCCAAAAAATTGCCTATTTAAATAAAAGTATCTCATTCTGCTCTGTTACACAGATCTACAATACTATTATGCATGACATGTTCAGCTGCTTATCATGTATTGTAAAAGGAAGAGATTACTATATGGTCACAGTCCATACAGAAGCACACACCAACCCCCCAGTACTTACATGTGGGTGTTATGTCATTCAAAGGAGCATTACTGCAAAAGAAGAGTCATTCTTGCATCAAATGAGGTAATAAACTTGTAAATGGTTATTTTTTGAAAGTTAGAATTAGCTCAAACTTATATATGCATGACTTACTTTTTTACCGCTACATTATGACAGTATTTGTATGTAAAGTACAGCTATAACCATTAGAGTGTAATAGTCTAATGTGGAAAAGCTTTTTTGAACAAGGTATTATTTGGACTATGCCAGTGATATGTGTTGGGTTTGAGTTTAAAGAAATCCCATAGTTATTCTAGTACTACATTCTGGATGTTGTTGCAAATTCTGCCTGTGCAGTTGAATAAAGGATAGTGATGCCTTAGGATTTAGCTTTTATATTTTTCAGATCCTGTACTGCCTTAGTGTATAACTCTCAAATTCCATAGCCTGATTGCTTCTGTTCTCCCATTCTATCCAGGCAAAACAATTCCTCTCTAGGCTTGAAGCACACGGACACCTTATTGTCTCAGGCCCTGAGAGATGTAAACAGCGGAGTGGGGAGGCAAACTTGGAGTAAATGACTTCATTACCTGAAACGGTAATTGAGGGTTTAACCCCTGATATGTAAATGGACCAAATTTGTAAGTGTATGAAAAACTGGTGACCATTGTCCATCTTGGTTGTAGCCCCTCAGAGGCTTCTGACTCCCTAAGGTATACCTAGTGAAGGCCTTAAATAAACACCCACTTTTATTCTCTTAATTTTGTCTAACCTCTGTTTCAGGTAGCCACTCCAAAGCATCAATAGGAGGACTTATATTAAAATAAATATTTTGTACCTGAAGACTCTTATTCACATCATCCAACTGAAGGACCTAAAATGGAAGAATATTTTATTCTTATTACATTTTATCCCTTTAACCTGAACATAAGCCTTCTGTAAATTAGGGAGAAACACCCAAACACCTACCTTGATTTAATCTAAGATCAGATCTAGGTCTTTGACCAACCATTAAAAAGGTTGTAGCCCAGACTTACAGTAGGATGCATTTCTCAGAGGAAACTCAAACCTCAAGTTTTCCAGGCATATCTTCAGAGGAAACTCTCAGCTCTCACTGGCTTCATGAGGTGTTGAAGGTTTTCAGTCACCTTGATAATAAAGTATTTTGCAGAAAGTCTTTTGAAGTGATTTGTGAGATTTATCAGCTCACTTGTTAACACTGTTTAATTTAGTACTATTTTACTATATTACAAAAAAAGTGCTAAAACAACCACCAGAAGTCAGAATATGCATTGCTTGTACCCAAACAATCTAAGATGACATAAAATAAATTAAATACACTGCCAAAGCTTTCAAGCATTTGTGATGCGCCACATAGAAGTCCTTAAACACGTCCTCCTTAAATTAGCTCTGATTCTCTCAAAATTCAGAATGAAACATAATTTTTAAAAATAAAAAGTAAGAGAAATAAAGTCCCTTCTGAATATGGGATTTTTTATCTGAATGCATTAGATTAAATCACATATTTACACTTGTTTTTGAATTGAAAATATTTATTTCTGGCTTTAATTTGACAGTGTTTATGCTCTTGTTGGTAGAGGGACAACAAATGCCATGATATTATCTTTTTTTGATGATGAAAATCATTAGCTATTGCTTCAGCTATGAGATTTTGTGTAGAAAAAATGCAAAATACTTTAGTCCTAATAATTTCCATTATTTCAGGTAATTAGGGCAGGCCTTTCCTTCTAGGTTTTAAAAATTTCAGGATGCCCACACATGACTATTTTCATAATTAAAACTCTTCAAAACCTTCTATCAAAAGGACAAAGATATCTCAGAATGACAAAAGAACTGAAGTTGCAAGTGAAATTTTTTACTTCATTCCCGCCACATAAGCACGATACCATTATTTGCAGTTTGATGAGATCCCACAGACCAGTTTTATACTGCAACCGCAATGACTGCAAAGACTCACCAGGAGCTGCTGGCAAAAGCAAAATGTAACTGACCAGCTCATCTCCTCAAGGTGGCATCCACATTCTTCCTCCCAATGCCATAAGCATTGATTATCAGTCCAATTCCCAAACCAGTCAGCCTGCTCTGCAAAGTTAATGGAAATTCCAACCTCTTCTATCTGCAGAGAAGCCAAAGAAAACTTATCTGGTCTGGTCCCTGTCTCCCCAGAGTTCATGGGCTCAATACTTTTTTCCTCCACTTCAGTGCCTCCTTGGAGATCTTTCCTCTGTCACTGCCTCAGGACAGCAGTATTGTTCCACCTAAATGTAAATGAGCTTCTGCAGATCTGGTCTGCAGTGCCTGTATCACTGTTATTTCTCTGTATGTGACAGAAATGTAATTTAAAAATACAGGCAGAAAACATACACATCATTGTGCTGTTGAATTTGTTCTCAATTCTTCAGTGAGCTGTGTCATGCTGAAAACTCCTCTGTGTCACCAAGAAAAAGGACAGACTTCAGCAACATTTGATACAAACTTGCTCTATAATATTATCCAACTTAGCTAATTATCTTATTTCTGCAGGCATGCCTATTAAACACACACATTAATAATGCTAATTAACTAATTACTGGACTTGTACAGCTGTGCCACCAGGTCTGCCCCACATATCATATAAGTGTCATTCCAAAACAGAAGCCATTACCAGCTATACAAATGGAAACAAAAATCTTTCTGCAAGGAGCTGAGACAAAGCAGATGTGAGTTACATTAATATCTTGTTTCAGAATATCAGTGCAAATTTGAAACAAATCCCTTGCTGTGCCTACTTACTGTGCATTGGTTGAACACACTGATTAGGCAAGCACAAATCAGGTTACCTCCACAGGAAATCAAACTGGAAGCTCTGTTTCAGGAGTGCACAAACCATGCTCTATTCCCTGAGTACAATATACAACTGAGTCACACACTGCAGGGGCATATTCAGTCCAGAAGATGAGATTAAACCTATTTCAGAGAAAACCCTGACTAATATATACCATAGATGTTCTATATGGTGTTCTCAGCTCCTGTCTAATGATCCTGTCCTACTTTGTGGAATTACATGCTGATGTAGACCTTGCCAAACCCTCTGTCCAACAGCCTGGTAAGTCTGAGCCTTACAGATGTAATACTGCTGCAAAAGAGCATCCAGCCAAAGGCGTGCTTACCCCAATAGTCAGTCTTCAGCAGCAGTCAGTAGAAGATGGTTAGGCAGGAGTTTGGGAACAAAGAAAGCAAGCAGGCATTTGTATTCCCTATGAATACTTTCCAATTTGCAGCTCTATGAAATCTTGAGCCAGAAGCAATGTTGTGTTAGTCAGAATAGGAAGAAAACATTCTTTATTTGAGGAAATTATCTACTGTTTTTTCATAAGTTCTTAGTATCAGCAATAAGCGAAGGGTTGTAGAGGTTACTTAAAAGCTATGCATTAAATTAAAGAACAACTACTATCAGTTTGTTATGAACATTAAACCAGCATCATCTGCTGCTCCATATTCCTTCTGTTGGAAACTGTTTTACCTCTCAGTGACCTATATGATTTTATTAACCTTTAATATCTGAATCCTTTAGTCAAGAAATAGGTAGCTGAAATTTTGCAAAACACTGAGCAATACCACAATGAAGAAAAAGGAAACACATAGAATTGTGAAATACCTGACCTGACACAGATGCTGTCAGCTCCCAGACACCTCCTGGGTGTGAGAATGAGTTTTCTGCCATCGGTAAAAGCTGTTAGACTGCCTGGTTTATATCAACAATGCAGTTTTTCCTTCCCGATTTCCCAGTCACAAGAGAGATGACAGCATTTTCCAGCTTCAGGTTTAATCCATTATCCTTCACAGGGTGATGTTAACCTGCCATACTGAGGTAAAACTCCCAGATCTAACTGCCATTAGCTTTACTTTTTTTTTCTGTCCTGCTACGAGTTCTAATATATTGAGTTCATTAGGACTCTCAACCACAAAGCTCTGACTCAGGGTAATTTTCAAGGGGCTTTTCCCTCAAAGTTGTTTTTGTGGGTTTTGTTTTGGTTTTTTTACTTTTTTTTTTTTTAATTTATTTCATTGGCCCTAATTTTGAAAAAGGTCAGGGCACCAGGAAAATGAGAAGTATTTCCATACATATCATGTTGGGATCAGATATATTGCAAAAATAACAACAATCATCTATGGTTAGATCTCTGTCAACCTGAAAGTCCTCAATAGTTCTGAGAGCTTTCTGGGCTGTGGGTTTTTTTCTTTTCAGTTTATTTATTTTCTTTATTAGTTTTCAAGCATGAAGGCATGTTTCCACAGAAAAATATTTCTACTGAAGATGAAATCATTGAAGAACAATTGTTCTGGCATCTTATGTTTAAATTATGACAAAATCATCTCTTTAGATAAAGAAAGCCAGCAACAATAGCTGAAACTGATAGCAAATTCCCAGAGAAATAAAGATTCTTGCTGGATCTAAAGAAGTCTTTGTCAGTTCTAATTCTGAAAAGTGCCAGGTTAATATTTTTGGATCCACAGACATTCTTCTGCTTCATCAGTTCACCTTAATCAGTAGGCAGACCTGGTAAAAATTTTGTCTCCTGACTACTGTCTTCCCTCTCTCCCTTCATAACACTTCTAAAATTCAAAAAAGGTATAAGACATATTCCGATTTATCTGACACTTATGTAGGTAGCTGCATGACCCTAATGCACTAACGCATCTCACAGACTGTGAGGGTAATAGAAAAGTCTTAAATCCACATGAGAGAGGAGCTGAGAAACTAGGAATGAGGCAGGAGTTAGAAAGAACTCAGCCCAATTCCCATATTTTAGTTAAGCTTGTAGCCAGGTAAAATACCATAAATTATAATCAAAATAAAATAAGCCAATGAAAAAAGAGCAGGGACAGTACAGCTCAATTTATAAAATCTTCAGAGAGCAAAAGTAATGGGTGCAAGGGCACTCACTGCTTTCTAAAGCTGTGTGATAAGATTCTTGGGTAACAGGCTAAAATAAACCTTCTGAACACAAAGAATTGTAAATTCATTCAAAAAAATTAATGGAGGGGAAAGTTAGGCTCTCAATGCCATGATGTGCAGAAAACCTGATTTTAAATATTTGCATGTTGTGACAAAGAACTCTTTCAAGTAGCACGAAGTTCATACACAAGGCAGGAGCAAGTTCTCCAAATAGCCAACTTATTTAATCTGATATAATGTGGTTATTTATTTATTATCTATAATCTATCATTTAAACAACTTCTCTACTAAAAAAAAAAAAAAAAACACTATCTGAAGGCCTGAAAACCAATCCTGCCTTCAAAAGATGCATGCAGAGAAAAAAGTCTCCAGAGAGTGATGGGACTGAAATCAACTTCACAGATTCAGACATGATGATAGATGTGATGCTTCTGGGAGATCATTTTTCTGCAACCAGTGATCTATCTCACATTAGCACTGGTACAGGACCTGCTGCCCTAGAGCTGAGCCAGAAGAAAAGTACGTGAGACTTTCAAGAGCTTTAACCTTTAACAAGAAATCTGATCAGCATATTAGACAAGGAGTGTGGTTCCCTCTATTCATATTGACATTAGCAAAGCTGTTCAGGAGATGTCAAATCATACTTCATGGATTTTTTATAAATACAGCTTACTGTTGGATTCTTACTGGCATTTATTTCACCCACTGTTATGCTAATTAGGTAAATTGTTGAACATTTTCTTCCAACTATTACCAAACTTCACTGAAAATATTTATTCTACTTTTAGCTATAGACAGGTTGTAACTCTTGATCTGAGAACATTCAAAGGCAATCCATCTGGCAATGCACTTTAAATTAGCTTTTGTTCACAGCTTAATTCAGGCAGACAAAATGAAAACCAATCCAGTATATTGCTTGGTGAAGATGTAATAATGGATTCCCAAATGACAAAAGGGATTCAGAAACTTGAAATCTTAACACCTTCTACATTACTCATTATAAGTTACAGTGCTACGAAAATGGACTATTTGGAGCTGTCTCCTTCTACTGATTAGTTTTAAACAACACAATAATCCTACAAATAACTGTAACGCTCTATTACAACAAAGAAACACAATGGTTAGCAGTGTGGTAAAATTACAAAAATGTTGTACAAGTATAACCTCTAGCTTTCCATGACTGAGGAAATGTCATGAAGCTGTCAGAGAAGTTTTAGGTTGAATATCAGAAAATGGTTTGTCACCCAGAGGGTGTCTGGACACTGGAACAGGCTCCCCAGGGAAGTGGTCCCAGCACCAGCCTGAGAGATAAGTGTTTGGACACTGCTCTCAGGCACAGGGTGTCACTCTTGAGATGTCCTGCACAGGGCCAGGAGTTGGATTCAATGATCCTGATGGGTCTTTTCCAGCTCAGCAGGTTCTGTGATTCTATGAAAATTACCACCCTGAAGGCTGGAACAGGCCTGTGAGGTGATAGAATTAAAAGATAATTTCTTAGAAAATAAACTCCTTATGGAGCATATTATAAACAGTCCTTTACAAGAAAAACAAACCCCCACTGCCATATCGCCTAACATCATCTTAATCATTCTACATCATTCTTAAATCCATACAATTGCGAAGGTGAGCCTGTCTAATTCAGTGTCATATTTCACTCAAGATATTTCCAGTTCAGCACACAAAATACTAGCTAGACTGATAATATTTCTGAAAGAAAAAAAACTATACAGGGGAAAAGTACATATTTTTTACAAATGTGACCAATTTGGAAACCTTAGTCAAGCAAAACCTCCAGTGGCTTTCAGCAGTGTTTTGCTTCATTGAGACAAAATTGTCAGATCCTAATGTGTGCTGAGCACATCTGCTAAGGTGCTGAGCACAGCCAATTCCAGTCAGCTCTCCTGCCAAAGTCACTCTCACTGCTGATATAAAAAAGGTTGGCTAAGACCATGCGAATGTCTACTTCCAGTTCAGCTTGGGAATACTTGAATATGTTATTATAACACAGAGACTTGTTTTAGCATAGAAGCTTTTGCTACATAACACACACATCCATGTGGCAGTTGTATTTTTCCCAAAGATTAGCATTAATTCTTCACACCTCCATTTATTACTCAATTATCACATCTTATTTTTAGGATTTAGTCTCTGGATATATATGTTATCATGATATAAGCTTTGAAATAACAATGATCTCATTACCACCTAAATTACATGATCAGATTCTCCTCCATGCTCTTGTTACCTTTACCAAGAGGTGTGATATATCTTACGAGTGCACTGCTCACTGGGGCTTGAGTTTGTTGGTTGCTTAATCCTTTTTTTCCTTCCTAAAGGCACTGTTACTTTGGAAAAAGCACAACATACAAGGCAAACAGTTTTGAGTACAGTTTTATCAGTGCATGGCATGCATCTGGTTCTAGTTAAAGTGCTTAGATAAGAGTGTTTGTAGTGTCTCTTCAGGCAGCACCAATACTCTGACACGTATAGCTGTGAGTAAAAACTCAGCTATGCCAAGAGGAGGGAAGGAAGAAGCGAGGAAGGAGTGAACTGAAACTCAACTTGTCAGCTCTGGAAGGCAAGTGATATCTTTTCCCATATCAAATTAATGGCTTCATTATTAGGAATTGCTGATGAATTGATTACAGCTCATAACCTAGGGTATCCATTTATATTTACACGATTTAATGCATATTATTAAAGCTACCTGCTGGCTTTTAACAGCAGTGTTTTATTTCAATACAAACAATTAAACCCTGTTGTTTAAGGAACAAAAAATACTTTTTTTATAAACTGCACAGAAATTTTATAGCCTAATTTGATAATTAAACAGGACTCATTTCTCTGTGTCCTCAGAGACCACAACAATGCTCAATGTACATTGTTGGAGGACAACTGTCCCTGCTAATAACTTCTTCCTTGCTGTGTCATCAACATAGCTCCCAGACGTCTGATGTTCATCTACCATGAGGTACCTCAGAGAGACATTAACAACATCAGTACCTACCTTCTCAGTAAATTAGCACCTTCAAAGCACCACCATCATTTAATGTCACTTGGTATCACATATAGCCGTAAATTTAGCTTCCTCAAGAAGGAAAAGTGGTCTATTCTTTTTGTCATTTAATGACACTTGTCACACAGCAGAGAGCAGGAATTAGTGCAAATATTAGCTACGGTACATTCCTAAGGGTTTAAAGAACATTTTTTTACTTTCAAATGATTTACAAATCTGATCTCTGAAACTCTCTGCATGAAAGAAAGGGAAAAAAACCATTCTAGATACACAGAAAAAGTCAATAATTGTAAGGCAAACAGATTGAATGATATTGCAGACCCTCGATTAAGAATGTGAGTCAATATTACTGATTTCCTTTGTCCTATGTCTATTTTTCAGTTGATGGTTTGAAGGATCTGGAGGTCTCTCTACGAAAACATTGTGACTAATACATGGAAGGACACAAAGAGAAGTTGTTTAATTTACATTATTCAGAAATATGGGCACATGACAAGTCTGGAAGAGGCCTCACCTTCCTTGAAAATGGTAGAACACTGAAGACTGAAACCAAAAGAGTTGATTTCATGTTATGAAACCTAACAGTAGCTCCTTAATATTACAAAAATTTGCAGGAAATATGTGCTTATCTATACAATTAATTATCCTGTATGTTTAAACAAGTGATATGCTCAAACCTAGCAATCTACATGTTCTGATCACTGCTTAAATGAGAAACTGGTTGTGCTGACATTCTAAACACACCATGAGAGAAGTGCAGTACATCACTGGGTAAAAACTGGTTGAGTGGCTGGGCCCAGAGAGTGTTGATCTGCTGAGAGGCAAAAAAGCTCTGCTAAGGGATCTGGACAAGCTGGAATGGACAAATGGGATGAGACCAACAGTCTGAGGTTCAACTAGGCCAAGCGCCACATCCTGCTCTTAGGTCACAACAACCACAGCACTGCAGGCTGGGGGTAGAGTGGCCAGGAAGATGCCCAGTAGAAAAGGACCTGAGGATGCTGGTCAGTAGTGACTGAACATAATCCAGCCTGTGGCCAAGAATGCCAATGACAGCCTTGATTGTATCAGCAATTGTGGCCAGCAGGACAAAGACAGAGACTGTCACCTGTGTTCGGCACTAGTGAGGCCACATCTTGAGTGTTGTGTCCAGTTCTGGGCCCCTCAATTCAGGAAGGGCATGGAGGTGCAGGAGCCAGACCAGAGAAGAGCAACAATGCTGATGAAGGGTCTGGAGCACAAGTTTTATGAGTAGTGGCAGGGGGAGATGGAGGTGTTTAGGCTGCAGAAAAAACAGACTTAGGGGAGACTTTATCACTCTCTGCAACCACCTGAAAGGAGGTTCTAGTGAAATGGGATCAGTTTCTTTTCCCAGATAACAAGTGGTAGGACAAGAGGAAATGGCCTCAAAACGTGCCAGGGAAGGTTTAGATTGGATATTGAGTTTCTTCACCAAAAGAGTTATCAAGAACAGAACAGGCTGCCCAGAGAAGTGATGGACTCACCATCACTTTTGAAGTGTTCAAAAAACCTGTTGATAGGACATGAATGGACATGGTTTAATGGTGCACATGATGGTGGCGGTATGTTGATGGTTGGACTTGATGATCTTAAAGGCCTCTTCCAACCTAAACAGTATGATTGTGTGAAAAATCATAGAACTTATGATAAGCAATTACCATTTATTAGTCAAATCTCAGGTAACTTGCAAGAGCTGGAGATTAATTTATTATTTGAGTTCTTATCTGTCTCACTTTTTCAAAGTTTAGGATCACAGAACACCCTATATGTACTTTGAAGTATTCTGGCTCATATAATTAAACCTGTATATATTATTATACAGTAATCACTGGTATAAACAAAAACAAAAGCAACTTATTGAATTGTAACTGCAAGTGTTACATCACAAATATGGTAAGCAAGTGATAAAGCACAATTATTAAATTATTAGAAGACTCTATAGATGATATTACTGCTCTCTGGAGAAGATGCTTCTAGATCTCTGCCACTAAACTTCACTTTTCTATAAAGTCCCCTTTTTCCAGAGAAAGGGTCTTTAGGTTTTTTTCCACCCTGTTTTCATTGTTACCCATAAAACAGCCAAACAGCAATAACAAGAATTATTAGACCTGACCTGCATATTTTTTCAAGACTAGTGCAAACCATGCAGGATAAAAGATAAGAAGAAGGATATTTACCATATTACTGGAAGAAGAGGTGGTCTAGAGTTGGGATTTATAGGGAACAGAATAACAACTGCCCATCTGACAGGAACAAGCATCCAAGATTTCAAAAGGAAGTCAGGGATGGCTTAATTATACAATCAACATATAATTGAAATGTATAATGTATAATAAATGTATAATCAAAACCCAGTCAATGCAGGAGGGAGAAAAACAGCCCCTACACCCTTCACTGTTTTTAAGTAATAAAACACTGTTTTAAGTAATAAAACATTGTAATCTAGGGCCAAATCAATACAAGTTTTCAGGGAGTTTACTTTCCTTTTTCACAGTGATTGCCATGGTACTAACATGTTACAGTCTCTGTCTAGTTCAGCTTTCTCTTGTGATGCTCTGGTTGGACAAATGGAACCAATAACAATGTGCAAGTGCCTGAATTCTTTCTCTTGGTGAGTTCTTCTGTTGAGGAATGGTTTTGCTTGTTAGCTGACCAGGGGCTGGGAAAGTACTGAACATAGTTAGCTGAGCTTTTGCACCTGCAAGATAGCGTGTCCTTGGGCCTAGCTGAGTATGATAACAAGTAGACAGAGAGACATGGGAAAAAGGGAACGTTAGGCCTGAGAGAATGAGGAAGAGTTGATGGTATAGCTTAACCAATAGACTGCTTAGCTTTAGAATATGCATGAGCTGAGTACTTGTTCTGTATAAAGTCTGGTGCTCAAACTGAATAAACGAAAGCTTTCTGATCACTCATATTGAGTGCAGAGTTTTCCCTGCCCAGACAAATGGCTAAACTGCAACATTCTTCCCTATAGAACAAGCCCAGAATGCAAATTAATATGCAGTAATGGTATCACATTCTACATATCAAATCTTGTATAGTTGCCATTATTCATGATTGAGACAAAACCAGTCAGGATTAGCACAATTTATATTATCTGTACAGTAAATCTTCAGAACAAATCTAGTTTAATATAAAAACCCCTTCTCTCCTATAGCACATCAGAAGTTTATATCTTTAATGCCAGACAATTAACTTCTTTGTGAGGCATCTAATTATTCTAAAAATAGATACAGCAACATGATTAATCTGTGCACATTAAATACACATAATCTCTTTATAAAGGAGTACTCTCTAATCTAGATATAATGAGTTACTAGTTACAACTACATAAAATTAATATAGCTGGAAACAATGTACTTATCAGTTATACAGTATGACAATGTGCATTTAAATTCCTTTGACCTATTTAACATGGGTGGGTGTCTTTCTTGTGCACAAAAATTTACCCTATCCTTTGCTTCTTATCCAAAGCACCATTGCTTTCTATAGTTCTTGTTCAAGCCTTTCTATTTCCGCAGCTAATGGAACACAGGTTCATTTTTAAAGAATCTGGAGCATGCTTGCTCTTATTGAGACTGACTAGGAGGTAGTAAATAAAACTTTTGATGGCTATGCCTTTCAGCCCAGACTTCTGGATTTTGAAAGTTTCCTGATCTATTCTGTAACAGATGCAATAATCAATGATTCTTTAAGAGCAATGGAATAACAGAGTTTCACAGTTCACAGAGCATATTACTTCTCTTTGTCTATTTTGAGCCTTCCAGCTGTTAACCAAGCTCATCTATTTCAACTATCAGCTCAAGAGACAGGATGAGTTCAATACTAACTCTTTTTCATATCAAAACCATTAATGAGGAACTAAAGAATTATCTGGATCCCATCTACTAACACAGAAAATTTAAGTAGCAAAACAACACTGCTCACATGCCCAAAAGGCCCCTCTAGCTAAATAGATGACTGCGGAGCTTTCACACATCTCCTCTCTATACAGTATCCTACTGTATTGATTCTGGTTTTGTGTATAAAAACACGTTGCACGTATACTATATGTGTGAAGCGAGGAAATACATTAAACCTGAGCCCAAGGTTAACAGGTTTTGTACTTTTAGCTATTTCCCATGTCAAAAATGATCAGGATCTTTCTCTAAAACCAATGCAACAATTAAAAATTCAAAAGGCACTACTTTGATCACCCTCAGCCCCATGTTGGTTGCCTTCATCCCAGCACAGGACTGCTTTTACATATGTTATGGATTCTAATTTTAAATACACAGGATATTTTGATTCCACTGCTTCTCATAGTTAGCTCTTCAATCCAGTAGAACTATTTGTTATTTAGACTGAACATTGAATTATTTTAACTAGCAAGACTTCTTTTCTTATCCTTAAATAATTATCTGTCTTCCTAGAGATTGAAGTTAATGTTTGTGTGGACATCTGATTAGCCAGAACATATTTAATTCATCTAATCCTTTTTGTAAACCAGTCTTCCAGGTCTCCCTAATCTAATTATAATTAGCCAATTTTTTAAATTGGGTGGATATCTTGATATCATATACAGGGTTGTGTTTTAATTTCTTTTTAAAGCAAAAAATGTGCTTATGTAAGTCATCACTGGGTCCAGCAGTCTGACAGCTTCCAACATTTGATACAAGAACTATATATAGAACAATTTCAGATGAAAAAATATTCTTGCAAATATGGTTTAGGAATTTATTTCAGGTGTGAATCTACAAATTCACATTTGCTGTCAAATGCACTGCTGTTATCTCTCTGCCAGCAATTGTTTCCAGACACTGGACAGAGACTGTCACTCAACTCAATGAAAAACTGTTTCAGTCACACTTCAAAAAATTAAATGGGAGTGAAAGATTTTCTAATTTTCTCTAAGATATCAAGTGTATACTGCTGCAGTTTGGGGTTGTTTTTCTTGAATAATGAAGCTCTATTTTGCTCTCTATGCATTCATTAAAGGAATAAAAAATGCATTTCCAGTACAATATTGTCAAAACTAGATTAGATGGAGCAAACTGCAAGACCGTGTTTTTGTTGGTGGTGCATTGGTTTGTGTCTGTTTCTTTTGCTATGATCCTTAACTGACAAAGAACATTTTAGATTCTCATAGGTATGGAGATAAACCTTAAATAATATCTGCACAATATATCACAAAGGCTGATACAAGTTTTATTGTTCTCTGGTATCCTAGCTTATTAAACTTTTATTGCTTCTAACCCATACAAGAAAATTCTGGAAGCCAGTGAAAAGCCACCTTTTAACATTTTTGCCTTAGACCTTATTGACCAGAAAGCCTTGCACTATTTAGAGGAGCAAGTGTATTTCTTTCCATTTGATGATAAAATGGTTATCATGATAAATAAACAGAAAAAAGGAATTTTAATTATGTAAGCCATGAGTAAAAATGCTACCACATGATTAATAGCAACAGAAGAATGTTCAACACCTGTGCTTTTCATTTCAATACTGTGACATTTTCATGGTTTGGCAATGATAGTCCCCAGTGCAGTGCACCCACCAAGACTATCAAAAAGCACATCCCTGTCTCTTTTTCTTGCTCTCCTGTTTCCCCCTGCAACTGGCTAGAGAGGAGAACTGAAGGCTAAGAAGGCAAAGGTCACAGGTTAAGATAAGAACAATAAGAAAATTGAAAGCAGCAATGAAATAAGAAAACAAACAGTAACAGCAACAATACTAATGGCAGAGGCTATAAGAAAATTCATACAGAAAAAATACCCCAAACAACAACAGACAATACTGGGCAGCTGCTTTTGCCAAGTTTTGTCAAAGGCAGGAAACCCTTCCTCCTGGAAGACAATCTCTCCCCCTGGCTCTAGCAAGACATGAAGTGGCGTAAGATGACTTCTTCCCCCTAGCCTGCCTCCTGCTTACTGCAAAAATTTACCCTATCCTGGTCAAAACCAGGAAAGACATTAATGAATTTAATACTATAGCAAGGTAGTTTTAGAGACAATTGATTAAAAACACAGTATATTTTAAAACTCCCTTGTCATTAAAATGGGAAGAAAGCAGATTTGCTTGTTGTAGCAACCGATGTAAGTAGTGTACTAAATCTCTACATTTTTAGAAAAACTATTTCCTTAAACAGGACCTATATAGTTTTTCCAAATAATTACTCTCCTGGATGTTTAAATATCCTCTACTTAATACCACAACCTTCTACATAGGAAAGAATAGGCATTTTGAAGATATGCTTCTAAAGAAAAAACTGTGATGTTTTCTTACTAATCTACGATTTAAAGCCACAAAGAGTCAGAGGTAATTTGTTGGCTTAGGCAAACTCCTAGGATATATAGGATATACACATATCATCTTAGATTACTGTAGGACCTCCTATCTTCTCTGATCCCATTTATTTTATTACTACTAATAAAGAATAATTTTGACCAAGAGCATGCACTACTATCTGTGTTTTGCACAGTGATAGAATCATAACCTTGGCTCACACAATTTTTTAGATGCCACTTTAGATAGTAAAATAACGATTGGCAATAGATACAGATGCTCCAACTATACAATAGAATGTTGTAGACACTGTGGAAATCAAAGCCACCATAAATCCCAAGGCTTGTCTCCCTGCAAACCCTTGCATACAATTTCCAAATCCAGCGCTTAGGGAAGTAAAGCAAAATACAGCTTAACTTTGTAAACAAACAAAAAAAAAATCGTTTACATACTTCAGAAAAGAAGAAGTGTGATAAGAAGTCTCCATCATTCCTCATTTACTCTTCCTTCTTTCTCCTCCTATTCCTTTTCTGTTGAAGACATGCCACTCAGATATCAACACCAGAGAGGCCACTACAACCACAAGGTCTTGCAAACTTGTAAACACAGGTCAATAAGTTATTTGGAGTACAAAAATCTTGAGTTACCTCTGACAGAGAGCTCATCAATGATGATAAATCCATTAAGAAAGAATTAAGTATATGAAATTAAATTCACAATATCATGATATTTAGGCTTGCGGGGGGGGGCTTTATTTGAGGGAGGGATTTAAACATTTCCATGTAAAGATGTAGAAGATAAAGTGAAGATGGTTAACCTCCTTCAGTGGCAAGTCTCAAAACCACTTGAAGTAGATTCACAAAGGCTGGATTTTATTCTTTATCTTAGGACTGTAAAAGGACATTCTAGCTGAATTGCAAGTATGCAGCAACACACACAGCAGAATTTATGAATCACAATATCTGTAGAACTGTTAGCCTGGAAGAAATTTAAAGGGTAGGAGAAAGTTGTAATGTAGAACAATTTCCATTCCAAAGTATGCAAAGAGTGGTTTAAGTTTTTCAGAATATATACTACAATTCTTCACAGCTTTAGGCTAGGTAATTCTCTCACCTAGAAATAATTTATGAATTCACAATCAAACTTAATTTCCATTTTCTGTAATATTTAACTATCTAATGAGACATGTTTCATTCCTCATACTGTAGTGTAATCTCAAAACCAATACTGATGCCTTGAAGATAGTTTGATTCATATATCAATAAACTGACTACCAGCACTAGCAACAGCAATCCTACTTGATCCAAGATAAATGTTTATTAAATAATTATTTAATTCTGGATTTAAAGATCAGAGACTCATAATATACCTATCTTTGGGCAGACCATAAGAACTTTGATACCATAAGACTTTGATGCATAAACAACAGTTTCATAAGTAGTGCAAGATCAGAAACAAAGTCATTCCATTTTCTGTTTTCAGACTGTTTTAAGGAAGAACATCCTGCAATGTAGAGATAGAAAAATCTCTGCCGAATTATCTGTTATACTAAAATTAGTAGTACTGGCAAGATGAAACTGTATGTTCCTGGACAACATACAGACCATAATAATGCCCTGCATATAGAGTTTTATACAGAGATTAAAGAAACACAGTGTAAATTTCAGCTACCTATGTACAATGAAGAACAAAAAACAAATGAAATATAATTAGCACATGAGAGCCAGCTCACCGAATTCATGCTGGTTACTCTTCTGCTTGAAAAACCATTTACACCCAAAGAGAAAGGAACCTGAGATCATAATTACTCATTAAAATTATACACAATCAAAATGAGCAGCAGCTAATAGTTGTTCAGACACTAGATAAGAAAAAAGACATTAGCAAACATATTAAAAATACATGAATGCACAGATCTGAACAACAGCAGAACAATTATGATGCTGAAGTTTTATAGTGCTTTACAGAAATGTTCCCAGGAAATTAATTCTGAGGCTTAGTCTTGGTGACATTGGTATGAGAACTGTACACTGCTAATTAGGATATGGCAATAACAAACAAGTTTTAAATTACTGGTATTCAAAATTCCAGAAAATCTCAACAAAATGTTTGCAAAACACTCCATAAACAGTCTACTAAATAAATAATTTTCCAACTGGACTATAGTACTAGTAAAAAAGCTGCAGCGACATTTAAGAAGAGTACATATGAATTTATGTGTATATCGTCTAAATAGAGCATATGTTCAAATATTTTGCATACTAAAGCTTAAGGGCCTTCAAAGTTAGAAATTAAAGGATAAAACTGACTCTTAAAAGAGTTGAAATTGAATTTAAGATTATATAATGAATATTTCTCCTTACTCTTACAATTGCATGAAAGAGCATTTTGACAACCAATAAAATTTGCAAGTTCAAAATAAATAGAAACTAATTCACAAACAAACATTTCATATCTGGCAGTCACTGCATGAAAAAGAATGCTACAAAAATAAGTAAGACCAGTTTGAGCATCATCCAAGGCTAATTTGCACCAGTTTGTACATCTTTAAATTGTGTGCAAACTTGAGCTTTCTTCAACAGGACAAGAGTATCTGAGCTTAAAACAATTTGAGAAAACAAATGCAGTTAAACCAGGTAGAATAATGAAGTGTATGAACTGGAGACACACAGAGAACAGAAAGAAAAATATGTTGTATTAAACACTTCACTGTTCTTAGCTACCCATAATAAAGAGGGGAAAAAAGTAATAGAAGAAATAGAAATGTTTTGTCATAATCTAGTAAATTCGCAATTGAAAGTCAAGAAATTCAAAATAATACAGAAAATAAAATTAAGAAAAACATCTACATAGACATTTAAAAAATTTAAGTAGCATTCCAATATTATCTAAATTAATATTTAATTCCTTTTTGCATCTTTTCCTAGGAAACAATATAAAAAGTATCTTAATATCTTTTCTATTCAAACTAATGAGATCAAGCATAAAAAAAGAAATCTAGTTTTCTAGTTTCTTGGTAACTCTTAACATTCAGTTATTCAAAAGATGCCCTTTCCTACGCACACATGCAGGGGATTATATGCAAGCATCACATTCACTCTGATGCAATCTTTTTTCTGTTGTCAAATACTGAAGCAGTAAGCAGCTGCAAAAACTAGCCAATTCCTTATGTGTATACCATATTTATGAATTTCTTCTAGATGTATGTCTTATCACTTAGACGCAGTGATTTTCATAGTTTCTTTTATGCTTTTGTTATTAGCCAAATAAGCTAATAAGAGAGAAGTCTCTTATGACTCTGGAGGAAAGTGAAACCAGCAAAGTTTTCTGGAAAATTGTCACATTTTAGGAATTGTAGTCTCCAGCTGAGTGGTCCTGCTAGGAAAACACCCCACACTGTTACTCACTTCTCCTCTCCCTCCAGCTGAAGGGAAAAAGGCAAAGATCACAGGTTGAGATCAGAGTGATTTACTGGATACAGCAATGAGATGAGAAAACAAACAGCAACAATATTAATAATAATGAAAGGTGTAAGACAAAGAAATTATTTACACTGAAAGCCCACAACAAAATACTGACCAGCTGTTCCCCACCACACCATCCTTTTTCCCAACTGGAAAGGAA
This sequence comes from Pheucticus melanocephalus, assembly GCA_013398405.1. Taxonomy (NCBI): domain Eukaryota; kingdom Metazoa; phylum Chordata; class Aves; order Passeriformes; family Cardinalidae; genus Pheucticus; species Pheucticus melanocephalus. The sequence goes on along the minus strand of VZSJ01000343.1, from coordinate 3,039,351 downwards.
CAATCTCCTTATTGTAAGCAAGAGAGAGAGCCCCTTTTCCACAACCCTGGCAATGACATAAGATGGCGTTGAACAACATAATATCTTTGTCATGCATTCCCCCACTGATCTGGGATGGAACCAGGACAAAAAAAACTTTTAAGTAGAACCAAGACTATATTAGAAAAAATTGAAGAGACGATCAGAAACAGCAATTACTGTGGAAGACATTTGAGACTACCATAATGAAGCGCAAGTTTGTCGTACTACCTATTCCATTCATCAAAGTAGAAACTAACAAACCTGACTAAAATGAAAAAGTCACATATTTAGTGTCAATGAGAGAAATAGAAGAAAACAAAAGCTCCAAAAAAAAGACAGAAGTTAAATTCTGGCTTTCAGTTTTTATCACAAGCATGTGAAGACCTGCTGCAGGTAACTTGCCTGATCAGGGTTAATTACCTCTCTGTATTTACATAAATGTGTTTCTGGGCAGAGTTGGTAGAGCTTACACAGAACCACCAGCTCAATCTGCTTGCTCAGAGACATGAAGAAATCATGTCAATCAAACATCATCGTGACTAATCAAACCCCTGATGTGCATGAGGCCTTCTTGCACCTACTGTTTGTTTCCCAGGCCGATTTACAATAAAATCTTATGAACTATTACTGATGCAGAAAAAAAAAAAAAAGACATTCATCTTTACAGCCAACTATTGATTGTTTAAGTGTGCACCAATATTTTCCCTAAGCTTTCTTAGTTTTCACAGGTCACAGTTTCAGAATGCTGTTTTCTTTCTAAGGGGTAACACAGAGCACCACTCCAATATCTACAGGTGGGCTGCAGGTTGGATGGCTGTGTAGCACACAATAAATGTTTTTCATGCTCACAGTGTGAGATTTTCTCATGTTTCAAATTTACCCAATTATCTGAAAAAGCTGTACAGGATACTGCTGCAAAAAATGATATCAGAACAGATTTAGACCTCTTTACATGGTGCATGAAAAGGAAAATATCATGATACAAAAAAAGTTATCAAAATTAAATACTTGAACAGAATAAGATTAGCAATAATGCAAACTGTAGAATTGGAAATTAAAAAGAGCTTAATTTGTATTGATGATAATTCATTTTAAAAAGTAATTTCTAAAGTTTCTAAGAAAGCTGAAGGTATCACCAAAGAGAACTAAGTGGATAACCATAGTGGTTTTATGACAGCTGTACCAATGAACCCAAAAAGCAAGTGAAAGATGGTTTCTTTAGATACACCTTGAAAGGTAACAGGATGCCCTCTGGAATCCTATTTGCTTAGCCTTAGCAAATCTACTCCAAACAAACATTTGGGACAATAACCAAATAAAAGGCTTCTGAATAAATTAAGACTAAAATTAAGGCCTTGGCACAAAAAAAGTTCTCTCTTTTTTTTCCCCTAGTATTTCTCGTTCTGCTACAGAAAATATCTGACATGTCCATTTCCCAAACACAGCATAAGTTCTACAGAAATAAGAGAAAGAGAAACTGTGAAGAAAGGCTCCCTATGGAGGATTCCTCTCTGAGAAGGTTTAGGATGTTGTCAAAACACATACAAGTTGACTCTTATCAGTTTTAAGAAAAGTATCTCAAGATAAGAGAGAAAAGAGAAATATTATTCTCGAAGGGAAGAAAACAGGAGTGGGAAGAGCAGAGTTAAGTATAAGCCACAATCTAAGAGAACTGGGGCAATCCAAGAAAGGCAAATGGGAGGCTGGGACATAATTACACAGAGCAAGGACAAAGTCCAATATATTTGACCAGACTGAACAGAGAGAGGGGAACCAGCACA
>VZSJ01000343.1:2922602-3032549 GCA_013398405.1 Pheucticus melanocephalus | reverse complement strand
TGTCACGCCACTCCTGTGTCCTGCTGCACACACGGCCATTCAGGGGGAACCCAGCACCATCCTGGGTCCCCTCTGGACTGCGGCCATACCTTTGGCAGGAGCGTGCAGGGCTGGCTCCAATGCACCAAATAAGCAAAGTGTGCAGCGTCCACTCCTCATATCCAGCAATCTTCTTCTTTGGGGTGCTGTCTCATACATTGTCCAGGCTTCTAGGCTCGCAGGTCTGCCCAGCCATAGCTCATCTGGATTTTTAGGCTCTCAGGCTCTTGGTCTGCCTGACTCCACCATCTTATTTCTCTTAGGTCTGCAATCATCTTCCTGAATCACCTTGGGATCACATTGCTTAATATTTAAGTCCTTTTCCCAAGCCACCATAGGACCACATCCTTACTGCTCTCTCTACAGTTCTCTACCCAAATCACCACAAGATCACAGCAGAATCACATCAGGCTCACCAGCTGTTGCCATCTTATTGTGAAGCTCCCATACCTTCTCAGTGATTTCTCAAGGGCAGCTTCTCACAGCACTGACTCCTTCTTCACAGCACAGCCAACAAACTCCAATTCTCCTCTCAGCTAACCCACTCTTTTGTAGCACTCATCTTCTTATTGGACACAGCTGTGGCTTATTAAAAGCAGGCCTGTTCCTAATCTTTGATGATTAGTACACCTCTAATTCCTCAGGTGTGAGACTACATACTGCACTATATTTTCTTGCATTCTATCCCTCCACACCCAGTGATTTGTTTTTCCCTTACAAAGTGCTGCAGAAACATTTTCCATTCTTTCTACTAAAACTATTTTCCTACCATGTACACACAGATCACAGCAATTTTCGCCTCAATTTTTTTAATCAACATGGGAAACACGTGAGTGATGCGGTTTGCACCTTTTGCTGTGCATTTCTTCCCTTCTTTTTATTATTCCAAGTGTGTCACTCATCATATGAATTAATCTAGTTTTTCATCTGTCTATCCATCTACATATCCATCCACCTGCCCTTGACTTAGAGTGATGTGATTTTGCCTCTAAGCAATACAATTAAATGTAAAAGTTATTGATGTACTATATGTTACAACAAGCTATTTGTCTTTGCTGCTAACAAAAAACCAATATATTACCTCCAGTAACTGTTCACTTTTACATTAACTCTAAGGACTACAAATACATGTCCTGAAGTCATAATATGACTAATACACTTTGTATACTTACTGCTTATGGATAACATTACATTTAAAAATTACACACACTGACATCACTTTTAGGATTTAGAAAACACAGGCCAGGCAATTAGAACTGCCTTAAATGATCTCCAATTTTACACTAAAAGAAACATCGCAGTGTTGAGCTTAGATTAATTTGTTCCAGGAAAAGAAAAAAAAAGAGAAAAAATGACAATACAACCTGTTTACTGACTGAAATATATAAAAAAATTCTGGAATAAGTAGGAATATGTACTTTTAAATTAAGAAAAAAACCTGTTTTAAAACTCTCTTTAAGACTGGCAGTCTGCTTAACTCTGATCTCAACTTAAAATAAGTGTATTTATCCCTGTCTAGGCACTACTAAAAGAGCCAAGAGTGTCCCTGCATTTTCATTCAGCTCTTCAGACCTAAGAATCTCAATTCCAACTATTCAAGTAAGTATGGCAGCAAAAGGGACATCTCCAAGAAAGACTAGTTTGGGTAAGACTCCAAACTAGTTAGTCAGGACAGTAATCACTGTACTTCCTCCAGGATGTGAAGAGGTAACTCTCCTAAACTAATATTTATTAAAAATGTAATATAATCATGGCAAGCTCAAACTTTTTTAAAAATTGTAATATTCATTATACATATGTTATAGTAGCAAAGTAGTCCTTTATCACATTTGTTTATGCTGTTGCTCAACATAATGCAAAGTTAGGTTTTATGGTTTTATGTAAAACCATGGTTATATCACATAGGTTAGCTACAAAGGATTTGAACCATTCAGGTTCTATCTAAGCTTTGAATTTCTAATGACTTCCAGTGGTACGAGGGTTTAAATACATTTAGGACTCTGGATCATTGTCTATCAGTGCCCTCCTTATTTTCATATTACAGAATAAGAATGCAGCCAAAACCAACAAAAGAGACACAAAAATTACTAGGTGTATACATTATACTTTCTTTTATAAAAGCCTTTTTTTTCCCCAAATTTTCAAAACTAATGCACAGGTAGTTCTCCCTGAATAGGAGGAAAAATTTTGTTACTGTGCAAGTGAGCAGGTGCTGGAACAGTGCCCAGAGAGGTTGTGGAGCCTTCCTCACTGAAGGTACTTGAGAACCATCTGTATGCAATTCTAGGATGACCCTGCTTGAGCAAGGAGGTTGGATCAGATGACTCACTATGGTCCCTCCCAACCTGACCCATTCTGTATGTCTGTGAAGCCTGTCCCTTTACAACACTCTGAGGAAAATATCATCTCCGTTGAGAGGTAACATTTGTACTTTTCCCAGCAAGTACACTTAGGCATGAATCCAAGTGCATATTTGTTAGTAAACTTGCAGCTGTTGACTGACTGTGGCTCTCTGTCTCTGCAAACACACTGGAAAGTGAGCCAACCATTCCTAAATTAAAAAATATCTGAAAAAGGTGGCATCCATTAGCAATCCATATGCACTACAAAATGGTGTGGATGAAGGGGTGCATTTTGTGCACTCACTCCCAGCAAACACTTCATACAAAAGAAAAATTTTTAAATTCAGAATGCTCTACTTTCTATCTTCAAGAAGCAAAGGGGAAGCACCAATCTGTGAGAGTGATGACAGGAGTTTCACAGCCCTGCAGGACCAAAGTTCTGTGACAGCCCCAGATCCATTGTAACATGAAGTCCACCATTTTTTCCAGAGAGAAAGGAAATTATCAACTACAGCCTGTAATTTTCACCTACCTGGAGATTTCAATTATATCCCTTAAAAAGAAACAAGGTAAAAATAGGGCATGAACTAAGGACACCTTTGATTAAAGGATTCTGTTTACTACTGGAAGATTTTACTAGCATTGATGACTTTTACTCTTGTCATTTCTACTCAGTCTGATCCCTAGTTCATATTGGTTTTCCTTTAGGTATTTCTTCTATTCAAAATAAGTCAAATTTTGCATCCACCCTCCTCTTGCTCTGCTCCTGGGCAGTTACTTTGCAGCTCAGACAAGTTTAAAGCTTGACTGACTGTATAATCTTAGATAGGAGCTTAGTCCATATTTGCACTTTTAATCCCTTCAAGGTCATTAAAACTCAATTAATTAATTTCAAGATACAACTGAATCTGGACGGGTCCATTAAAGCTAATTACCAACATTCCATACTGCTTGCAGCCAGGTAGTGAAAAACACATTGTCTTTACATTTCCTTGTTCTGTCCAGAACAATTAGTATCTCACGTAGAAAATTAAAAGTTAGATTATGTCAAAGCAACAAGCCAGATATTCTGACCTTTTGGTACCATAAGTCACTGTGGGAAGAGCTGAGGTCCAAACCAAAAGGAAAGAAAGAGTCTGGAGAGGGTGTCCTTATAAACAAAAACCAAGGAAAAAATACCAGAGAAGTTCATTTTCTGAAGCCAGGAGCGAGATTCTGATCCTGGTGAGACACTCTTCAACAAACTGGTTCAAATTGTTTGGTTTTTTTAATATAAGTACACTGCAAGAAATTTTATTGTTAATATTCAATTTCAATTTATTCAAATGTAAAATTACTTTTCCCATTTCTTTACATGATTGTCCGAATAAAAATGGAAGAAGATTTAATTTTAATTGTTTGTCTGCTGCCGCTTTCTGCTAGTAAATCCATTAACCAAGAAACTTCAATGCTTCTTGACTTGGGACCATCTTTACTGTGAGCGAATTAACTGGAAAAGAAATCTATTTGGAAGGTGTACAAACCAATCAAGAAGCGAAGATAAAATTATTAAAGACCCATTCTTATGGGACCAGAGATAAGCAATCATTGGTTGAATCCTAGCTCTGTGTCTAGAACAGTCCTTAAGAATCCTTCAAAAAACTATCCAATACTTTAAGCAAAGCTAGGAACAGGTTGATGCAACAGAGAATGAACTTTCATCTTTGTAATATATTCACAGCATTGAATCTAAAGGGGAAAAGCGCTGGAAGAAATTTGACATTTGAAAGTTTATATACAATAGCCAAAATATCATAGCATGTCACATCAGAAATGGATACTTTGACAGGTAACAATGACAAAGCCAGCTAAGTCCGCTTTCCTTTCAGGATTGCCATTAGACCAACTAGATTTTATCAGTGTTTTTTGTATATATGATGCCAAGATGTTTAACTCCCTATGAGAGACGACCATTTTTGAAAAGCTTTAAAACAGCTAAAGCGCCTCTAAACCTCATGAGCATAGAAAAATTTAATTGGTAAATACAAATTTACAATTTAAAAATGTACAGAATACATGACTGAAATAAGGACATTTTAACCACATGATAAAATTTGCTGAAACACAAATACTAACGTGATAATATACTTTATGTTTTTATAATGTATGTTATTCTATGTGGGTTTTGCAGTTCAGAGTCTAAAAATGTATTTCATTGTCTAATGAGATCCATCAATAATTTAATTAAAATCAAGTCTCTCTTTCTCACAATGCCAAATGTGTAGACTAACATGTTGGCAAAGGTCTGGAAGAGCAATATGTGTCAAGACAAAAATTTCAAAAACCCCTAAAACTTAAATTCAGCCAGCCTTCCTTTACCAGAACACAAAAAGACTCATTAACTTTGCTCATTTATACATTACCTCTTAAAAAAAAACTAATTAACTTAAAAGCATCAAATGTCCTCAAAAAGAATCTCAATCTATGATACCTCTTCCCTTCCCTCAGTCTTTCTGATGCATCCTCAAGAATCATTAAATTACTTATAGACAGGAAAAGAGCTTCATATGTAGAAGAAGATAACACTTTTCAATGTTTAGTGCTGGGACTGGAATATTTCTGCATGGGAAGATTTTTGTTTGTTTGTTTGCATAGGGGGTTTTCTTCATTGGTTTGTGGGAAAGGAAGAAGTAAAAAGCATTGGTTTTTTTATATCCATTCCTCTAAAACTATATTTCTGACAGATTGCCATATTTTGTTCACAAAACATACAGCAAAAGAAATTTTAAAATAAAATAAAAATAATTTCTTAAAAAATCATAAATTAGGGCTATCTAAGAGAAAAAGGATCCAGACATTACTAGGAAGTGAGAGAGGCAAACCCTTAATCCTTGATTATTCTCCAGTCACTTTAAGAGCATTAAGAAAATGGAAGAGCTTGAGTAGTCGATCCTTATCCTAACCATTAGATATCGACAAATATGCCCCACACCAGTCAGTCTCCCATAGATTCTGTAAAAAGCAGTCAGCAAAAGTCCCAAAACTGTTACATTTTACAGTGGTTATTTATAATCATACCAGATCTGAAGCAAAAAATCCTCATTGATTAAGGTGCAATTTATGTGATTGCATAAAATATTTCACTCTTCACAGGTCAATATGAAACATCAGGTTTGGCAGGTTGAGACATCAAATGAATATGCTGAATACCTCCACACATTGTTTTGCTATAAAGAAAGTTTTACTTTGTCTCAAGTGAAGGTGCCACTCAACCAGTCTTCAACCAGGGATTACAGCAGATCTGTTAAAATAGCATTGGTATCTCTAAAATAAGGGCTGTCCAAAAGATGAGGTTAGAATCAGCAAGATTACTTCCACTGATGTTCTAAGGGGAAAGAACTACTGAAGACAAAACAGATGCAAGCAGAACTCCTGGAAACTCCAAGGAAGAGTAGCCACAAAAACTGCACTCTTCACCAGGTACCTTTTCTGTCTTACATACTTAGTGATTTAAGGAAATAGTGCTGAAATATCCTGATTCCTTTATATCTGCAGCGATACAACTGCACACAGAGTGAAGAGATGACCACATTTAAGTTTGACCCCAATGAAACAGGGTGACATTTTCTCCTTTCCTCTTTAGATTTCATAGCGAATGTGACATGGCGTTTCAAGTTCCATAAACAACCATTTTAAACTGGTATTTTATCTTAAATTGGCCTAACTTACAAATAGTCTACTCCTAACAGTTCAACATTATTATATTTTTGACCTTCATACATGGTGATTCCTAATACCTCCTACATGCTCCCAAGCTAATTGATGCAGAGAATGCAGGTGACAAAAAAGGTCTTTGCTCAAAACTACACTGGTCTGAGAGCTTCAGTAATAGGGGTCAGAAGAAAACATATTGTTTCCAGAAGTAACTGCCAAAGTACTTGTGATACCTGACATGTGGCAAATACATTAACAGGCATGGAACCATATCTTTCAGGCAACACTGAGTTATTTCTGTTGGAGGGATTCAGGGCCAAGGGTACATTATTCAATTAGAGTTTTGTATCAGACTGGAAAAAGCAGGAGGAAAATGGGAATGTCAACAATTCCAGGGTTATGTTTTTCAATGTAATACTAGCAGACTTGAAATGCATAGGAATAATAGGCCCCAATCTTCTGTACATTCCTAGAATTCAGAGAATTCCCCTCCCTTGTTTTTAAGCTTCTTTATTATGACCTTGCAATTTAAACTGTATTTTACAAACTTAATTTGAATAAAATCAACAGAAAACTTCATTCACAGATTCAGAACTCTAACATAGTAGCATCACAGTAGAACTCTAGAATTTTAGTTCAGTATAGTTCATCCAGCATCTATGTAATTTTAGATGATCAAGACATTAAAGCAGATTTTATTTTATTAGTTCACAAGTGTATGATGAATTGAGAAAAAAATAACATGCTTTCACATTCAAAATGCATGACAGACCAACTTGCCAAGTGTCATTGCCACTGACTTTATTTCCCCTCAAGCGTCATTCATACTGGCTTCTTGGATTTTATTCAGGTATAAAATTTGCATTTAGATTGCTCTCCTAGAGGTAAAAAAAACCCAAACAAACCCACTCTGAAATCCTGTGACTTCCTTTAATCTTATTGCAGCAACAATCACAGTGATTGCATGTGTCTGGAAACATTTTAGTATATCAAGTTGCATTTCAGCATTGCCCCTTTAACCAATCCAGAGTTGTTATCATCAAGTATTGTTTTATCCCTTCCTTATTCAAGCTGCAAGCAAGACAACAATGGTCAAGAACACACTTGGTGTTAGGAAAGGTTAGATAATATTTCCTTCTATGCTAAATATGTAGTAAAGCCAAATAAACTTAGAAAGATAAAAATAAATGTGTGACACATAACAAGGAAATAACCTGAAAAATACTGATATTAATAAAGTTTCAGAAGGAAGCATATATACATAAATTTATACTGGAAATAAACAATAGATTTACCATGTTTTCTTTTAATTTTTTCAAATGTAGACTTTTTTTAAAAAAGGCTAATAATGTGACCATATAATATTACAAATGCAGTGCATAATTTATTATATTCCCTGTAAATTCTGTCTTGCAAACCTATACCATACTTATATCAGTGGAGGAAATCTGATGACTGAATGGTTTTTGAGTCATAAACTTAACATCAAATTTTTATCAGTTAATTCTTCCCATTACTTTTTAAAAACACAAATAAACCTCCTCTTAGAGTATATTTCAGACATCATAAAAATAGGCAGCAGACTGTAATATCCTTTTCTACCATTTTTAAAAATTCAGAGGCTATGAATCAGCCACATCTGAGAAAACACAAAACACTGGAAAAAAGCCCCCAGAACTTCAGCACTTAATTACTTTGCAGATTGTATTTCTAGTATTGCAAGCAATCATTTGAAGCAGACTGCCTCCTTTAAAAAGAGATAATGAACTAATTATCTATTAGCAGCCTGATCTAGGACTACATGCAAATGTAAATAAACACAAATAAAATTCTATGAAGAAATGAAATTAACTAAAATTACAAGCTATACGTAGAAACTGGCAACACACACATCTATTTGCAGAGAGGAATGAGACCTCCCTCTCCTACAGAAATGCTGGTCATTGAAACTAATGAAAGGAGAGAGATCACCTATTCTTTAGAAAGAGGTCTGTGAGCAGGCACAGCCACCTGTAACTGTCTCAAAGCCAGGCTCAAAATCTGCTAAAGTCCACAGAAAACCTTAGCCATGAGTTCTGTGTTATCTAGATTAACTCCAAAGGCTCCACCACATTGTTAGGACTTGCACATGCCAGAAATCTCCAGTTGCCCTGACCAGGCTGTAGTCCTCCTTCTCTGCACCACATCCTCCTGAACCACTCCCAAGGGCTGGAAGATCACTGTTGAGAAACTATTGTGTCTTTGGTAGACTTTGGGATGGTTACAGGCTGGCCAGGACAGCTGGGGCCTGGTGGTGGTAACCCACAAACAATGAGAACAACATGCCTGAATTATTTCCTTGGTGTACGCACACGTCTTTTAAGTCCAGTGATTTAAAACCATGCCCTGAAACACCATGTGTAATAGCAATTTACTATTTTTTAATCTTTTCTAGAGTGAGCTTTTTAACCAAATTCATATCCTGATGAATAGAAAACATTGTTTTAATATTATTAGTTGTAGAAGAAAAGGCCAACAATAAGCAAGAAGCTACCAGTTAATCCTCGACTTCCACTTAATATCATAACATGTGTTCAGGGCTGTTCACTGTTCATTACTGACTTTGTTCTCTGCCATCAGCACATGATTGTTGTGCTGGTTTTGGCTGGGGTGGTGTCAATTTTCATCAGTGCAGCGATCAGGAGCCATGTCTTGGGCTTGTGCTGGAAACAGAGTTTGTTATTGCTGAGGAGTGCTTACACAGAGCCAGGGCCATTTGTGCTTCTCCCCTCACCCTACCCCACCAGCAAGGAACCTGGGGGTGGACAGGGAGCTGGGAGGGGAAACAGCTCTGACAGCTGAACCCAGCTGATTCAAGGGACATTCCCCAGCATATGGCATCACACTCAGCATATAAAGCTCGGGGGAGAAGGAGGAAGGGGGGGGATGTTTGGAGTGATGGTGTTGTCTTCCCAAATCACTGTTACACGTGATGGAGCCTTGCTTTCCAGGAGATGGCTGAACATCGGCCTTTCTTTTGGAATCAATTAATTAATTTCTTGTTTTGTTTTGCTTGCATGCATGGCTTTTCCTCCCCCTATTAAACTGTCTTTATCCCAACTCATAAGTTTTCTCTCTTTCACTCCTCTGATTCTCTCACCCTCCCCCATTCTCTGCTCATAGAGGTGCAGAGTGAGCGAGTGTTCGAGTGGGGCATTTTTGCTGCCTGGGGTTAAAGTGCAGCACTTGGATGAGCCATTTTTGCATGAAGGAAAAGGGAAATTCTACTGAACCTAATCAGCTCATTCTCTCTCCATACAATTACCAGAAATGTGTAACAACAGTTACATTTAATATTTAACTCAGGCTAAATCTGATGGTAAGCAAAACAAATCTATTCAGAGTGGGATAAAAATGCTTTAAACATGTGCCACATCTTGCTTTTGGCACAGAAGCATCCACAATGCAGCATTGTAAAAGTACTTCTTACTCTCTCAAGAAGAAAGCATTTATCAGAAGTAGCAGTCACAAACTCTGGAAGGTTTAAAGTTGTCAAGAAAATGCTAATTTAATCAAGTGCAAATTTCCATATGGTAGAAGTTCACCATGATCTCAATGTGAGTGCTTTAACACTATTCAGAACTAAATGTAAAATTATGTTGCAAATGAGGTGATGCTTTGGCACAAGTTCATCTTTCAAATAATGCAACACTATTTGTACTGTAATTAAAAAAAAAAAAAAGCAGAGAAGAAATGGAGCCTTGGATATCAATACAGCATTTATGACAGCAGATGGGTGACAATTAAAAGGCTGCCCAATATTCTGAAATCTGATCTGGGCAACAATATGTGTGTCTGCATACACAAATACATATACTCATGCAATATTAATATCTAATACACACACAATTCATAATTCTTACATTGCTCTATTTTATTCTTCATTACTCACTTCCTAAATTTCTACTACTGCTTCATTTTAGATTACTAAACATTCAGAAAGTGCTCATACACTGCAGCAAAAACCTGCAATCCATCACCTGAAGTTTCTTTTTATGAATTTCTATCTCCTATTCACTCCATCCTTTAATCAAATCTGCAACTGCCACCTCCAATTTCTGATTAAATATTCCAATTACGCAAACTTTAAAAAGTGTCCCAAAGAGCAAGTAAGTCTTCCAGCTGCTCTTTTATTACTTTTACTTGAGTCTTGCTCTGAGCTATCAATGAAATAGTTCATCATTTAATTAACTGGACTGATTGGCTGGAAATTTTCTTGGTTAATAAGGACAGTGTTCTAGGTGAGCTGACACAAAATCTCTTTCAGTCAGCCAGTTCCTATGACCACAAATACTAACACACTCTGTCTCTGTACAGAACCTAACCATGCCAACCTAAGTACCACAGAGGCTCAGCTATTCCTACCTGTAAAACAGAGACAGCTCTAAACAATTGGCACTCCAGAATTCTATCCAGGAAATTTTTCATATAACATAGTTCTTGTAATTCACCTGGCTGAACGAGAGGAATGGGATACGATTTCTACAGTATTTTCAAAGATAGCATTTTAAAATACATAATGCTATTGGCATTGGATTTGCATTTTTTTTAAATTGGGTTATCCAAATACGTGTCAAATGAGGTGGAAAGCTATGCTTAAAAACTTAATCTTACATGCAAGTTCAGAAAAGCACTCAGGTCTTAAGACCTAAGAGGAAATCTCCAAATTAAATTTGTGAAGTTCGCCATTTTCTTAACACAATGGCAAAAATCAAAATCTACCCTACCAGATAATATAAAAATTCAGAAAAAAAAGTACACACAGTTAACATAGAAAGCCTAAGTCCACATACTCAGATAATTAATTTAAAATGAGAAGATCAATGGACCCTCAGGACTTTATGCAAAAAAAAAAATTAATTCCTGATTCATCTGATGTGAAGTATCCTCAAATTTGCCCAAAGAAAAACCTTTTGTACTTCTTGTTTAATGAAGTCATGTTCTGAACAATTATTTCCTTCAGAATTTGTGTCTGTTTTTTCTCTTCCTCATATCATGAAGAAAACATTTTATTTTCAACAGAACTTTGTTGCAAGAACACAGGAGGATTGATTTGCATCTCATTATTTCATTTTTTTCCTAATGTCTACAAAAAAAGTCTTGGAATTCTTTAAAATTCAGGTTTTTAACAGTCTTGGAATACTTTAAAGTTCTGTGTCCTTCAAAGAATAAATTCCTAACATATCATGTGGGTTAACACTAAAATCACAGATATTATATATACAAGAAATAGTGTTTAACTAGAAAAATACAAGGATGAGGATATGCATAATAGTTTGCTGCAAAAATTTTATAAAAGTAGCCCAAAGAACATCAGCTTGCGTTTGAATTGGAAACAGCTTTAAATTAATCTTTTAGAATAATATTTTAGACCTGCCTATGCCTCAGTGTGGAATCTTCTAAATCTTGTAAATGAATGTGTTTCTTTAAAAACATGTATTTCTATTTATTAGATAGTGCAATCCTGAATATCCAGAATAGATTTTTTAAATTCTTATGTTTCCTGTTTTACATTAAAGGACAAATATTGTAATGGGCTGTGAATAATCAGGTGTATAAAATACCATTTTTCTGACAGAGTATAGCAGGTGACCAGACAAGCAGTTAATATTAAACCAGAACAAACTCCCAAGTATGTTTATGGATGTTTGTTTTGATTTCTAGTCCTTATTCCGAAATACAAAATTACCTACCCTTTAGCATCTGCAAAGGCATGTGGAGGAGATTTCCTATTGACTTCAACTAGACTTAATTAGATTGTCATTTACTTCCTTAAGAGATAATATATTTTTGTGTAGAAGAAGTTGCTCATGGGATAAAAGTTTTCAATAATACAGAAGATAATGGACTTAGAGGGAGATTCCTAGAGGATCTGAACACTGGAGATCAGAACTCCTCATATGCAGAACAGATAATTTTTGAAATTTCATGTTTACGTAGGGAAATATAGTATCATTAAGAGAAAACAGCAGTAGTCCTCTGATGGGATGGAAACCGATTAAAAAGCAAAGTACTGGAACAGCCCCTTCCAAAAAAAAAATCTCAAGTAAAGAATAAGAACATCATTCTTTTAAGCAATATCATTCAGCTATCCAAGTTGAAAAAAAATTCAGGTTTAGCCAAGCCACATTTTCCCTGCGTCTTTTTGAATATCCAGAAGAAAATGCTCAGAAAAAATATATTAATTCTTGTCTCTGCAAACAAAGCCAGTTGGATTTTAAAGAAGGACTACAGAGGATTTTTTCTCACAGAACATAAGGAAAATCCTAACTTCTTCCAACTCTCAGACTTTTCAAGAAATTTCTCAGTGTATTTTATCCTTAATTCAGCTATGCACATTGAATACAAATTTGTTGCAGAGTAACAAATTTGTTGCTGAGTAATCCTCTGTTACTCAGTGTGATAGTAACAAAAAATCCCTAAAATTATGGAAAAAAAATTGCCACTTGAAGGGAAAAAAAAAAAAGATATTATAAAAGCAATGCTTTACACTCCAGAACAGAAAACCCTAGAGATTTAAAATGACCCAGGGAATTTAATCCTCCCAAAAAGATGTAGAGAAAATGAAGTTAAATAGAAGTAGAGAAAATGCAGTATATGGAAAAGTTAATTAAATATATCTTATATGTCTCTAAGTTTCAGATAAAGTTCCATTTTCATTTTTCACAGAGATTAGTCCACTGAATAGCAAGAAATCTCTGTGGATTACTTAAGACTTCTGTGGCTTCTAGCGATTTGCTTTGAAAGAGACCCTTGGAGTCAGGCTGTATGCAACTAATCAATAAATAGTGCTTTTTTTACATAGGAAAAATTGTCAGGAATAGCTGTGAGATCTTATCTACTCAAAATTGCAAAAAGATCAGTTCTTGAATGTAGAGACAGACTCTTCAGATGACCTAAGGCAAGGATGCCTAATCCTGTCAAAAGTCACGGATGCCCCCTGAGAAAGGAGCATGCTTCAGGTTATATCTTAATTAGCTCTGCCTTTGGAGTTATAGTTTAACTTCATCTTCCTGTGGCCAGAAACACAGATACTTTTGTGTCCAGCCAATCATAAACTGGGGAACTTGGGGAACTAAACTTGGGTTTCTGGCAATCAGGAAGCTCACCAACACTCCCTTGTCCCTGTACATTTTTGGCTTTCTTCTACTTCTTAACCCTTCTTTAGGATGAGAAGCTCTTAGCTACAGCTACAAACAGGCTAGGAAGGTCATGTGAGGCCACCACTTAAGACATCCTTCTTCTTGAAAAAGAGAAAACAGCCACCCCCAAAAGACAAGCAACTCCATTTTAAGAGAAGTGTTTAAAAAAATAGGATTAATTGTTCCTTAGAGTTGCACTGCACACTGAGGAAGTCCAGGCAAGTTAAACTGAGCTACATGTCCAGCTTCTTGACAGAAATCAGATCAAGACTACTCCCATCCTTAGAAAATTACTCATTTCTTGCATACTGCCTACATGCTTTAATCTTTTTTTTCTCACAACTTATTCAAAATATTGGTGCTAAAGGCCATCCTCCATTCACATCTCCTGGCTCACTCATGAGCTCTTACAAAACCTGTAAATGTTCTTTCGAACTGTACACTCCAAAATACCTTGTCATCCTAATTTTCCACACGTACACTGGTTAATATTATCTCCTCTGCAAACTCACTCTACCTTTATATATATTTCAACTATTCCCTTTCTCTGTTCTTGGTCATGTGCCTTTCTGTGACAGTTTCCAAGTTGTTCCAATTTACACACACACGACTATCCTAAATACACTTAATCAGTAGTTGTAGATTCATTGAATTGTTTAGGTTGGAAAAGACCTCCAAGATCCTTAACTCCTGCTGCTGACCTACCACTGCCAAGTGCACCATTAAACCATGTCCTGCAGGGCCAAATCTACATGTATGATCAGAAATACTCAATTAATAAATTTATGTGACAACGGTGACTAGCTGAGCCTTAATCTAAGATCAAATCTTTAAATAAAACCTGGTGGTGGATGACAAGTTATTTCCTAACTTTGACTAGGAAAAGGATAACTTCTACAGAGGACCAAATTTTCTTGAAGAGTTCAACATACCTTAGACATGCTTTTGGTCTCACTTCACATCCATTCAATTACCAGTGCAACTTCCAGTTGATAAATCTTGATAAATCAAGATTCAGCTACTGGCAATCATGTTCAAAAATCATGAGACTGAAATCCAATTGTTTAGCTTACAGTTTTTTAACTAGTATCTTCTGTAGAAAGGAGTGCCTTTCCTCATACTGCAGTACTGAGTAGGCTGGCACAACTCATTTATCATTCATTCTTTCAGAACACAATTGTGAGGAAAAGTGAAATTAAATCCTAAATCCACCTCCAAACCTTTTGACCCTAGAAAAACATATCTGAATTATTCTGCACAACCTGCAGGGGTATAAAGGGGGTGGGAATTATGGAGGATTAAAATTGAAAACAAGAATCTCTCCTTTGGCAACAGAAAATTTAATCCTATTCTCTGCCAAAAGAGTGGACCTACAGTCTTATCAAATGTAGTTGTATAGAAGAAGCCTGAAATTACAGACAAAAGGAAAAAAAAAGAAAGGAAAAAGGGTGGAGGTAGGGCCAACTTCAAAAATTTTCTTGGAAATTATGGATTTCATAGTACATCAAAACAGAAATATTCCCCTGCCCAGTAATTTACCACTTCTCTTCTTTGTTTTATTCTTTTTAACTTGCAAATTTATTTTTTCAAATGTAAAAAACAAACAATTGTGTGGAGATAAAACACCGAACAAAACACCTCAGGAAGAAGAAATAAGTTGATAGAAACAACATTAAAAAAAACAACCCGAAGCATGCTACCTGGTGAAGTCACTCAAAAACTCCCTAGAAAATCAACCAATTCATATAAATCATCTTCCCTTTTGTAACCTGTATTATTGAGCCCTTCATTTCATTCCTGCCCTTCACTGCTTTGTGAGACTCCTGCACATTTCTTTTATTACAGGGTTATGATTGGAAAGGTCCTTTATATACCACATATCAGCAAACCAAATGACATCTTGCAGCCACTGCAGATATGTCACCTCTTAATCCACTTCCTGATGGGTTTTGTCTTGGTTCTGGGTTGTGGCTTTTTTTTTGTTGTTGTTTTTTATTGAAGGAACTAGACAGTTAAAGAAAGAAAGAAAGAAAGTGAAATTATCAGCTGCAAAAGAACACACTAAGTGGTGAAATTAATTCCAATATTATGGGGTTCTTTTAAAGGACTGAAACAGTTGTTCCAGTTGAAAAGAATGTGAGTAAAAAGAAAAAAAAAATCTCAATTTTGTTTATACAAGGAACAATCATTAACCAGTAATCATTAATGCAGCTTGTATTTATTCCTTATATTCCACAAAGATATTTAGGAAATATAAGAGTTACATTCACCCATATCAAAACTGAGAATGAAAGAATACACCATAGTGTGATAAAACAGCATTTCATTAAAGTTTCATTAAGCTCTGTAGAGTTTTAATTTATTTACTTCATAAAGAAGATATCTTTGTACTCCATATAGGAAGTATCAAAAGACCTGAAGTTAATTATATTGTGAAATATTTTAATACTACATTGAATTGATTACAGTGCTTTCAAAAAGACAGTAAAAAATGCTTGAATTAAAACAATAGAAAATTGAGAAACAAAAACTAAGCCATGGAAATCAGACTAAGATACATTTAGAAAAATAGAAGAATAGAACAAAGAAGCTCAAAAAGTGACACCGAAAACAATGCAGAGTTTGAAATTGTTCAATTGTTCATACTCACATCAAACTAAAGATTATTATTCAGATGAGGGATGATTTATTGAAATGGTATCTTATATAAACATAACACTATGACTCAAAAATTTGAAAACAATTCCATAAGTTATATATCTCTTCTTAAAGAACAGCACTTCACCTGGGGAGAGCTGAGGTGAGCAGTATTTGGGGTCTCTTTTCTTGTAACCAAACTGCAGTTCCAAAGAATGCACAAAGAATTACTTACTGAAAGTTACTCTGCATTTCTCCTACTACAAAAGCATGTATTTTAATCATGAAGCCCTAGACAGGTTACATGACATAGATTCAAAGTGAAGGAAGAGTTTCTATAGTGATAACTATTTACTGTGCATTTCCCGTTAAAGTCTGGTCATGTGTCACTGTATTAAGTCACTTTTTAAATGTGTGGGAAAAACTGAGTAGCTGCAAAATACTTAAACTACAAACAGCTAGGGAAATACACCACACTTCTAAAATGCAGCGTTAGACCCCAGACCATGGTTAAGCATGTCACTAGCTTACTTTTAAGTGAATATCATGGCTGCATTTTTCCTATTGTATTCTAATTGTGTGCATCACACAACTTTTCTTCATACTTGTCTTCTGCATCTTTCTCTACATAATTAAGTTGACAGAAAGAAAGTAACCAATTGCAGACAATGTATTGAACATCTAAACCCGCTAAACATTAAATTTGTGTTTTTCAAATTACAACAAACAGACCTCCCCCGAAAATACCGAAATCTCTCTTTTGGAGTCAAGAAGAAATTTGTCATTCTGAGTTTTGTGTTGGACTCTTATCTGTGTATTTGCTGTGCTGCAAAAGCCTTCAGAAATAATTGTGTCACTGAGACAAGTGAGTTTATGATAATTGAATACATCTAATTCTTTTTGTAACCTGTTTTGCATTGGAGTTTGGATACTTGCTGTCTGCCTCAACTGCGCTAATGCTTCGTTGCTCATTTCTTCATCAGTAGCAGGAATGCTTAGCCTCTCCAGTTTTGATGAGAAGTCAGGTATGGTACTGGATTCCTGCATCTTTGTTTTAAATCAAACAAGACACAGGGCTGCTTTCTGGTTTATGTTTTCCTCCAAGAATACTGTCACCCCAGAGTTCACAAGGTGTCAATGGAATTGTGCTTAGTGAGAGAGATGCTGATGAACAGGTTGAAGTTTACAGTTTGAATGGCAAGTGACTTAGCAGCATTGATAAAAGAAAAGATTAAGGTTATAACCAGCAAGCTAATGGCTGCAAAGAGGCATATTAAAAAAATAGAAAGACATTATGCAAGTCCTAAAACTAATACAGAGGAAAAACATTGCAGAAGTATCTCTGGTTCATTCCTCCCTGTAAAAATCCTGTGAATCGCAAAGCTGAAAGTTGTGCTGAGGCATTGCAATGATGGCAGTTGCTAGCATCAGTAACTGTAGCGGCAATAAACCAGCTTTATTAAGGTGTTTCAGCCCTGCTACTCAGAGTGATTTGCTCTCTGCTGCCTCCTTTGCACTTAGGTCTACTGCACAGGCTGAGAAAACCCCATTCTTGGAGCTTCTCAGGAGTTTTCAAGCCACTCACTATGTCTACACAATCACAGCTGTCCTGACCAAGTATTGGAAATACTCACACATTCATTTGTCAAACCACACTGAAAAAAGAGGAGTCATCACCCTAACCAGTTCTAAGTTCATAGCAACAAGAAAAAAAAAAACAAACCGAACCAAAACCAAACAAAATGAAACAGAATAGACAGTTCATTCAACCAGCACTTGTTCCTACCTAAACAATTTTTTCAAGACTGTCATCTACAAGTCTGACACATTTCGCTTGTAGATGTCTCGAAGTCTCTTCTTCTTTGCACTTGCTTCAAAATGAAAAATTTTGAAGATAACTCACAAGAACAAATAATTGCATTTAATTAAGTGATAAAACACAGAACTGAACAGCAAGCAAGGCAAGAGAGAGACGAAGGCAAACTCATTGCTGGTGCTCTGGGACGGGGGGAGCTGGTCCAACACATTGGAAGGAAAGAGTTCTCATGAGGCAGAGAGCAGAATGGCACTCTGCATGTCAAAGTGCCTTACTGCAGTTTTGAAGCTAAAGCCTGCAGAATCCAGTGGTGATAGGAAAATGCCTTTAAGAGGAATGAAAGCCTTTTGTGAAAGGAAGAGAAGAGTCAGTTGAAGGACAAAAGACCCCTTCAACCAGTTAATTGGGCAAACTAAAGAGATCCTAATGAAACAAGAAAGACTTCCCTTTTTAACCCTAAGTGCTATATTTTCAACAAGTGCATGAGAGATACAAGAATAATAGCAGTGAGCCATGCAGTGGAACAACAGGAGAGGACAGGTCACTGGTAGACAAACATTGAGAGTGAAATGCAGACTCCAACAAAATGCACATTCCAACAGAAATATATGTATTTTCAGAGCCAAATTACTTATTGTCAAACTCATGCATGGATGCAATGCACAGGCTCTGTCCTTTGATTTTTCTAATACTAACAATGCAGATTGCTGATAAAGATATTGGTTGATACAGAACTGGCCCCAACACTGAGCACATTGCTTCTGGGGAACATCACTTCTGACCAGCTGCCAGGTGGATGTAACTCCATCCACTCTCTGTGCTCCAACATCCAGTCAGTGTTTTACCCAGAGAATAGTGCACCTGCCCACAGGGATCAGGAAGCTGATTATAAATAAACACTGCATAGAATAAATCATATTTGTTCCATTCACATCTTTAAAAAGTAACTGAAAAAAGAATCGCCAAAATGCTGAAGGAATGAGAGTTTTTAATACTTTCTACTTGTTAAAACCAGCTGTTTAATACAATGGTTTAACTTATTCCAAATTTTAAGAATACAGAGAAGCTTTAGCAAAAAAGCCAAGCCAGACACAGCAATATAAGCACAACACTAAATAACAGACTGTGTATTTCCACCCCACAAATATGTCGTGCTTGTTTGTGAGGAAAGATAAACACCATGTTAAACAGTAGAAAAGGAGCCCAGGCATGGACCTTAGAACATTTGAGAATAGCTTCACCCTTGCAAAATGCCTCTGCCACATGTGGTTGGGGACACCAGGAGAGAATGAAAACAGATAATAAATTCAGTTGCCCAAAGCTCTTCAGATTTGGCCTTTGCTGTTCTAGCACAGAATTGCGGTACACAGACTTTCTCCCACAGCTACCTACCCCTTGTCCTTCCAAGCATGCCTTTGCAGCATGCCTTTTAGCATAATCAGTTTTGTGGATTTCCCTTCATCTCATTCTCCATCTCTGCAGGGAACTATTTAGTGCATTTACAAAACATGGCAACAAAACGTATCTGCCACTTCTTGAATATTTCACTGAAGTCTGTCCCTTATTCTCTCTGCAGACAAAAAAACCTTTTCCAGTAGCCTACAGGGTTGTTTTTTTTTAGTTAGAGCTGTTGTCTGAGACATTGCAATGTTTCACTACTAAAACAGAGTTACCCTATAGATAAAGCCCTTGAAACATCAAGTATAAAAGAGAAGGGATTACCTCAGGAAGTTCGCTGATTATTGTCTTCCTTATTCACTGACTTTTTCTGGTGCTCTACCTGTGAACATAAACATGATCCTGTAAAACATATAGTACCTTTGTAAGTATAAAGGGACAGGTCTTCTTGTCTTCCTTAGTGATTTTTTTTTCAGGTTTGTGTGTAAGTTTGTCCTTATTTCACAAAGAACACAATGAAAAATTAAAGATATAACACTCTCCTGATGGGTTGACACCACTTCCCCATTCCTGATTATTTGCCCACAGCCAACTCCTGTGCTTCTATAATTAACAATAAGCAATAAAAGCAAGTTCTGCTGTGAAAGAGACATGTCCATTTCCTACCTACACAGTAACAAGCCTGAAAAACATATTTTAACTGGAAACTTTTGTGTTTCAGTTGCACTGAAGCTGGATGAAAATGTCTATTTTTGTTTGAGTGCCTTCATTAAGAGTTTAGCAGCTTCTGGGCTCTCTCATACTGAGAGTTCAGAAGATTTGAATGCATCTGGGAAAACTTCACCCTATTCACGCAATGACCCTCTCCTCCTGCAAGAGAAGTTGTCTCTTCTGACTATTGTTCTTTGAGGATTATTGTCTGGAGAGGAAGAATGCCATTTGTATTAAGTATGAAGTTTGCCCTCTAAACTGGGTATCTGGCACATTCTTATCCATTCCCACAGAGAAAGAGCCATGTGGGCTCAGCAAGATGGTGATAAGCAATCTCTTAGGCATGATTTTAAGTGGCTTACTTTCCTTCTAACAGCTGGAACCTCAAAATATCCTCCAGGTAAGCTGGCAAAGCAGCATTTTGTAACTTTCCAAACTGAGCCCTACTTGCCTTTTTCTTACAGAGATAAATAGGCAGGGTAAAACACACACAGCAAACAAAGCTCCATGCAGAACACTTATTTTCCATGCTCCTCCTGATTTTTACCAGAAGATGGCTCAGATATCTATTGCAAATACCTCCTGAGAAGGGGTTCCCCTTGAAGATAAAATGATAAACCCAATCTAAAGTATGGTAATCAGTTTAAAAATCATATTTTTACTGAAAATCTTTGTGCTTAAATAGCTAAAAACAAAACCTCAAATGAGAATATAAGCAAACCTCTTTGTTAAAGCAATATAGCAAGCTCTAATTCCACTCAAAACTCCTCACACCTATGATGGTTTTGTTTTGCAGAGTTACTCTGTCTCAGTTTTTTTTTTGCTTTCTTTTCTTATTCTCTTCCAGTATTTGAAATAAAATCAAGCACTACTCTAAAATAATTCATCCTTGCCTGACCATATTCAGAAGTTTTACTTACACAACTCAATCTATATTGTAGCTCTTTTTAGGGCATCTGTTTAACTGTAAATACAAGACTTTGTACTCAAGAATAAAAAGGTAAAAATCTATTGGTAAAACACTAGTATGTAGCATTACATCAGACGGAGTGAAGAACAAGTCAATTATATATTGCTTTGCAGGCTAGAATGCCATCTAGATCTCATGCGTCATCTTCAGCTAATGAGCTGAAGGTTAACACAAGCCTTTGGAACCTAATGCTGCCCTTCACACAAACTGGCCAAATCACTTCACCATGAACAAGAATTCATTTACAATTCTGCACCATTTGTCCTCTGAGGTAGTCCTTTCCCTCTTTGAGTTTCCCAACTAGTCTTACTCTTGCTTTATTTCCTAATCTACTTGCCATACCTACTGTATTGCACTCCTGGCTACCTTGCTTCCCCAGTGCCTTCTCTCCAGAGCTGCAGGTCCATACTCAATCAGCTGTCCTGCCACCCTTTCACAATATGTCCACGTGGCTCACACAACATGTTTATAGACCCCCAAACCTACAGTTACCTGTGGCAGTCAGGCTAGAATTGTGCTGCTGATGTGCACAGAGGCATCTTCTACATCCACACATGGACAGCACCGCTGTCACAGCAAATGCCACAGTTGAGACAGCCACAATACACAGAATATCACCATGCAATATCAGACAGCATCAGCCCACGCACAGTAACACCACCTCAGAAGGCTTCAAGCATCTGGTCTTTATTGCTCTTCAGTCCAACCTTTCATACCCTTCATCTTACATGCCTTACACCTGTGTGCCCTCTGCACCCTTTGGTGGTTGGTCAGCACACCTCGGCACTCCATGTCCCATTACCTTCAATGCTGCTCACCTGTCTTGCACAGCTGCAGCCCATTGGGGATGAGGCTCCACTGCGGCCCCACTCCAAATTAACACAAACTATGTGCCTGCACACCACCATGATCCCTCACTGCCCAGTAGCAAGGCAAGAGTAAATATTACAAAAATTGGTCCCTTTCACACCTGGTACCAGTTTGGGTATTTAGGACTACAGTCCAGATTATTCAGACAGAGGAATGTGCGGCAGTATAACTAAACAGAGCATCTAACTTCAACAAAAAACCTATAAAGGTTTTCCAAGGAATAACAGTGAATATGAGAGCCATCAAGCAAAGCAGCAATCTTAGGATCATAGAATGGTCTAGCTTAGAAGGAACCTTAAAGATCATCTTCCAATCACTCTGCCATGGGAAGGGTTGCCACTCACTAGATCAGGTTACTCAGAGCCCTATCCAACCCAGCCTTGAACACGTCCAGGGATGGGACATCCACAACCTCTCTGGGCAACCTTCCCAGCAGTTTTTCCCTGTTCTCACAAAGAACTCTCCAGGTGCTCTCCACACAGCTTGACCTTCCAGACAGCCAGCTTTATTCACACTGCTAGACACAGCCCTAGAACTAAAGCTGCAGATTCAGATAAACGGGCTTGCTCATTACTTGTCTTTAAGCATTTTTAACACCTTTTTTTCACTACAAAACACATCACAGAAACATTTAGATGAAGCCTGTGTGCCTAAAAATGTCTTTAATTAATCTTACCCTTGTCTGGTGGAAAGCAAATGTCATGTGTTATCAGCACCCTCTTCTTTTGAGAAGGAGCCCTTCTACCCTTCCTTAAAAATAGCTGCTCTTAGAAGACAAGACAAGCATTGTCACACACATATGTTGCTCTTCCATTTAACATCATCTGCTTCCCACTCAAGTTAAGTGTTGAGAACAAGCCTCCTGGCACAGTGTGTTGATTTCTCATGGTACAAAGAAGGTTCAAGTAAAAGCAACAGGATAAGACTCTCATCTTTCCATAGCACAAATACAGAAATTGTATTTCCACAAAGTGTTTTGTCAAAACCAACAGAAAGATTTTTTCAAATCTCTTTTTTCTTATTGTTGTTTGGCTTGCTCAAATCCTATTATTAGAAGTTTCAAGAGCAGAAAGTATAGATCTTTTACAAAAACAAAGCGATCTGCAGCACTAAATTAAGGTTGATGTTGGTGAGAAAATTGACAATAAACCTGTTTGCTCCTCAGGATCTGAGACATGTTAAAATAGCCCGGCTCAGACCTAATCCAGCTTGTGATTTAGACATGACAGATGCAGATATCAATTAATACAGCTGATACTGCCTAATGGGGATTTGAAAGAAAGAGCAGCTTCTAACACAGACTTTTTATGACAGCAGAATTTCCAAAAGGAAGCTTCATTTTTATTTCCCCTTCCACACAGCTGTTAAAGCATAGAATATATTAAAAAGCACTCTGCATAAATAACTTCTTAAACAAAAGCACACAATCTCCCCCCGACATAAGAAATGTGCATTTTCTGATGTACTTCTTGGGGTAATGAATAGAAATCCAGGACCAACTTCAAATAATGTAACCATTGACAAGATAATAATACACTTCTCCAGGTTATACTATGCAAATAAAAACACCAGCTTTTCTTCTTTTCCAATGTGAATTATAAAATTTTCAGTACTAATCTAGGCCACTGTAAAATTACACCTGGAAAAAAAAAAAACCACACCATAGCAAGAGATTACTCTTCCCCAGTTCTATTATTAGTTTGGTGGAGGAGCTGATCTGTATTGTTCAAGCTGTGTTTAGTGATTTTCTACACTGACAGCAAAGGGGCCAGAGCTTGTACCTGGCACAGGAACTCACTAGGAGTTCAAACTCAAATATTGTGAGTTTTCCACGGTTATGCACAAAGAAAAAAACGAAGGCGTTTCCATGAACCATGGCAAACACCCAGAGAGAACTTTCAAAGCCATGTCATCTACTGATGTTAACAACAAAAAAATCATCCTGCCTACATAATACTAGTTCTGGAGTCAACGAGCTGTAGTGAAGGCACAAACCTTCCTCCCTTTCTTTCCACACAGTAAATATTTAGACAAATTACTTCTTCATCACTTCAAGCCTTGTTCTCTTGTGCACAAGAAAGTTAGTGTAATTTATTCCTTTTCCTAGCTTATTTTTTTTTACATAGAACAAAGAAAAAAATGATCTGACATCTCACAGAGACTGCCTCACTGACAAAGAAACAAAAGATGAGCATTCATTTCTTGTAAGAGCCTGACTTTACATACCCCCAAGTAACAATAGTTGAAAATTTTGCATTAAGTTGCTTAGCAGACATTTTACAATAAATAGTATTTATACCACAAAAGCTGCCTACACACTACTTTTCAGAGGAAACATGATTAAAAGAAGTATTCAGAACTGCCCTGGCTGCATAATATGTTTTTCATTTACTCATTCAGCATACAATTGGTCTGTGGATGTTGCTCCTCATGCAGCTTACGTTCCTTTAACAAACACCATGTGGAATACCAACCAATGACCTTCTCATCTGTCAGCAATGTTACAGAGTTCCCCTCAGCAATGGAGGGGAAAGACTATCATAAATAACTTTTTAGCTTAATTTATAATTAACTTTTTAACTCTAATAAATATTTTTTTTAATTATACTGTTCTGAAGTGTCTTTGTTGCTGTAGTCATAACAGAGCAGCACCTCTGGTGCCAATTCCCAAACGTTTCACACGTCAACTACAAGACAAACAGAACAAATATCAAGTACAAGAGGTCAAGGTATCTTGATGGATCACCACGGAAGTTGAGAAAAAGAGTATGGACATCAAACACTAACTAAAATTCAGTACAGTAAAGAACTGGAAACCAAATCCGTCTATATAAGTTATTGACTTGAAGGTTTATTCAGATTCCCCACCTCTAATTGTTGCCTTTCATCCTGAAGTGCTCTTCTAGTAATCTTCTCTTCCCTGGCATGTTTCATCAGCTTCATGTTTCTCCAGTCCTGTGTCTCCTGAAACTTTACTTCTTACAAACTTTACAAAGCGCTGCAGTTGTTTAAGTAAACCGACAGTGTGTTTTATCATGGCATTATTACACCACAATACCAATGACACCAATAAAATCAGTGTGCCCACTGCATATCCCTGAACATTTAAAAAGTCAATCAACTTGCCTTGCCTGTAATGGTTTCCTGGGCTTCAAACCCAGTGTCATGAGACTTCCTGCTCCTTCTTTCCCTGCTTTCAACCTAATTTTGAATCACTTGAGAGATATGGAAACAACGAACCAACGGTTGTTGAATCTAAATGACTCCATTTAACTTGCTGATGCTTAAGCATCCTCAGTAAATAATAACTATATTAATTAGCCAGAATTGTTTTCAGTGCTGTACCAAATGAGCTATCAGTACAAAAATACAGAGCTCAAGGCAAAGTGGAAGATGGTTCTTTATTATCAGCTTTCTTAATTTTTTTTTTTAATTTCACCAGTTACTAGATTTTCCAGCAATAAATCCTCGTAATAATTCAGCAATGATACCTTGCTAAGAAAGTGACTTTAGCAAAAAAATCATTTACCATTAAATCATCTTACCATCTTTACCATTAAATCATCTTAAAATTTTCCTTCCTCGGTACCAGTTTTATGATTTGAAGAATACATTGCAATATGTTGTCATCATGTGCCTCTACACAACACTTCTGTTCCTGGTTGAAGGCTTGTTTTGCAAATCTTTCTGAAAAAGCTTCTTTTGCAGCTATCTGAGTTAGGGGAGAAAAATTAGTAAGACTTTTTTCATTACACAAAATAAAAACCCATAAACCTCCAGCAAAAATCAAACAAAAAAAACCTAGCCAACAACAACCAAAAAAACTTCATCAAAATAAAACTTCAACCAAAATAACTTCATAATTGTCTCACACAAAACTTCTTTCAAGTGTCCTCTAGGATGATTATTTCAAATAAAAGACAACTTCTAATTCATCAAATATACAATGTAGAAACTATGAGAAGAAAAACAATAAAGACCAGCAAAAGCATCCAACAGGATATATTATTTTACCTTATTGTAATAGTAAATGTAGGAAGTTTCCCACTTTTTGCCCCAAAGGGTTATCAGCTTTCTGAAAAAAATTTCTACTTGAAATCCAACAAAGACTTTTTTCACTTGAACCTCCTCCCCTGTGACTCAGGAGTAGGGCAGCCAAAGCCTTTATCTGTTGTCATATTCTTAACTGGACTTTTTTTCCCAGCTCAGAGCTCAGGTGCTCAAGAATTTGTGAAGCCAGTGCCAGGAAAGAGCAGGCTTCAGTGTAACAAAGATCTGAGAAAAAGAAAATTAAAACAAAAGAGCTTAAAACTTTCATGTCCCTCCATATCTCCAAGATGTGACACCTCAAGGCAGATATCTTTACTGTCTTCATATAATCCCATCCTTCCAATTCTTCCTGCTGGGTTTTTTTTCCAACTGACCAATTAGGCTATTTTAGAAGTCTATACCAGATGGTTCGTTCTCTTGCTTTTTTATTGTCCTTACTATCTGCAGTTTGAAGATGTGATAGAAATGTCTATAAATGCATATATCTTAAAAATAAAACCTGTACAGAGTGTGATTTCATGCACAAAGGCATCACCTGGCAGTCAGAGTAAGGGAGCTGTGCGAAAGGAATATGACGTTGTGCCCAGACTGTCAGGGTCTTTAAAATGCATGGATTCAGAAAATGGCTCCAAAGTCTTTGACATGCTAAAAAAAGGAAAAAAAAATACTTATAACTTAAAGTATTAAGTAAAGCTGCAGAGGGAAAAAAACACCACATCTGCCAATCATCTGTATAGACTCATCCATCACTGCAATACCACTCTAGCTGGCTTTGCCATTGGGATGAAAGATTGAGCACCACTAATCTGTCCAGCTTTTGATGCTGCACTGATCAGTTATGGTTTCTGACAAATCAAAACTTACACTAAATTAGTAGTTTTCCTGCATAAGTGCTGGAAGCTTCAGAAAAATTTTGACAAAAACAGGTTTAAGTTACAACAGGAGAACTTTTCAAGCTCAAAGTAAATGAGCGAAATATCTGTGTGGGTAAGAAACAGTTCAGATTCCAGTATTTTGCATAATCTTATTACATAAAACTACACAGAATTTAGGGTTTTTTCCATTGCTGACATGAAAAGTTTCAGTCTTCCAATATGCCACAGCAGTGCCATTTTTCCAGCTAGCTCTGATGTTGGTTTTCACCAAGCTATACAGCACCAACATCCGGCTGACAGTGACAGTCCTGTTATTTTGCAGATATCTCTGCAACACAGTGCAACACAGTGTCCTCTGCAAACATGGAAATAAAAAAATTTCCTATGTTAATGAGAGGAATTCAACTTGGCATAACCAACCAGAATCAGTGGGATTATTCTATTTGTTATACATGCATGTCCACAGACACTGAAATTTCCCAATATGTTTAATTACAGAAACCTTTCAAATTACTAATAATAAAAAGTTTGTGATAACTCAACATGATAGAAAACAGGCCTGCACAGAATTTCCTAAGTGCCAAATTTTCACGACATTCAGTATTGCAGTTACATAAAAACAAGTTCAATCCACTATATTCAGCCTCAACTGTCATGTAATATTTAAAAGTCAGACTTTTGCACAGTTTGGAAAACAAGTCTGCAAGTGAACAAACAGAGAAGAAATCTCTTAAATTTTGACTTTAAATATAACTGTTGAAATAAATTCAGCAAAATATTTTTTCCTCACATATTTTGTTAGGGGGAACAGAAAAATTCAAAGGTTATGTTCAATTATTCATGATCATTAAAAAGAGAATGAACAAGAAATCTCACTTTGGGAATACAGTTGTCAAAGTGAAAAGGGGAATAAAGCACAGATTGGCAAAGTGCAAGTAAGGTACACAAACTTGTCTGAAAAGAACAGAATTCTATACAGAAGGCAGAAAGACCAAGCCAAAAGCAGAATGAACTGCTAAGTCAGATCCTGTGGGTTTAATACCCTTGAAGAAGTAAAAATCAGCAAAAATATCCCTGACATAATATCAACCAGGATTTCATCAAAACGAGAGAAAGGGAGGGAAAGCAACGCATTGTAGGAAGATGCTTCCTAAACAAGATTCATTTCTAACAGTACTTCTTATCTGAAGTACTCTGCTATTTCAAACAACATAAATATGTGAGATCTGAACTATACCTCCTCTAGGACATTCTGGAGGTCAGGAGTATGTACCACAGAGCATACAACCAACAAGCCACATATGTAAACACTAAATTGCCCTTCCTGATGGCTACAGAGACACTAAGAACTGAGAGAAGCACTTTGAATAGTGAAAATATACATACTTCCTTTATGAGATGCTTTTCAGCCTTGTCTCAAACCCCCAGAACTGTATTAAGGTTTTAGTTAAGCTTTAAATGTTGTTTTTATAAATTTTTTGGGCCAAATATCCTTCACTAAAGCTTTCATGGAATCCCATAATACAAAAAAGCCCACTGATTTTGTAGTATTTGTGCATTTAGTAAAACAGGAGATATTTATTAATGCTTTTCTTTCACTGCATCATAACCAGAAAAACTGTCCCACTTCACAGGAAGAAAAAAGAAAAGAGTGAATTCAACACAATATTCAGTATATCATGTTACTATTGGCTATAGCTGTGACAAACCTAACTTCAGGTTACAGGGTAAGGCTAAAAAAATGAAAGCAGTCATGAAGTGGGAAAGAAAAGAAGTACTAAAAATAAATATGGATTAATATGCAAAATCTAAGTTTTGGGAGAAATTTATTGTATCAAAGGTTCTACAAAAACGTACAGAAAAGTAATGAATAATCAAATCAGGAAAGTGTTACTTATAACGGCATATCACAGAGCTGTGTCGACATACCACACTTGGAACAATTATACAGTTCTGGACAGTGCTGCATAAATATCCCAATGTACCCTGATACAGCTCAGCTAGAAGTTTTCAAGTCACAATGCCAACTAATGTTTACATGGAAGAGGGGTTAACAGGATGGTTATCAGTGAGGGAATGTAGCACCATTGCTGAAAGTGAGTATCTAAATTTCAAATGCCTGCTGTTGTCACAGACTTTGAAATTGGCTTAGAAAAATCCTAATTCAGCTGAAGTCCAAGGAATTGCACAGACTTGGACTGTCAAAGGGAAACACAAGAGGTCTGGAAACAGCTTGTTTACTAGAAGTGACTCTTAACACATCCCACTGAACAACAGGAAGAAAGACATGACTTTTATGCCTTTCTGTAACAGCTGCAGGTATATAACGGCTTATGGTCCTCTTAAATATTAAGCAACAGAAACAAAAAGAAAAAAACAAGTAGGTTACCAAGGCAAGCACCACACATAATCAACTGTGAGCAACCTCTTTATGGACAGCAGTTTATAGTAACATGCAAAACCCAAGATTATGATGGCTTGGAGGGAGGATAATATATGGCTGAAACCATTTTACATAAGTGACATAACAAATTACAGGAACGCAGGAAATTGTGATTTCAGACACTAATTTTTCCTCTAACAGAAGATGTATATGGGATTGCTAATGGCAGTAAGGAGGTAAATATCAGGCTCTAGTTTGATGGATGTACTTAAATCAAGCTGCAGGGTTCAAAACTGAGATAACTAAAGTTTATCAACAAGTGAACAACAGGACATTACACTGAATTATCCCTCTTCCCCCAAAAATGTTGAACTCCTATATAGTCTGTGTTGCACATATATCTTATTCCCTCTGCACAAGTGCAAAACTTGATTTGGTTTGTGTTACAGATTGCAATTTCTTCCTAAAAGAACATAAGCTTATTTTACAGGTTTGTAGGAAAACTTAAATATTGATGGCATCAGCAAGAGTCATTCAACAAATTATTTTCCTGTTTCGGAATCAGCATGAGTAAATGCAATTGATTCTATCATCACAGAAAACAAATTTGGGAGCAGAGAAATACATCTCTGGCTCAATGTTAGCAGTTATCTGATCAAAGATAAATCCCTGAGCTGTTTCTGTCAGAGACTGCTTTGCAGTCATCAAGATTTACTAGAGTAGGCAAATTACATAACTATATAGCAAAACGCATAACTATAGCTTTTTAAGTTCACAAGTGACCACTCCTGAAGAATCCAGGAAAAGCATCATTTTCTTCTTTTCCCTAGGGTTCCAGCCTGTCCTCCCCATGCATGTTCAACCTATCCCTAGTTAAAAACACTGTCTTGAAAAGCAGTAACTAGCATCCCCTAGAGATTGTACTAAGAACTCTGCAGAAGACTTAAGAGTCTGGAATGGGCAATGCCAGCTCTACCTGTTCTGATATCTTGGGAGAAACCTGCATGTTGGCATGTGCAGCTGCTGTAAGGTAACCTGTCAGGGTGTCCTGTGCCAGTCTGTGTGGCAGACTAGCGGATATTATTAAAAGGTAACATTCAATCTCTCTGAAGGAGGTTCACGAAGAAGGCACAAGGGCATTTGAAAGAGGAGGAGGCTCCCCATGAACCCATTCCCTGCAGCATGCTATGGGAAAGTCCATTCAGGATCCATATAATGCTACATGAAAATGCAGTTCCCAGCATCTCAGTGGATGTAAGATTTACTTGCTATCTGTGTTCCTCTTATTCTATCTTATTAAACCAGGTACATTATTGCCCCATTTGTTTTCAGGTCTTTCTCACTGAGTTCCAAAAGAACCCTGCAGCATTTCTCTCTCCCTCTCATTCCCCACCTCCTTGCAGTGCAGAATGAGGATGCAGATGTTATTCACATACTCAAATTCTACAAAAACAAACATCTTACAACTATTCATCCTCTCAAGCTTCAGTACAAGACAGAGTGCAGCTTTTGCTTACCCATAAAAATAAACGGAACTCTGTACAGACACTATGATACCTATATATTTATATACATATATAAATCTCTATATCTGCAAGAGTTTAAGATATCCCTCCCAACTGACCAGAGATGAGCCCTTTGCCAGACAGGATTGCTGTAATAGGAGAGATGGAAGTGCTGGCTAACCCTGGGATCATAACTTCTAAGACTGGGGTAGCCATCACTGTTGCTGTAGCATCTCAAACTACTGTATTATTGTTATAAGGAATGTAAATCACAGCCCGTAGAGATGGAGCTACTAGAATATTTTTTATTTATATTAAACAATATTTGAAAACAAGGGGGGATATGCCCCCTACAGATTGCTCATAAAGCCCCCTAAGCAATGCTACTGGTTTAGCTGTCCATGAACATGGGAATCAGAAACTGTTAGAAGTAATTATAGCAGAGACACATGATCTTATTTTTTAAACAGCCTGAGGGCTTTATCAATCACTCTACTTTCTTTAAATTTTAAAATTACAAGAAACCAATTACAGCAATAGTATATCAGTGGTTCTAGGTTTTACGTTTGTAGGTAATAATTTAATTTTAGCACCAACCACTTGTTTGTTTCCTACTGTTTGGAAAGAACCACTAAAAATTTTAAGAAGAGCCTATTAAATAGGTAAATATTCACCAATTCCAGTTACCCATAAGTTCTTCTTTTTATTTCAGGACAAAGGTTCCCCCCCACAACTTCTAAATTTGTGGTCTGCCCATGTAATCTGAGTGAGAATGCTGTAGCTAGGTTTGAACAGACTGGGAAGAGATGTGTCCCTTTGGCTAGTTTGCAAGTGTACACCACACACACAAAACAAACAAAAAAAGAAGACAAAAGAGAAAACAGGTACAATATACAGCAAAAGTTTTTCAAAATGTGAAAGTTCACCTCTAATACCCTTCTCTTTTTATAACAGCTGCAGGGTTGTGCCACCCAAGAGCAAAAGACATTTTTGTTGTTATAGAGACTCTTTCTAAATAGAAAACCCAGAAGGTAAAAGGTGAGTCTTTGAAATATAAACTGCAAACCACGGTGAACACTAATAATGAATACAAATACACAAGCAACATCAGCCTTTTACCAGGAAAGAAAGCCTAAATATTTAATTATTATTTAGTGCAAAAACAGAAAGAGGGGCAGGAGAGAGGATCTACCGATCCAGCCTGCCTCTGTTTCAGGGGAAATACCAGGTATTTATTTTAGTATAGCTATCAAAACATCTCCTGGCTCTCCTCATACAGAAGTTGCTCCTGACCTACCCAGGAGTCTGGGTGATTTCCACTGGGAAGCTTTAAGACTGTAAAACTGCAGAATGAACATCTCAGGCAACTGTGCCGTGGGGGCAGAAGGGAAAACTGAGTCTGGATCTCCTTTTACACATACCAGCTTAGGCTTTTCCCATGCATCATCCAGAGTCCCTCCCATGTCAGTTTTTTTTCATCTGTTTTCTTAATTTTTTAAATTAATACTCCTTAGTCTGCTTGAAGAAAAGGCTTCAAGCAAGAGCATTTCTAAATTCTAAATTTCTAGAAAGCTGCTTTTTACATAAATTTATTGAATGTTTTTATGGGACTGCTCATAAAACTGTCAGTTTCCTATTTCCCCACTGACACACTGGCTTCTGTGATTTGTCACAAAGATTATCTCTGTCACATTGTGTGACATAATACAAAGGAGCTCAGAAAATGTGGTGTGACATTCCAACTAATACACTGAGGTAACAGGGAAATTTAAAAGCAGTACATGTTTAAAAACTTAGTTGACTTCTTTCTACCCTAATCCATCCTACCTCTCCCCTAAACCCAAATGGTTTCCCTGCAAATTTGTAAGAGTCTTCCCTACAATAGTCATATTTAAGCAGAAAGTTCTTGGAACAAACAAGTGTTTTCTCATAAACCGAAGTACAGTCAAGCAATTTGTGTTTAGTGCAGTCCAGAGTCTGACATCACATGTACAGAGACTCTTCCAGAAGTGGGTAAAGAAAAAAGCTACCAACAACAAAGCTGTATTTGGGAAGATCAATAAATAAAAATGCAGTGTGTAAGCAGTCATCAAATAAGGAGAGATAGGGAAACCTGCAGCATCTGTGGGCAACATAGTGCCATAAAATCAAAGATTCACCCGAATAAACAGCTCTTTTTTCTTGAAATAACCTTTGCTTTCTGGTCCATGAACAGTTGTGTAATACAGATGCATGGACAGTTCCACATATCCACAGAGCCATCTGAAAACAGGCAAGTCACCAGAAACTTAAGAGCACACTTGAAAGGCTGAAAACCTCTTTGGCACTTAGAACTTTAAAATATCTGGAGTTATAGAATATTAATATTTTCCAAAACAGTACATAAGAAAAGGTATCACAATACTACACCGTCATGTGGTAAGGTCTCTCAATAGCAGAAAGTAATTTTATAACCAGGTTTATTTTGAATTGCAGTACTACACCAGCATCTTTGCATCCTTCCTATGTCAGCCTATTACTGCTGGCTCTCTCACACTGAGAGAAAAAAAAAAGCAACCAAAAAACCCCACCAAAAACAAACAAAAAAACCCCACCAAACAAACATCACAATATATTTCCCATCCTCAACTGTGAACATTCCCAGTGTTAGAGAAATCTATTTTCTCAAAAACTGAACACAGATATTTTTTGTTGTAACACTGTGATCAGAGAGTGTCTTTCTTTTTCATATAACTTTTTTTACAGTGTCATAACACTGGATAATGAAAATAATTCTAGGATTGAGATCCCATTATTATTCTACAGTAAAAATATTCTTAAGAGTAACTTCAACTAAATTTGAGGATTATGTTTAAATGTGGACAACTCCTGAATTTGACATAAGAATTTAGTCAAGCTTCAAGATGAAATTCTGAAACCATTTGGGTGGTCAGCTGGAAAATTTAGTAGTTGTACCTCAAGAACTACAACATGAGTAATACCCTATTCATGATAGAAAGCCTAAAAATACTTAGAATGCAGGAATCAGCATGGTCTCTGACCTAAATTCCATTTTCTGGGTACAATTTTATATTAAATAGGTTATATAGAGGTTATATATAGGTTCTCTCATAATAACATCATCACTTTCCTATTTTAGCAGTAAAAACTCTCTGTGCTTGGGAGACATATGCAGAACATAACATTTTAATCACTTCTCTTTTTCTCTGCAGATTTTGAGAGTATAATCAAGAAAGCATAGTTAAAAAAAACCTCAAATCCCAAAGCATCCCAAGCTATGTCTTGATTGAAGTAATTTTAACTTCTAATGTAATAAAATCAGATTTAATGGTTTATATAAAAAGAATGAGGCAGAGCAAACATATCATTTAATGTACAGTATATTTTAGGAGTTTCTACTTAGAAACATACTGTGTTTCATCTTTCTTATTACAACTCTCGTTTAAAGAAAAGCTCCTTAATATGTATATAAACATTTCAGATTTTCATATGAAAACTTTTAACAGAGGTAGAAAACAACATTATTGTTTCACTGAACTAAGAGGTGGCAGACTTTGGTGGCACCACAGAAATTATATTTGAAATTCAGTGCCAGCAGTCCTGTAACCCCAAGAGTGTCCAACATCATAGGGCAGGACTCCTATAAACATTACTTTCACAAACAGAGCACAGGTAGCCAAGCTGGCTGCACACCCAGAGCTCAGAGACTAGGGGAAAAAAAGAAAGAAAGAAAAAAAAACAACCAACCAAAAATAAAAAGCTAAAAAACCCCACAACCTGAGATCCAATTTTAGACAGAAGCAGCGTGAGGGAACGTAGGACTGCAGTGTATAATGTCACAAAAATCATGGGTAAACTGTGATTCAGCAAATCCTGCAGCACAAGAGTGAGGTGGCCACTTGATAAAAGCAGTGGGAGAGAGATAGCCCGAAGCAGATACAAGTGTTTCTTTGGACAGCAAACAGACAGCAAACATCTTTTGCTGCCACAGGAGGCTGTGAAGGCAGTCAGTATCAGAAGTCACAGTGACAGATTAGCCAAATTCAGGAGCTCTGCATGTCATGTACTAAAAGGACTGGGCAAGGATGCACCCTCTCACATGTCTGATAAGGCTGCAGATCCTGGAAAAACTCAAGGACAAAGGACCAGAGAACATGTAGGAGTGCAAAAAGCTTTCCCTAACCCTCATCTCCCAGAGTCACTGTTGGAGATGGGTATGAGAATTGATAGACTGCCATCCAGAGCTAGGAGGGTATTTCTTACACTTTCCAGTCATCAGCTGGGACCTCTGTCAGTAGGAAGTAATTCTTTCCAATATCATGCCCTCTGACCACTACAGTACTTGGTATAGAAATATCATTGACCTTCTTTTCACAAAGAAGGAAAGAATCAGCAGCATGAATGATTATTTCATATAAAAACCTTGAAGTTAACAAGTCTGCTTTCTCACTTACCCTAGATCTGGTTTTAACTGGAAAATATACTTCTGTCAGCAGAGAGGTTTGAGGTTAGAAATAAGGAGTGACTCACCATAAAAATGGAGAAAAAAATACTAAGTTATCCTGTAAGAGAAATCTTTTCTCAGATGAAAGGCAGTCTGCATGATAATGATGGTCTCTTGATCTCGCAGCAATTTATTTGGCACTGACCACTGAAGAACTGTACAAGTAACAGGAAAACATCTTACTTTCCACCCTCTATAAAGTCGCTGACACAACTGAAGGTTATTGAAATCCAAATCGCTGCCATGGGATTTGCTTTAGGTGGGTAATTCTGTAGTCAGTTGCACCATGCAACCCTCTTGAACTGCACTGAGAGTGTAACTGAGGTTACATTCTACTCAAGGAGCAACCACAAAAATTATACTTAAAAGACA
Organism: Pheucticus melanocephalus; assembly: GCA_013398405.1. NCBI lineage: Eukaryota > Metazoa > Chordata > Aves > Passeriformes > Cardinalidae > Pheucticus > Pheucticus melanocephalus. The sequence continues at coordinate 2,997,203 of VZSJ01000343.1, read as the reverse complement.
GGTTGAATCCATATTGCAAGCAAAATTAGTTTTCCCATACCACAACAGCAATCTTTCTTTCAAGTTAATCAATGAAAGATGCATGTCCCATCAAATTCCCTTCATTTTTATACTCCCATTTCCCTCAAAGACAAATGAAAGGACAAGCACAACTTCAGTAATTATGATTTAAAAAATTGACTAGTGACTGCTTTATGTTTACACCATAAATAAAATATAAATGTAGGAGATCTGAGTCAAATTCACTAAGCGCTTAGAATTTGTGGGACTTGCAAGTAAGATTAAAGTGTGAAATTTTTGTTTCAAGTAAAATACATAAAGCATACATTGTAGTGTGCTAGAATACAACATTTATTGCAGTAAAAACAGTATATACAATATAACATTTGGACACAATTTTTCCCATTCTTCTTCAGACAACCTGTCTTTTGTATTTTCATGTACAGTATGCTAAAAAGGCTTTAAAACTTAATTTAGAAGTTTCATACCCTTCCAATTAGAACACATAGTACTAAATGGCAAATCTTCTAAACTAAAATGTGCTGAACAGCAAACTTTGCAATTAAATTATCAATTTAATGTGAAGAAAAAGGAAAGACAACAAAAATTTCTCATGCTTTTCCAGTAATATATTAATATTTTTGATCACCTCATTGTTTCCTGCTTTAAAAGTAAAACACTCTCAAAGTGATTTTTTTTCACAGCTTATTTAATCATGTATATGGCATAATAAGAAGCTAAAGTAGTCAGGCATATTTTTTTGAAAGTGCTCAGATTCAATAAAAAATTCTAAAATCTGACAAAATGAACTGATTCTGCTGTACAATACAGCTCAACAGAGAAAAGTATCATGAATGACTCTTAATGTCTCTCCTTTCCTTCTGGTGGAATATTCAGTAGGGATCATTCATCTCTAAAGAGAAAAATAATTGCTTGAAAATGATGAAGCAGTTAGCAAGGAGACAGACATGTTTCTGCTACACTGATTTCTAATATGCAACACCTCTGGCCTGAGAGGTGGCTTCATGTGAAACCTGAAGTTCACCAAGCCAAGTGTGAGGTCCTGCATCTGGGTTGGGGCAGCTCAAAGTATAAATACAAGCTGGGCAAAGAGTGGATTGAGAATAGCCCTGAGGAGGAGGACTTGGCAGTGTAGGTGGGTGAGAAGCTCAACATGACCCAGCCATGTACACTCACAGCCCAGGAGGGCAAACATGTCCTGGGCACCCCCAAAAGCAGCGTGGGCAGCAGGGTGAGGGCAGGGCTCTGCCCCTCTGCTCTGCTGAGATCCCACCTGGGATGCTGCATCCAGCTCAGGGGACTAAAGGAAAGGCATTGACCTGTTGGACCAAGTCCAAAGGAAGGACACAAGTCAACGAGAGGGATGGAACACTTCTCCTAAGAGGACTGGCTGAAAAAGCTGCTGTAGAATTACTGCTGCTATACTTGATGCAACATCCAGAAGAAATTTTAGTTGTTCCTTCTTCATTTAACACTCAACACCTGTCTGTAAAGATAGTGAAGGAGTCTACCTGAATTATACCTTTTTTGATCAGAGAGATGCATTTTCTAGTAGAAAATTTTCCCTCTTTCCTTGGTTACATTGGTCTTTAGAGGCCACCCCTGTTCTTCCTCCAATAAAAAGAGAACAGGCAATATCATATTCATCATACTTTGCTCTATTAACAGATTTAATTTTTGCTGTTAAAAGGGAAGCGACAGATAGACTATAGCACAATATAGGTAAAGCAAACTGGTTTTGTTTTGCTTTGCTTTTAAGAAGAAAAACATATTAAGTTTAATTACTTTGAAGGAAACCTTTTAAACATGTAAATGATCAATTCAAAGCAATCCAAAATAGCAGACTATCTCCACATATTATATATGCATAAATATAGGCTACAATTGTCAGTAGCCCTTAATTGTTAAAAGGGAGACCACAAGTATATAAGTCAAATAATTAAAAAAAAAAAGAAAAACATAAGAGACTTTTTCTTTAGAGCTGAAAGAACACATCAGAGAATAGAAAATTCATCAGATGCCCTGCTCAGAGAAAAACCAATCACATGCAAGTCAAATTGAGCAAAGTAGCTTAGCCTTAATGAAAAAGGGAATTTGACAAGATTAGCACATTTTACAGAAACCTTTTCCAAATCATACATTTCACTCTAAAAAGTCAAAACATTTCATTTTTGACATTTTCTAGATAAAATAATTCAGCTTTTCCAAGGATATATCAGCAGGTTGAGTACTTCCTGTGGTAATCCCATATTCTCTGAACAGAGAGAGACAGAGTTCTCCCAGGATTTTCCTGAAAACTGTGAGAAACTTAGAAGAATTCAAACAATTGTTATCTCTCTTTCTGTAACCGTTGTTTATAGATAGAGTTCTCAGAGTGTGCTATTCATAGTTCACCAATAGTGTGAGAGGTTTGTGCTTTGAGACCAATCAGGTCTCAGCTTAGATAGTCAGACTATAAAAGTCACACCTTCTTCCTAATAAAGATTCTATTTCACCTTCTGATGACTGAAGTCCTTCATTCTGTCCCTGACTCAACAGCATCCCTTCCCACAATATTTTCAGAAGTCAGAGTCACACAGGAAGGAAGGAAACTTTACCCAGTCACTCATCCTATATTCAATACAAACCAAATGAATACTTATGGGGCAAGCATGAGGACAATACAAGCCTCAGGACATAGCTCTTATATTATCACCAAAAGTATCAATTCAGAGTACTGTGGCCTTCTACACCAGTCAATTCCCAATTTACAGGGTGCCTCCTAGTAAAGCTACCATTTTTGTGATGAATATCTTCTGGTGTTAGTAAAGAAGCATATAAATCTCAAATTATAGGTTGTAGAAAGGAAAAAAAAAGAAACAAGTATTATTTTTCTTACTATTTTTGAAACATATATGATTAAGAGCAAAAAAGTAAATTTGCATTTTGGTTTACCTCCTGAACCAAAACATAGATCTTGACAATTGTTTCCTTTTGTTTCTACAAGATGTTTGCATCCATTTTGATTCAGATAAAACCAAGCCTGAAACACACTACATTTGGGGAAGCGAAAGAAACAGTGCACTGTAAGAAAGCTGAAAACTTTAGTTCACAGGAATTTGTAGAAAAGTCAATAGAAACCACAGTCTGGATAAACAAAACTGCCAGAAGCAGCAACAGCAGTGTTAACATCTTTATTCTTACTCAGCAAACCCTGCTGGTTCTCTGGATGGACAAGCTAAATACCACCAACAGTAAAATAGTGCCTACAGAAATTGAGAGCAACACATCCTACAAAACCTATGTTGATCATACCCAAAAAGCCACATGTAACATCTACCACATGCCTAAAATTACACGGCACCACTCTGAAGGCATAGAACATCTGCTTGAAATTAAGCTTTATGGAGGAAAGGAAATATAGGACAAAACTACCCATGCATCAGATTCCTTACCAACAGGAATATAATAATTTTCAGCCACCAACACTCCCCTGGTGGAAAAATATACAACAAAATACAAGTTACTGCTAATTGCCTGCTAAGCTGATGCTATAATTGTTTTGCGAGAAAATGAATGAGGATGTGTTTGTGAGTCTCAGAAAACATAGCTAAAAATATTTTCTTCAAGTTCTGTTTGGAACCAGAGCATGTTATTAAAGTCTCACTAAAAAGAAATCACTTTTTATTTAAGTGACAGGATGTAATCTGATGGAAATGAGTCACAGGAGATCTCACACAGAAGCAAAGCACTCTGCAGGGAGAATAAAATAAACAGGAAAGAGATCATGTTTAGGATAATCCACTGAGATCACAAGATAATGGGGGGCAAAGTATACAAAACACAGTATGAGTGGATGCAATGTTCCAGTACACAGCCTATTAAACATTCCTATATTTCCACAAAAGCAGAGCAATTCCAACAAAAGACAGACATGGCAGTGTATTTATACCTTACAGTAAAATACTGAGTTCTCTAATTTACAAATGGACAGGGACATAGAACACAGATGTAACAGTTAGGATTCAGGAATTTCAGGAATTACAGGAATTTTCTCCTAAAAAACACAGAGCTCCTGTTATATTGTCAAAAACAAGTTAAAACCCTCTTAAGACACTTCTACGGGTTGGTTGACATGCTGTAACTGGCATGCTTCACTTTGCATGTTCACACAATTTGAATTTGCATGTTCACAATAGAAAATTTGAACTCACAAAATTATAAAAACAAAGACCCAAACCTTCCAGCAATCGGGTGGAAAGATGGCATGGATAAGGAGGATGTCCCTGTTGATAAGCCTCAGTTGCAAAAAGTTAAGGCATAGCCTTGAAAAATACCAAAGAACTGCAACTCTGAAGTTGAATGAAACCATATGTTCTGGCATTGCTGGAGTAGTGAAACAGGTGGCAGTAATACAGGTGTTTCAGTGTACAGCCTTCAGGGAGTGTTTTGGCAGTTTCAATCAAAGAAACAGCCTGTTGCTTCCCCCTTTTGATGCCAAAACAAAAAACAAACCCGAGAGCAGAGATACATGACTAGCAAAAAAAGACAAAAAACATCTCCACAATGTAATAAACAGTTCTAAGAGACAGAAATGTGGTACACTGATTTTGCACTGTCATCTTTATTAACACTAAAGACTATGTTACTGCCAGACAAGAGCAAGCATGGAAAAATAACATGAGCTCATGAATCCAAGTAAATCGAATATTGCAGCCCTTCCTCAAAAAAACCCAAAAAACCACAAAACTACTACTTGTGGAAACAAAATTCTTCTTCTGAAATAAGAAACATAGGCAAACAAATCATGCTAGAATTAATCACAAGTCAAAGAATGGGGTTTTTTGTTGTTGCCAGAGCTTTTATTGTTATATATGCAATGATTGCTATATGGAGAGAACTGCTTTTTGCTCCTTGCTCTGAGATTCTGTCGACTGTATTTCTTTGGTCTAGTTATCCTCCAACAAGGACTTGCTGTTAAAACTCAATGCAACAATTTCTCTTCATGATGCCATCATAACTAGAAAAAGTCTTCTCTAATCCACATGCTGTGATTAAAAGTATTTATATTTGAAACCTTCAAACCCAAAGACTTCAAAACAGTAAGTCATACAGAAACTTAGAAACAAAGCACATAAGGGAATTTTGGAAAACAAATTCTGAGGAATAATGGAAATTGGTTCTTTACCAAAGAGCTGTCTATATATCTTACTTTAAAAAGCCAGTGGAGAGCAGACCTACTAGAACATCCAGCAGTTTTCTATCAAAATTTTGCCTAAACTTTTGCTCTCTCTTACTACAATATACCCAAAAAAAAAAGCTGGTTCTTCCAGGAAGTGAAGACAGGCAGTTCAGTAACTACTTTTAAATAAGAAGAAGTAAGAAAAAAAATAATCATAAAAGAACTTTAGAAAAATGGATATGACTGCATTGAATAAATATTTTATATAGTTTGGGGGTTTTAATGTAGCTTTACAACTCCTAGATATGAGGCTTTAAAGCATCCAATAGAAGAAGGATCACAGCAAAGTGAAGATTCTGAAAAGTACAAGGAGTACCTAAATTACGCAAACCTCCTTAAACTCACTGAAGAAAAAGAGAAGTTTAAATGAAAACACACAGATTTTGTCTCTTTACATTAGAAAAGACTTTGCAAACTACACAGAAGCAGTGAGAATTTCCCTTCAACTTCTTCATGAATTTACAATATAAGAAGACCAATACGACAAATCAGGATGAACTGGGTTTGCCTTTCCGTCTGTTCTGTACTTTTATTTTGTGATAAACTACTTCAGCATCATTCAACAAATCTGGAACAAGGCTTTGATGTTAAAAAGCCACTGAAAGATCAATGTTAACATGAAGTAAGCATTTTTTTAGAAGTGTATGTTAGTCCATAATTCTAACTTCATTACAATAAAAAAGTTAAAGTTCAGTAATAAGAATATTTACATTTCTGCAAAACCATGCCTCTTTCCTACTTATTAAATATTTTTAAATTGAAAGGGTTTGTTTTCATGTGAGGGTTCTTGGTTTTTTTGTTTTTCTTAAACATGGAAATGCTAATCAGAAATAGGAAATAAGAACTCACAGAAATAATTTGATGAAAAGACTTGAATACTTGCCTTCTGAGGCCAAATCCATTGCACCACAAATTCCAACAGAAGATTCCAGGATGTATGTATTTCTTTAGATAAGTAAAAGAACACAAAACAGGAAATATTTCTTGTCAGCACAAAAAATTGTAAAACTAAACCACAGAGAACTTATTCAGCTGACCAAAGTTTAAAATTAGTACATGTACTGTAAAGGCCAGCCAAGAGTATAAATTATATGTGCATATGCATAAAGTACACTATACATTCAAAAAGCATTTGAGGTAATATCTATTTCTTTTTGTTTTCCTTTGTATTCATTATGACATTGTATTCAACCCTTTTTGTTGACCAAGTCTCCCAGATCTCTCAGGATATGTACAAAAATAACACACCATTAAGTTTTAGGGGTTGGTTTATCATTTTGCTTCATTACAATTTTTATCTTTTATTATGTATATGTATCACGAGACTCAACATCAAGAAATGAAGAAAGGAAGGGAAACGGTACAGCTTGTCTACTGGCTTAGGAAAAAAAAAATACTACTACAGTCCTGAAAAAAAGTGCTGACAAACACCCAGTGCTAAACAGGGAATAAAGTCTTAACTATGTCAGGAACTGACCTTGATCCTGAAAAGGCCTCCTAATTAAGCAAAGATAGACCTTTCATAAGACACTTCTCTACACATTTCTCAGCTGATCTCATTACTCACTTTTCTAATTCCCTGCTCTTACTCTCCCTTAAGAGGCTACTGACAGAAAAATAATGCTCTTTCTCTCATCCTTCCCCAACTACTTTGTACCCAAAGTCATGGAAGAGCAGGAGCTTCACCCTGGAAACATGCTTGCAGGTTCCAATTCAGAAGATCTTTGCAGTTCTTCAAACACACCCTGAAAGTTTGTTCTCTGAACTGGTTAGGCAAGAAACCTGAAAGAGTGGTGAGGTTTGTCCTAAAACTAGAGTGGAACAAGGGCAGATCTAGGGCTATGGAAACAGGTGGCAGGGGAGAATAGAGGTATGGGCTGGCCTGGAAGATGGGAAGGAAATCCATGTAATTGCACAGGCCTAGGAAAGTCAGACTGCAAGTGACTTGGCAGCCAGGATGGTTGTGGAGAGCTCTCTCCTTATGCAAAAAGGCCTGTCACCACAGAATTGTTTCATACAAGGGGGACTAGAGTCCTTTTAGGTAACCATCTCCCCCTGATGGTGCAGCTGTCCCTGATGTGTGGGCTTTGTGGCATCCAGGCTGTACACACTGTCACAGTACTGCACACAAAAAAAGGGAACCAGTCCTTCCAATATCTGGAAGGAGTCATCACAGCAGCCTCCTGATGACACAAGCCACCTCACTGCCTTCTGTACCAGGCACTATAAACCCAGGGGTCGCAGTAGCTGGCTTGCAATTTGCTGAGATTTGAGGCCCTCTGACGCCAACCACCATTGGAGAAGAGAGGACCTGGAGCAGAGGGATCTGCCCATCTTTGGGTGGCACACCAAAGTGATGGCTCCCAAAACCACAGCTGAAGTAGAAGTGATATGGGAGGAGTAACATTCTCAAGAGGTTGTCAGGGGACACAGCCAGGACACCTGACTCAAATTCACCAAAGACTCATTCCTGACCACATAACATCATGCTCAGCTATAAAACTGTCAGGTGGCAGTTTTCCCAATGTAGCCATTGCTCAGAGATAGGCTGGGCATTGGTCTGCCAGTGGGAGGCGATGAGTGACAGCCTTCACATAATTTGGTTTTCCCTTTCATTGATTAAACTGCGCAAGTTTTTTCTGCCTGCCCATTCTGCTGTGGGGAATGAGCACATGACTGGATAGGAGCTCAGCTGCTGGCCATGTTCAATCCATATTTTCAAACAGAGAGAATGTGGGGGTTTTTCCAGAGATCAAAGCTGTAGGACTTAATGTAAATTCCAGTCTAAAAAAAACACTAAAAAAGTATACATCAGTATTTTTCGGTGTACATTTTTCTTTAACACCATGCCACAGATTTAGAATTAAAATGTGTTTCTTTTACCAGACATCTGATCTGCACAGCTGTCTACTGCAAATGTCACAAACTACTGCTGTGACAAAGTCAGCAGAAAGACATCAAGCTTTGGAATAAGTTGGGCATAAAACCACCTATAATCTTTGGAGTTTCTTCTCTATTAACGTAAACAATTGCATGAATTCTCACCTAAAGTCATGACTTGTAACACTGAGACTGAAAAGAATCAAGCTAGATAAAGAAACCAGTACAGGACTAATACCTAGGGCTTTGTGATTAATAAAGTCTGGGATATTTTTCTGTATTTTCTGCAGTATATGTCTTCACTTCAAATGTGAATATTTGAGAAACACTTGCTGTGCCATTTTTAAAATGTCAAAAAAATAAGATAATTATATCAATAACAATTCCATTTCCAAGTGAGCCTACATTAGTCATAGAGGCTTAACTTCAATAAAAGGATGACTACTACATGCAGTGCTTGCCTTACTTATGATGCCTCCAAGAAAACATGATATCAGCATGTATTCTGATAGAAAAAGACACAAATCCCATAATTATCAGGTGAGTTGTGACTTCTTTTTATTACTTCATCTTCGTATTCATAATACAAAAGCATGACTTTCCATCAGGAACTTCAGTCTTCTGGTCTGTGAGGAATTCACCAGCTTTTCTGATTTATATGTATATACATACACCACTACTCACCAAAGCAATCCCTTGCAGCAATACTGTTTAAAGGTTATCTTTTAAAAATATTCTCATAAATAAAAACCTATTACAGACATCTTTTTATTTATATTATGTTTGTAACTCTGTCATTGATTATGAGAAAGACATTTAAGTTCACTTTTCTCCATCAAACACTAAGCTTTTAGTCTGAGGTGAAATGAGAATGTTTGATGGAAATACATGGTTTACTGAATGACACATCAATAGCAGGAAGAAAGGAATTATTTGACAGTTATAGGCATATTTACCCTGAAAAGCCAAATGCATCTTGCCAGACCATCCATCACCATTTCTACTCCTGTCCACAGTGTACAGATTGTTCTTCCTATTATTCCATGTCTAGGTCACTAAAAACTTCCCTTCCTGTAAAATAACAAAAAAAATCTTGAGGATTGAGGCCATATTTTAAAGCAGCAAATTATATTAGCTCCCTGTCATCTTTTGCAAAGTAAACACTCCCATTCTGTAATAAGAGTGTTAATACTGCTGAACTATGTAAAAATTATTTTGCATTTTAAAGCATTGGTTTCAAATGAAAATGCATAATGAACCATACTCCAACCTTGATTAGCTGATATGGAACAATTGCTGGCACTGAGGATAAACAAGCCAAACTGTACCTGCTTAATTATCTGTGATCTTGTAGGGTGCACATACTTCATCCTTTATATAAAAAACCAAAAAAATCCACAGATCAAATTAATTCTGGTTCATGATACACCGTCATGATACAAGTTAGATACACAGAATATGTGCACACACACATAAGTTGTTTTGATGGTTCTCCATACGGATATTTAAAAACTCAGACACGGATGAAATATGGAAATGCAATATACTTTTAAACTAGCAAATAACTCTGCTTTAATTAGCCTTTCTAGTAACTCCTAGTGGTTTAATATCACATAAATATTGTTCCATAGGGTTGTTTTTGAGAACTGGCAAAGCCTGACTGATTAAATTTCCCATAAAACCTCCCAGTATCAATTAAGTAGAGAAAAATACGCTCAAGTAATTTAGAATGAGAAAAGACTAATCTAAGTCTGCCGAGTCACCTGACTTCCAGCGACTTTAAAAACATTTGTTTCTTCTGCAACCATGACATATGGTTGCCTTATGCATGCCAATCATTTTCAACAGCTGTGCAGCCTCGAATCAAAAAAATTTCAGGAAAGATAAATCACACCAGAAGGTCACAAAGACTACCTGATCCATAGCACCATAAGTCAGATTGAAGAATTTATAGAGGCAACAAGAAGAAACAGCAAATAACTTCTACAAGAACATTTATTAAATCACAGATGGGTTGAAGTTGGGTCATGTGCTCCATACTCCTGCTCAAGCAGTCACCTAGAGCCAATTTCTCGAGACCACATCCAAATGGCTTTGGAATATATCTCCAAGGACAGACACTTCATAACAGCCCTGAGCAACCTGTGCCAGTGCTCAATCATCCTCACAGTGAAGAAGTATTTTCTGAAGTTCAGATGGAACATTCCATGTTTCAGTTTGTGTCCATTACCTCTGTCCTGTCACTGAGTACCACTGAAAAGAACCCGGCTCTCTCTTCCCTGCATCCTCCTTTCAGGTGTTTATATCTACTGACAAGATTCCCTTGAGCCTTCTCTTCTTCAAGCTGAATAGCCCCAACTCTCTCAACATTTCCTCATACGTGAGATCCTTTATCTCCTTATCTTTGTGGACCTTCTCTGTATCTCTAATATGTCCCTGACTCTCTTGCACTGAAGCATCCAAAACTGAATCCAGCACTCCAGGTGTGGACTCACCAGTGCTGAACAAAGTGGAGGGAACAGCTTCCTTGAACTGCTGCCAGTGTTTTGCCAGAGGCAGCCCAAAATATCATCAGCCACCTTTGCAGCAATGACACATTGCTGTCTTGTGTCCACCTAGTGTCCACTAAAGCCCCCAGGGCCTTGTCTGCAAAACTGGGTGCCCAGGGCTGCTCCTCCACAAGTGCAGGACTGGACACTTTTCCTTGATGAACCTCATAGAGCTCCTGTCAGTCCATTTCCCTCATCTGTCATCAACTCTCAATAAGTACCCTGGCTTGGGGATTTCTTGTTTCTTAGATCAAAAATGCCCACAGAACAGAACGCCAGGGCAGGACACTCGTATCCATGAAGGCAGCTAATGCATGTGCCAGGCTACCTTTGAAAAATCAGCTCTTCCAAATTTCAGGTTAAATCTTTAAATGTGTTTTCACAAATAATCACCACAAGTTTCAAGGAAGATAAACATGTACAGATTCAGTGATCTGAGGCCCTAACCAGTTCTGAAGTTTTTAGATAAGTTAAAGTATTATATTCAGCTTCCTTCAAAAGGTGACAGAGTTATTTGTATTCAGGCTATTGTACGTTTATTATAAATTTTATTATGGAAACCTTACAGTTTCTCACATACATTCTTGTTTAAATGCACATCTGTTGTCATCTTACTGAAAAGCTCCCATACTTTCTCAGTGATCTCTCATGGGCAGCTTCTCACAGCACTGACGCCTTCACAGCACAACAAACTCCAGCTCTCCCCTCACCCAGCTAACCCACTCTTTTATAGCACTCATTTATTAGACACAGCTGTGGCCTGTTAAGGGCAGGCCTGTTCCTAATCTTGGGTAATTAGTACAGCTGCAACTCCTCAGAGGTGAGATTGCCTTGTGCACTATTTTCTTACACGCTATACCCTCACACATATCAATAGCAAGATCATATCAAATAATGGCAATTAGAACAAGACAAAAAATATCTTAGACTACCAGCATCCTGGTACAGAACTTGCTAATAAAGTAAACTTTAGAAAGTATACCAAAGGGAAAGTAACAACTGCATATGCAGCTAGAGAGGAGTAGAAAAATTCAAACCACATTCTCATAAAATCCAGTAAAGAGTCACATTTAAGAGTGCTCCTTAATTTGCACCCACAAGCAAAGGTTCAAGTATTTGAAACCTGAGTGAATATTTTCCTGAATGTCTGAATTTCTGAAACAAGAACATAGAAGTCAGTCCTAAACACACATGAATATTCTAATGTCTGGTAATATTTTAAAATACAGTACTTATAATTTTCTTTATTACATTAGGCTGTTCATTATATAATGTCACTTCAGTCCATAATATTTTTTGTTGCCATGGAACACTGAGACCATCTCTTCTTTTGTATGCAAGTAAGGCCAGGATGTTCAGTCACTTAGCTGCATAAGCACACATCAGTGGTACTAAGCAAATTTGGATCAGGCTCTAAAATAATCAATAATCCTGAAGTAGGAAATCAAATACTAATCCTTTTAAATCATAAAGAACGTGACAGCCAATTCCTTCATAGGATATGCATCTTATGTACTTATTTTTTACTTAAATTCCTTTAATTCTATTATAGGAAGTCAGGTGAGGTGTCAAACACCGAGTTGTAACGAAAAAGACTAATAAGGGGAACCATAATATGATGCTTGTTATTTGTCACACCAATCTGGCTCTCTTGAGCTACCTACCAACAAACAGCACCAACCAAGTCAGATGCTCAGGAAACTGTTTCACTCCCAAGCTTCTTTTGCACCATAAGTATTTTCATCCTTTTCTATCATTGTATTAGGCAGACCAGAGTAGATCAGTACTACATTAGCTGAGAAGACTGGGTAATTCTTGCTTCCACATCTAGAAATGTTTTCTCAGTCATTTACTGTTTCTTATGCATCCAGCCAAGTTATACATTGCAGTTTAAGGTGATGGCCCAATACTCCCGCTTTTTCTCTTGGCACAAAGCAGGGATATTTCTAGTCTGTGCAGAAAACGTTGGTCTAAATTTACAGCGTTTCTGCAACACATTTGCAAGACACAGACCTTTTCTGAATTGCTCTTCTGAAAAGCAATATCTCATTCTTGAGTGGGCTGAAGATTTTAGTTTTCATCTCCTCTGTTAATTAAGCACTAATGAAAGTAAGTGGTAAAAAGCCAGCTTTTGAGAGCTATTCAGGAGCAATCACACTTTGAACAGTTGATTAATGAAGCATTAATAATCTCTTTTAGTATAAAGCAGCAAGGAAAAAACTACAATTAAAAAAAAAACAAAACAAGAAAAGTAGATACTATTTTCTAAAATGTCAGCATAACCAACAAATGCATCTGTATAGTTGCACATACATACTGAAATAAACACTTTTGAGCATTTGGAAACCACAAAAGTCCTGAAAAGATACCTAACAACATTTAAATGTCAGGCTGGAAATAAAGATAAATCTCTAGTGTCTCCCTACATTTCCAATGAACAGCATTGGAAACTTGTTACATGTGGTATAACTATAAAACATAAGATGGGGAATTTGGTTAGCACAGAGACTACACTGACTGTGGTAGTTAGGGTTGGTGCTCGGAAGATATCGGGATGTTACGGAAAAATACAGAAACCCTTCCCCCCTACTCTTCTGAGATATGGATCACCCTTGGAATGTAGCCAAGCATGTAGCCCCCCTAACCTATAGATGCCAGTAACTTTCCACTCCTTACTAACCCTAGAAAGTATAGCCAAACCCACTCCTGACGTAAACAAACCCCTCAATCTATAAAACCCCTTGAGACAGGAGAATAAAGGCCTTTAACCGTCCACCACATTGGTGTCGGCGCTTGTTACTGGCCCGAGCGCCCCAGGGGGATTCAGGGTCGCCGTGCTGCTCATTGAAACCAGGTCGCCTTGCCTTCCACCAGAAGGCAACAACTGACAAAGCCTTTGTGTGGTTTTCTTGTCATGTTGTCCATTAAAGTATTAACTGCAAGTATTTATCTGCTGCTACAACAGTTTCTCATCTTAAAATTGTCATGTTTCTACTGTTGATTTTATGACTGTATAGTCAGATTAATAGTAGAGACTTCCTTTTTCTGTACATTATCAATTTATCCTGGAGGTTCACTCAGACGTTTGCCCATTGTATTCACAGAAACAGATGAACCTGGCAGAGACAGTGACTTGGCCACAGGATCTAAACAATAATACTTAGCCTGGTCCAGGTGTATCTGTGGCCACTCTAGCAGCAGAATAGCAATTATGTTGGGCACTCAGAAAGAAGCATAGCAACCATGTAGTGCCATGGTGCCTCCAAACAATTTTTATGGAAATTTTTTGTCATTTTCTTTTCATTCATATGCCTTAAATTACAAGTAGAGGAGCCTGCACTCAATTGACCAATGGAAAAATTATGTGCTATGCATGCATAGAACATACACAACCACTTATATTTATCATAAGTTTTTTATATCAACCAGAAATGTTTATATACAGAGTTTTGGCTCATGTTTAAATCATTAGGTACAGCTAAAATTTATAGCAGGACTATTGTTGCTAGCACTCTCTGGCTTAAAGGTGAGGAAAACTGAAATTATACAACTATTGTGAGCTTGCTTAAAAGGTACAGCCTGGTGATCAAATTACAGGGGGACAGATGCATTTACAGAACCTCTCTTTTCTGTCTCACTTTCCTTGCATAAAAAATAAAATTAAAAACTCACATATAATAACACAGGCAACAAACCTGCTAAGACCACAAAAATGCAGTAATAATGTACATAAACCATAATCAGAGATGAAGGCATTTGTATCAAGGTAACTGTCTAGTTATTATTTTTATTGTTTATATTAAACTAGTCCTTCACAGTTGATAGCAGTAACTTTTTTGTCTTCCTACACAAACTCGTAACAGCCTAAATTCCTAAGAACCTTTCAAGCTAAAGATGGCAAGTAGGCCAAGAAAAAGAAACATGAGCATCCTAGGGTGAGTTGAGTCGTTTGACATGAGATAATAAATGCAAGCTGACAAAGAAACTACAAAACCCTCACCCACAGGTCCACTTACTACACAGCCTTAATTGAGAATGCCACCAGATTCTTGATAGAATTAAGACCTAAAAGTTAGCACACTCAAGCCTATACCAGTTTTGTTTTGTTTTTTTTTTTAAAGATTGATAGTACCTATTTAAAACAATCAGTCAAGCACCAGTAAGGGGGCAGTTTGAAAAATGAAGTTTCAAGGGTGCTTATACACATAATAATTGTGCAGCAGGCCCATAGAATTATTTCCACTGATGTCAAAAGCATGTGGATTATATCCCTTATGGAAAAGTAGGCTTTCCAGTAGATGAGCTGAAGGTCAGCTCTCTTTACACTGTTATTTAACAAACTGCCAACACGAACACCCAAATTTTAGCTCAACAATAGATGGGCTTATATCAGCACGATAGTAACAGCAGAAAATAATTTGGCAGAGGACTGCATAGTTTAATTGTCATCAATAGTCTTATGACAAGTATGTTCTAGACAAGTATTGGTCATTTGTGGTAAAAATATGTTTCCTGAGCCTCTTATTGTTGTCATGTGATAAAAAGCTCATCTGTACACAGAAGCACAGAGAGACAATGGCACATGCAGCAACCTGAAAAATAAATACTCTCTCCTAGCTCTTCCCAGGTCCATCAGGGGTCCATCTCCACAAGTCCAGATAGGCACAGAAGAGCAAGCACAGTCAGGAACCCAATGGATATCCTCTCCAGGGTGTCCATCCTACCCCAGGGTTATCCCAGGAGAGCCATCAGCCCCATAATCCAGGTGTGAAACCCAAGATGAACTAACAGGAGATAGTTCTCTGGGGCACAGTTTGGTCAGAGGGGGTCACTGCCTAAGGGCAGAGAATACATTTTAAAATATAGGTGGAGAGCATTGCATGCATCTACATAGTGTCTAGTTATGTTTGTGTGTCTACAACACATTCTCAGCCTTGCTTTTGCTTGGCCCTGAAGATACAGAGCTGCCTCATCTCTATCAGCATGATGGATTAGTCTCCCACAATAATTTAGCCTTTTCCATGTAGCAATTTAGGCTCTGTACACTCCAATCCCTTTCTGCTTCCTTGTCCAAAAACATCTGTGCAAACATTTTTATTTCTACAAAGCTTGTTGACAGGCTTTTATGAGGAAAAATACTTCCCCAATACGCTATATTCACAAAATATGCAGCATTAAGTTGTTACTCTGCAGAGAATCTATACTTTTAGAAAGAAGCAAGAGTAACTCAGTGAAAACTTGCAGATTTTGCTCTTGCAAAAGTCAATATTATTCAGTAAAATGCTTATGAGGGTAATTATATACAAGGCTCCACTTGGGCCCCAAAACAAAATAAATTTAAGATGACAAAGCATGAGAAAGATGTACCTATCACTAAGCATTTGCCTACTTCTGGTGATAATATCTTGTCAAAACAAATTTGGTTGTCTTCAGAGAACTGCAAAGTTCATGCGCAACAGTACAACAAGGTGTTGCTCAAGACCCTACAAATTATTAATAAAATAACAAGTGACAAGCTTTCTAAGAAAAAAATTAATCTTTTCATGGAACATTTGGTTAATCTTTATCATATGGAAGAACTGTCAAAAAAATATAGCACAAAATAAGCCGAGTTTTATGGGCTGTTTTGTTTATCTCTAAAGGACAAAAATAACAGTTCTTTTAAAATAACATGTTCTTTGTTTGCCAAACACAATACATGCAAAACAAAGGTGTAAAAAACAATCTATGTTTAGATCAGGAATTGATGGCATATCATTAAATGTCATCACACTATTAACTTACTTATTCTCCTCATTTAAAAAAAAAAATCTTTTTCCCTTATTCACTCTTCTTTTTCATTAATAATTATCAGTTTCCAGGAAAAGGAGCACAATTTATGTGCTGAATACGTAATGCAGATTTCCTCTGTTGTTTTACACCATGGTTATTTTATGTTACAAAAGCCTGTTGCAATGGATTAATAATGTTGTGTAGAATAGCATGATTTTTCCCACTGATTCCAGTGAAGGAAACTACAGTCCATAAATGATCTAATGATCCTGGAAACTGTATTTTAAGGACTCTCTCTCAACTGTGAATTAGTCAACACACCATAAAGAAATCTCTTTTATAAGTTAGAACATAATGAAACTGATGAATGTATCCTCAGAAGGCTACATGCAAATAAACATCATCTTTACTGAGTTTTGCATGATATTAAACCCCAACCTCCAGCTTCTGTTATTTCAAGTAACTATACAAGTTAAACTTTATGAGAGTGAACAAGCCAGAAACAAGCTACTTTCACCCCTTAAAATCACATTTTTTTTAAGGAAACCCAGAAAGAACACAGAAATCCACAAGAGGTGATTAACCAAAATGCAGACCTGGTATAATTATTCTTTCAGACTGGGTGTCTTCTCTACCCTCTCTCATCTTACACCTGTTCTTGCCCCCTCCACAGCACATGAATAGACATGACTTATAACCTATCTTAATCACTTTCACTACAATCCACTTTCAATTATTCTTCTTAAATGGGGTTTTTAAAAGGGCTACAGTTGTTCATTTACTCTGAGCTAGAGACATAGGAGAAATGTCGACGAGATATTCTGCAGAGTCAAAACAACAAAAAAAACATCTTACTGGCAACTTTGGAAAACCAAAGAACTTTGGCAAAAGGTTTAGTGCAACATTTAACCAACATAAAACACTTCTCAAAGCATTAACTTGGCCCATCCAACTTAGTGAACTCCAAGCCTATTCAATTTTAAGTTACTCAAAAATTCCTAGAAAGGGGAATTAGAAGAAGGATAAAGAGAGAAAGCCAGAAAATATGTAGAAAAATGCACTTACAGTTACCAACTCCTGGACTCCAGCAGAGCCCAGACAGAAGATGATGTAGTGTCAAGATGTGTTTGCCACATATTTGCCCTGAAATACCCCCTTGGCCTTCCTGGGCCCTTTCCACAGCTGGGAATCCTGGTCATTTGGCCACTCAGGAGCTGGGTTAAGGGCCTCAGAGGGGGGTGTGGAGCATTGCCTTGGTGTGCCAGTGACTGGCAAGGATACAGGCTTTAGGGGGGTGTGGTGTACAGGGCAGTGCACCACCACACCACCGGACCTGCCCCTGGCCCCTCACATATGTACCCCAAAATGTCTCGAGACATCAGCCTTCCCAGTGCGACTCAAAATTTGTCTTAAAATGGATTGCCTCAGTGGGTCACACTACCTCTACAGTGGCTTAGCTACCATTCATTTTTAGAGGAAAAGAAGTTAACAAATCAAGGGAAAAAATCTCCCAATCCAGTATAACATTGGTGTAGCTGTCAGCCTTCATTATGCTCCCAGGGAATTATTTCAGCTATCAAAAAAATATCCATTTCCTGTGTTTACTTAGTCAACTACAGTTTTGACAAGTCAAAACTGAAACTCTGAAGTTTAAAGAACAAAAGCGGCCCCAAAACTACCTCTGCAAATATGGCCTATACAAGGTACAGGAAAGAAAACAGAGGATGCCATTTCTTTGTCATTAGAGATGAGATTGATGAGATATAAGAGTCTTCTTTTTTCTTTGTCTTCAGAGATATATTGAAATTATGATATTGCTGCAAAAGAAAAACAATAGACTTTTGCCCCCCTTTTCAGAAAACTGAGTGTTCTACTAATCAGATGGCAAAATCAATAATCATCTCTACTAAAACACTGTTTTACATTTTCAGAACCACTCATAAATCAACACTTCTGAACAGGAGACTAGTACCTTTTCAAGCATTAGTGCTAATTTTTTGAAAACTCATAAATATTTTCATAGGTATCCACAGGTGAATAGTCTTAGAACACTCCAATCTTGTAATAGCAACAACAGAGTTACATCAAATATAACAGAGTAGTTCTTAAAGTGAGTTTCACTTCACTTGACAATATAAAAGAAAAACAATGGTCTGGAATTCACTGGAGTAAGTGGTAGTATTCACTTCCATGAACAAAAACAATGACAGATCACTGATCTTCCACATAACTACAGGGAAACTAGCCAAGACAGATGTTACTACTAGGAAAAAATACACAACAAATCTTCACACCTACATCTGTTACCTGTCGTGCTGCTTCTACTTCTTGGCCTTGGATGCTAGGTTTTCAGCTTGGGTTTTCTTCAGAGATTGTATGAAATGCATTTAGGCACAGAGGGTGAAAGGATAGAATTATCCAATACCCAACCCAACTATATTCTTACACAAAGCAAGGACGCTTTCTGTAAAAAAGAAAAAAAATCAGGAAGTTAAAAGAAAAAATGTTTTCACATCAAATAATTTCTTTAGAATTTTTCATCTCCTATGAAATTCTGAAAAAGTAGAAACTTATTAGGAGTCAAGACATGTTTAGTACATTGAAATGAAAAAGATATTTAGAATAGAAAACTTTTTATCATCTCACATCTAGAGAAAAGTTATAGAAACTCTGTCATGTAACTCCAGATATTTGTAAATATCTGCTCTGGAGGCAGAACAAAATTCTTGTTCTTATTTTAATAATTTAAACACAATTAGAGTTTGCAGTAGAATGTCCAAGAGCTGGAAGTAAAATATAAAAAGGAACATAAGCATATAAGTCATAAATAGTTATTGATGTTAATTGTGTTATTAAATAAAGAACAAAAATTAAATACAGAAGGATTTCCCTGTTTTGTTTCCCTCTATCAACTACAAAATATAATGTATGAGCAAAGGTTGCAAACAACATCAACTTGCTTAAAGCTACTGCTATATTGACAGCATTACTCATTTTACTGAATTCCTCCAAATTCTCATTCCAGTCTCCATGATATTCCTGAAAAAGAATATTTTATTAAAAGAAAAAAAGAAACTGTTCCAACCAATTGGAATCCTTAAATAAATTTCATTCTTTCTCTTTGTCTCTAGAGTCCAGGATATAACAGCTAGATTCAGTCCACAGTAGAAGAAAAAGGCAGTGATAGAAAATTCAATTCAAAATCCAAATAAAGATTTCTCTTTGCACATTAGTCTTCATAATCCTTAGATCTTAGAGTGAACTGATCAGCTATGTGGCATTTATATTCAACAAAGATACTAGAATGAACTCTCACTGATCAGCTATATGGCATTTAATTCAACAAACGCATGCACATACAAAATCAAAACAGATATGACAGAGAGTTTCCAGCATAAATTCAAGGGAATTCAAGTCTGGCCTTTAAAGACCTGAGGTATGGCCTCACCATCCAGAAGACAGGATTGAGTTTTATGCAGTTAATGAATTTGGACAGTAGGCACATCAAAGTGTCCCCTCCTCTCTAAGCATTCCTTCCACAGGCAGCTACTGACAAAGTTATTTCAAAGATTAGAGCCATGCATTAATGAAGACATCATTACCTGATAACACAGTCATTCATTTGTCTTACTGCTAATTATTTTTGTCATTAGAAAACAATGATCTGTGGCTACAAATTTTAACAGGAAGTTATTTGCAAAAAATGACTCTGTTCTTGTATTGAGCACACAACAAATGGAAATATTTCACAGAATTTCACAGATTTTAGACCTCACAACAGGATGCTAGTAATGATACTATAAACTTTAGAGATGTAGAGCAAATAACTTATAAAATTTTAAAGACTAGTTCATAAAATTTCTAAAAGGAAATGTCATTGTCATAATCACAATACATAGAATAAGTACTTATGAAAGGAAATTATTTTCGCAAATTTTTTTTTGTTTTGGTGGTGCATAATGCAGTGGGGCATCTGTGCCGAATGGGACTCTTATGGGTGACTTCTACAGACTTTGGAATAGATTCTTAATTGTTTTGCTGTTATCATTTTGATTTTTATTCCATATAACCCTGCTTTGGGCCAAATACATCAAGAATGTATAAATGGAATTACACCACAATGGAAATGGATACAAACAATAATACCAGTTAAAGGTTTAATTCAAAGCTTGTCAAGTCAATAACAGAATCCCATTTCTCAAGAAGGTACTGAAAGTACTCGGTACTGACAAAATACTACACTCATTATTTAGAAACAGAAAGGGAAAAGCCCTTCAATTTCTGTTTCTACAATGAGATCAAATACTGTATCACCAAAATCACACACTTAAGGCTTACTCTTACAATAAGTCTGAAGACTGCCATCAGCAGTTGAATTTGGTCAAAAAAAGTAATTGAAAAAGAAAAAGTGGTTATACTGTATAACTTTAGGATATAAAACTATTTTTAGAGGCAAACATTTAGAATGAAAATTCCCACAATTAATCCAGCACATACTCTAAAACTAAAGGAACATGTATTTGTGAGCAAGAAAATATCCAATCTGCTTTTAATGCATCGCCATTCATTTTTCCCCCTGTTTTGTGTATTCCCTGAGTGCTGGATCTCCCACTCCTTTTTTTTCTTCTTTTTAATTTTATATCAGTTCTAGAGCTCTTGTTCTTTTCCCACAAGTCATCCACATATTAATACATCCATTCCTCAAGGTGCTTCAGAAATATCCATTCTGCAGGGGAAGAGTAAAATTGGCATTCTAATAGTCAAGCATCAGTCCCATAAGACAGATTTGACATAGCCTTACACCCAGAGAACTCACTTGCTTCCAGGCACTATCAGCATGAAACACACTGGCACGATCTATTTGGCTGTCCCAGCCCTTTTGAAAAGCTACAAATGAACAGGAAGAGAACTGATCAGTATCTAGGATTTTAAAACAAGTCACAAATTCCTTATATACATAACTTTAATGTAAGATACAGGTCAAAATTGGGAATTTGGTGAGGGAGACAGACCAAGTGAATCTATATCTAGAGGGCAGAATGTTTATGACATCAATCAGAAGCCCTTGTAGCCTGAACTTTAGACTAGAGGAAAGTGAAGGTAGAATCAGCTAGCCCATGGTCTAGAGAAGGCAAAAAGGAATATATTGCACCTTCTAGAAATACATGCAATCTTTTTTTTTTTTTTTTACTTCTGAAGTGAAGCTTGGTAAAGAGAACTCTGTAAATACAAAATCAAGATAAAAAAAGGGTAAAGGAAATAAGCCAGAGCCGAGATGTCAAGTCTTACTCGTAGTCTATAAACCAGTACCAGAATCGTTTAAACCAAAACCTCCCCTAACATTACTGCCCTAGTCAGAGAAGCATCACAGAAAGATTTTTGCCTTGTCAGCTCAACATGAAATATTCTGTTCATTTAATATATATATCAAGTTACCAAAAAAAAAAAATCTGTCATGTCAAAACCATGTCAGTAACAAGTCTGCTTACCTGTGAAAACAAATATCACACTGCATTTCAGATATGTTATCAAGCTGTCACATTTTAGTCAGCAAAAGTTGTTCCCACCTACACTTACTATCTCATATTTTCTCTCCTTTTGTCAAAATTAGGCTAGCCACTATTTTCAGAAGGTGGTGAGGGTTTTTTATGCTTAAGTCTAAGGATCTAATGTTTGTTCACTGTACTGTCATTTATGTCATTGAAATTCAGGAAATCTTAGTGCTCTTAAATATTTAAACAGCAAGAGCTATTTGTAAACAACGTTATAGGTTCTATCTCAGGTGTTCAAAAACTGGAATAACCACTGTCAGTAAAACTGGAGGGCTAGAGAGAGTAGGGGGATATTTGTGTATCATCTGAAACCATACCCATCTTTCCTTTTCTTCCAACAAATCTTTATTACAGGCACACATGTAATCCCTCAATCCACAAAAATGTAGTTCCATATACTGCAAGGATATTTCTGTAAGGAATTAAAGCAGATTCTGAGAAGAATACACTTTTTTGGTAGCATAATGCAGTCAATGGACAATATCAACCTACTACATAGAAAACACTGCAAAATGAAAACTTAGCACCTTAAAACACATCTGCTGCCTCTTCTTAAAATATCATTTGTCCCAGAAGGAATTGTTTTGTTTTATAGTATAACTTGTAAGTGGACTAACAGTTCATTAAAGGAGCCAATATGTATCTCCCTGAACAGTAGGAGCCCTGAGCATACACTGCTGAGTCTGTACCTCGGAGGTTCTGTTAGTTTGTCTTCCAAATACCAGTGATTTACTCACATCCATTCTTCCAAGCACATTAAAAGCTAATCACCATTACTCATCTGGAGAAGAATGGATAAAGTCACTACAGAGAAGAGATTTCTTTTAACTTCAGCATTTGTATCTTGATATTTGAATGGGAAAAAAAAATGTCACTGAAAAGCCAACAAGGTAAAAAAGCTGTTCTTATAAAAACAGCCATTAGGAACAGAGATTTTTTTTATTTCCTCTGATAAAGCAGTAAGAAAACAAACAAAAAAGGTCATTCAGTGAAGAACTGAAATTCACATAGGTGAAAAATCACCTGAAAACTCTCATATCATGACCCAAATTCAGTTAAGTCTCCTATTCCCCACAGAAAGAAAGAAGCTAATTACAACAATTGGTAAGATTAACCATTCTATAGCATGGTTGCACTGGTTCTTCTCATGACAGAATTCAAATCCCCCTGTTAAATCTGAGGATGTTCACACACAGTGCTCACTGGGACAGAGGCGACTCTTAAATTACTTTCTGTTAAATAGGGGATGATAACGCAAAGGACTGATCCAGGGTTTGATATCTGCTACATCTTTATGTTTCACAGAAGAAAATCATGGACAAAACCAGACTGCTGACACATGTTTTATCAGGAAGGAAGTCATAGCCTTGTGTTTCAACATTCATATTAGAGAAGCCATTAAAAAGAAAGAAAAATAAAGGGGCTTTTACTACCTTCTCCTAAGATTTAAAATTTTCCAAGGCTAAATAAGGTGCCTAAACAGGAAGAAATTGCTTCCACTGAGATGATTGAGCAAGTAAAGGAAAAAAACAAACAACATGGTTTTTTCAACCATAAAACTGCTATCAGTTCTCATTATTTTGAAAACTGGAAACATTCTGCTATAAAAATTTAAGCATGTTCTTCTGTAGAATTTTACAAATTGGATATTGTACTTAGAAGTCATCTTTTAAGGATTGCCTTTTTGGTTTGCTTGTTTCACACCAGTGAGTCTGCCTCAGCAGAAGCTGAGTATGGAGCTCCACCTAAAGGCATAAATCTAAAGTTCTCCTTGAGAAATGTGACCAGCAAACTCACCAAAACTTCACTTAAAGGGAAAAAAAACCAAAAAACAAAAACCAAAGGGGAGAAAGTTTGTTTGCAGTGAAGACAAAGCAAGTTAGAGAAAAATCACAGTACCTGCAGAGCCAGAAGCAGTACAGCTCTACCACACTGCACTTCAACTAATTATATCCTCAGAGTGATAATCTTGGCTTTGGTGCTAGATCAACATGACTACAGAGCTGCATCCAGGTGATGTGGCTTTGTGCACTACAACACTTAATGGGGTGGACATTCCTTGGGTATCTCTCTGTGAAATCCCGCTGCAGCCCAACATCAGCCTCAGATGTTTCCAAAAAGCAGAAGCACAAATGAGACTTTAACTTTGCACTTCAGCTGTCTTTTGAGCTTCTAGAATCCAGAAAGCCCAAAGAGTCACATTTCAATGGTGCCATTTTTACCTCAGACTTTGAGCCTACATCTTTTCAGCCAAGAGTGGAACAAGTTAATCTCTGTGCTCAGCTACAATGTTGCAAACCTCAATATTACAGTTCTCTCATTTTATGAAGTACTAGTTTTGTAATTCCTCAAATTAAATCTATTTGTATTAGTTCAATTTATATTCTTATTATCTATGCAGAAAACAGGCTCATTTCGTTAATGAAGACAATTAAACAAAGAGGTAAGAAATAATTAGATACATAGCACCTGCTTTGTTGAAAACAACCATTAAAACCAAGCTGGGTGTTTACATTATTGGACATAACTGCTGCAATGTTTCACAGTTGTCCTGCCTAAAAGCAGATCTAACCTTTCCTGTTATCCATTCTTTTAACTGTCTGATGTACTCATGGCAAGATGATATTCCAGGTGCAAAACACTGTGCACTCTGCATGGACATGAGCAGTTGCTGCAGATTCAGAGTTCCGAAATTCACTGTGCATCATGGGTCAGATCACTATTAGCAAAGGTATAAACCTTGCTCATGAGTTCGCTAATGAAACACAATTAGTGAGAAAGGACATGGCAGCCAGATGCTGCCTTGGTTTATGGCATTTAACAAAAATGGCGTGGCTTTTTTTACTTTTACACATGTATTATATTATCAAAAATATTTGGGACTTTGACCAAGACTGACTAGCACCATTTGTAAGGTGCTAATGTCTGTATGCAGAACCTCTTCACCCTCGTAATATTTGCTCTACTCTCCTGTACTCTTTCAAAAAAATAGGTTCATATGTACATGAAAAACACCCAGGTGAAAAGCAAAGCATCTTGCTAGTTTATCTCTCACTGACCACATTTAATGTACAATTATGAATGATGACGAATTCAAAGGGGTCATCTAGTTCTTAATGCTATGCTCACTCTTCTGTTAATATTTTATGCTTTATAGTAGGAAATTTCTAAACTTACAGAATTGAAAAGGGAGAGAATAGTAAAAAAAAAAATGGAGAGAAGACAAAGAGAAATCCTTGGCCAAACACTAAAATCTATGGTCAAACACCCATGAGAACCACAAACTAATACAAAGGGGTTCCAAGTAACCACAGGCTGGCTTCTGCAGCTGGACAGATGAATTTTTAAAAAGTGTGTTTTCACATTGCAGTAGCAGGTGATGAGAACAAGGAATTCTGTTCACTCTGCTGTAAACAATGATGCCAGAATCAACACAGACTTTTCCAATTCTATACACTGATACTCAACTGGCAAAGGACAAAAAAAAGTTAGGCCCTCCACATCTTTCCCAAAGGAAACAATTTTGAGTGAAAAATGTCAAATAGGGAGCAACTTCTCAGACAATTCATCTCACTTCTACAGGGCTGCTTTAATTTACTTAATTAATGAGGCATTCAAAGATATGTCACAGAGCTGCAATATCCTAGGGACACACCCCTGCATCTTCAAATTGACACTTGACCATTGTTACTGACTAAATATCACAAAAGGAATGAAAAACTGAGATGGAAGACAAAAACCATGAGAAACAATTAAAGCTGATGAAATCTGTGCAGGAAAATCAAAATTAGAGTCGGAGGAATAATCCAAATATCACGTCAGAAAAGCAAACATGACTGAAAGACTACAGTACTCGGGACAAGATAAGGCAAAAATTTTCAGCTGTAAATTAGGGGACTAGCAAAGAGCAACAATGGCAAGAGGATCAGCAAAAATTGTTATTCTGACACAACTCAGGGGCTGTTGAAGAAAATTGCACACAAAAACTTAAAAATCAGTCATGAGATTACAGTAAGGACAAAATAAATAGAAGGACAGACAATCAAGAGCCACTGGGAGCAGAGTAGGTGTTCAGTATGGGAGCAGGAAAAGCAGACAGCTGGGATAGGGTGGCCAAGTTGCAATGCAGAAAAAGGCAGCAGTGGAAATAGATGGCTATGTAAGTAGGACTTAGAGCTGTAGTTATCTTTAATTTCTATATTTTAGATTAAATACATTAAATGTTATAAATATTTTATTAAATATATACAATTTAAGACAAAATTTCTGTGCAGAAGCTGGTCTTTATTTTTTCAAGTGATGGGTATGAACTGTGGAACTAGAAGCAGAGTGTTGCACATTGAGACGATTCCCCCTTTCCAGTCTTTCCCTTTTTTCACATTTAGTATACAGCACAGATTCTCATAATTAAAATTAATTTAAAACTGCTTCTTACATTATTGCATGCATTCTTTTCTGAAGATCACGGTAAAGTATAAGATATTTAACTGATATGCAGGAAAAACCCAACAACTTACATACCCGGAATAACAGTTCTTTCTCTTGTGCTAAAATACAAACTCTTTCTAGTTCACTACAGCAAGAGATTCAGTGTTCTGAAGACAAGTTGCAGGACAAGGTCCAAAGGAACTAGAACTGTAGATGACATTCAGCCCCCACCTCAGAAAATGTCTGAAATCATAATCAAACAAGTTGCCTACTGCAACCATGAAACATGATTCAAATATCCTGAAGCGTTAACAAATAGACCATAATAATTCCAGCTACAAATATTAGCGCACAGATCCCTCTATTGTTTCATTTCATATTACAAGCTTCTTTAAATATCATTATTTAGAACTTGTCAGAATTCACACATATGCCCTCTTACTATTTTTCCTCTTCTGCAAAACTGCTATTAATTGATAAGTATGTCTTGTCCAACCTCTTTCAAAGTTCAATGACTTCCAAAAGAGACATTTAGAAGTTTTATTTATGAAAGTAATCACATTATACAAAGCATCATTTCCTAAAAACATGCTCTATTGTACAGATGAACAATTTCTTTTGAAATCTGTGCAGAACAAACCTACCTGCTGTGCTTTATTACAGAATCCAAAATTATCATGAAAGTAAACAAAAAACCTGGTTGCCTTTTCAACTGGGTAGAAGCTTTCAGAAAAAAAATGCTCTTTCTTTTCAGGAATTTAGTTGACCCCCTTTCCCTTTTCTCCCCCTTTTGCAAATTTCTGATCAGTTTACATGCTGATCTTGAAAACTGATGTAACTCTAAAGGAGTGTATCATATCTTGACAATATGAAAACTCTCCAACCTACCAACTCAGTAGTAGAGCACAGATTGCCCAGAGAAGTTGTGGATGTCTCCTGCAACAAGGCCTAGTAGAATGTGTTCTTGTCCATAGCACGGGGGTTGGAACTGGATGATCACAGAATCTTTAGGTTAGAAGAGACCTTTGAGATCATCGAGTCCAACCCATGTTTTAACATTTCAACTAGATCATGGCACAAAGTGCCACATCCAGTCTTCCCTTAAATAATTGAGGGATGGTGATTCCACCAACTCCCTGGGTAGATGATTCCAGTATCTGACCACTCTTTCTGTGAAAAACTTCCTCCTTAATTCCAGCCTGTGTCTCCCTCGGCGCAGCTTGAGACTATGTCCTCTTGTTCTGTCTGTTGTTGCCCAGAGAAAGAGACCGACCTCCAGCTCACCACAGCCACTCTTCAGGAAGTTGAAGAGGGTGATAAGGTCACCTCTGAGTCTCCTTTTCTCCAGGCTGAACAACCCTAGCTCCCTCAGTCGTTCTTCGTACGGCTTGTGCTCCAAGCCCCTCACCAGCCTCGTTGCTCTCCTCTGGACGCGCTCAAGCATCTCAATGTCCCTCCTAAACTGAGGGGCCCAGAACTGGATGCAATACTCAAGGTGTGGCCTCACCAGTGCCGAGTACAGGGGAGGAATGACCTCCCTGCTCCTGCTGGCCACACTATTCCTGATACTGGCCAGGATGCCATTGGCCTTCTTGGCCTCCTGGGCACACTGCTGGCTCATGTTCAGCCGACTGTCAACCAGCACCTCCAGGTCCCTTTCCTCCTGAGCACTATCCAGCCACACCGTCCCCAGTCTGTGACGTTGCAGGGGGTTATTGTGGCCAAAGTGCAGGACTCGGCACTTGGACTTACTGAACTTCATCCCATTTGATTCTGCCCATCCCTCCAACCGTTCCAAGTCCCTCTGCAAAGCCCTCTGTCCCTCTAACAGATCAACGCACGCTTCCAGCTTAGTGTCATCTGCAAATTTGCTAATGAAAGACTCTAAACCCTCATCCATGTTGTCAATAAAATGATCTTTCAAGGTCTCTTCCTATGATTTCATGGTCTCATAAAACTATGGTTTTATGATGACACGCCATACTGAATAAACACTGCAGATGATTGTGCCAAAGTTTAAGCTACTCCATCTGAGCTCAACACAGTAATCCAGCTGGGTCCACCAGATGCTCTCGGCTGGATTCACTGTTCTTCCACTGGTCAAATCCTCCTTCCTATCTTAGCCTTCTTGATCTCTGATATAAACACTGAAATCATCTGAGGCATTGCCATGCAGAGGAGATATTCTGTACAGGAAATATTCTGTACTAGTTCTCCAGACTAGCAGGTCTGGTAAAAACAATTTTATGTTGAGTGAGCACCAGATGTGTGAAATTGGCAATCACAAAGTTACTGTATCATACAGAGAAGAACCATAAACAAGGAACAACAAAGAGTAGTGGGCATCCAGCTTGATGCCAGAATGCCATTTGGCAGGCCCTTTGTTCACAGACTTGTCAATGATTTCGGACATCACTCATCCCAACAGAGCTTTATTCCTCATTATGCTTCTGCACATACAGCTACTGAATATGTTACACTGAAACACCAACACAGCCATTTTCCCCAAGAAAGACAAACCATCTGCCTGCCAGTCCTGAGAGCTGGTGCTTGAACTGATTCCCAGTCTGCCCAGTGTAATAATGAGAGAGGATTTATTTACATGTTAGGAGAAACAGCCTACATGCCCAGTGGCAGTGCACATGGGAAGGCAGAGTTTTCAGCTGTCACTCATCTGTATTTCAATAGAATCACAAAGTCATTAAGGTTGGAGAAGAACTTCAGGATCAAGATCAACCATCAGCTAGTCCCACCACGTCATTCACCTCTAAACCATGTCCTAAGATGCCATATCCACACATTTTCTGAACACTTTCAAGATGGCAATGCCAACACTTCTCTGGGAACCCTGTTCTAATGCTGGGTCACTGTTTCCATGAAGAAATTTTTCCTAATACCTAACTAAACCTTCCCTGACATAACTTGAGGGCACTTCCTCTCAACCTATCACTTATTAGCTGGGAGAAGAGGCTGAAATCTACCTCACTACAGCTTCCTGTCAGATAGTTTCAGGGAGCAATACAGTTTCCCTTTCCTCCAGCCTAAAAAACACCAGCTCCCTCAGCCACTTCTCATGAGACTCGTGCTCTTCAGCAGCTTCATTGCCCTTCTCTGGACACATTCCAGTACTTCAATGTTTTTCATGTAGTGAGGGGCCCAAAGATAAACAAAAGACTTGAAGGGCAGCCTCAGCAGTGTGTTGTACAGGAAGACAATCACTTCCCTGGGTCCTGCTGGCTGCATTATTTTTGATACAAACCAGGATGCCATTGGCCTTCTCGGTCACCTGGATGTACTGCTGGGTCATGTTCCACCTGCTGTCAATCAGCATCACAAGGTTCCTTTTCTGTTGGTCTGCTTTCCAGCCACTCTGACCCGAGTCTAGAGCACTGCAAGGGGTTGGTTCTGATCCAAGTGCAGGACCTAACGCTTCGCCTTATACAACTGGTATGAACCTCACACAGTTAGCCTCTGCCCATTGTTCCAGCCAGTCCAGATCCCCCTGCAGAGCCTTCCTACCCTCTAGCAGATCGACACCCCTGCACAAAAAAGGGCTACTCATGGAGCAGGCCTGTAGTTCATTTAAATTGAGCTCTTAGACCAAGACATGTGACGGGCCCTCTCCAGGTACATGGGCTGCCTCTGCTTGGTAGTAAACCGAAGAACTGAGCCCAAAAACCTTTAGCTGGCAAAGGAGGGTCTTCACTGAAAGGAATAAGGACTAGGCATGAAGAGTTTATGGTCTTCTGAAACAATGATTAAATAATGAACATGATTGTCCATTATCCCTGATGGGAGCTTGTTTACTTCATCCCGTAATATTATGTCTTGCTCTCACAGAAGGCACCTTTGAACTCCATGTGCATCTGAACAGCTGACGGACTCTTGGGCAGGACCAATGTCTGACAGTATAATTTTTAATTTTCAGCCATTTCCCTAGCCTGGTGAGGGGAAAAAGGCTTGAAATCACTGTTGAGGTCTCAAGTTCTCTGAGACTTGGGCACAAATATTCTCATGCTGCATACAAAATATTGTGATTAAATACCTCACAGATAAAAGCTGTTATGCATAATTTTCATAACATGTAAGATATAATATGTAAAATTATATTGCTTTAATCCACAAAGGAAAAGTGATAAGTAATGAGACCTAGGAGGGACAAATAAAAGTCAATAAGAAGATAAATATGAAGATGAGAATTTGAGTTAAATGTTTTATTGGTGATGTATACTAGCATATAATTACTTGAATTGATATTCAAGTAATATCCATATTTAGGTGTACACTAATTTTTTTGCTTTCAGAATGAGACAATACAGCAATGTTAGTACATGTAAGCACCTGAATCACACCAAATAATACTGACAGCTTGATTGGAAACAATAACTGAATAGCAGACTTTTGGGACTAAGCTTCATGCTGTTAAAATGTGAATTTTTACAATATGTTGCTGCTGGGCTTGCCTGGCGTTCAGACAACTTTGCAGATGTCAATTTACCTGCGTAATCATATGATAATTTAGTAAAATTAGCATGAAATACTTCAGTATCTCCATATAGTTAGCGCATAATTGTAAAGTAAATATGTACTTTCCAAGGTGTTTTCTTGCCCTGTGGTCTCATAGTGACTTTGTTTACTGGTTTATTATGCGTATGTGGAAGGTGTTGAAGCTGAGGTGTCACAGAAATGTTGCTCAAAATAGAGTAATTCAAAAGGCAAGATAATTCACTGGGGAAGGAGAAAAAAAAGTGTGAAGCATCCAGTTGCCTTCCTGTACTGTAGTAAATTAGTTTATTTGCCTTGGTAGAAAGGTAAGCATTAAAAAAAAATAAACAACCAACCATCACTCTACTTAGCTTTATTTATAATCTGTACAAGGTTATGTTATGTCCTCACCAAAGAAATACAACAACATCTAAGAGGAGCTGAGCTAATATATATTTGATAATTGATAAATAGATTTAATTAAAAATCTTTTGGCAAACAGGCATTCACGGTCCTCTACCCTCCCAAACTGCCATGATAAGACAGTTCTCAGCAAACAAATTTGATCTCAGCTCCACCCTCAGATTTTATGTTTGCTCTTGACCTATCTTACATAAGTTTTCCCAGGGGTGCCCACAGTGGCTGATGGGCTCACTGTGTTCTCCAGTAAGTCCATTGCAGAGAAGGCTGGAACCAGCACAAAGCAGAGCACGATATCTACCTTCAGAGGCTACCCCTGCAGCTCCCACCTCCCCACTACCAAAACCTTACTACCTAGAGCCAGTACAGTAAGATAGACTTCCTTCTGAAACCAAAATTTTCAATCTCCCTGTATTAAAGTACTTCTAATAAAACCCATGTACAAACATATACACAATAAGGAAGTGCAATCCTTTAAGTGAAAATATAATGAGATATTTTCCCCAAAGGGAAAAAGAAAACTATAAACAATTTTAAATGGGACCAAACATCATAGTTACCTTTGAATGGATAGTTTGTTTTTCAGAGCCAGATGTAGTTGCTGCTGTAGTTTTTGCAGTGACTACATCGTAGGAGGGTACAATGGTTCCTGTACCTACCAATAAGAAAGGCAGGAAAATTCATTCCACTCCAGTCACTGATACGCCCTGCTAGTAAGCCAAATCACACTCATGGGAGGGCAGTCTTTGCTCATGTTGTCAGCATGACACTCTTCTGCCACAAAAGACCTTCAGAGAGAGGATAATTCCACCACAGTTTAATCACCAAAGACTTATTACTCAGCACATTCTCATTCCCTACAAAACCACGGCTGTTCTTAACACAGTTTACAAAAGCTGAATGTGTCTCTTAGTTTCAGGTGAAAGAGTAAAGTTACACAATGGCTTCAGGCATTAATCAACCAGATCTGAAGCAGGAGACTAGGAAATTAAGGTATCTGAAAATAACTGGTTTTAGTTGTAACTCCTGTGTAATTCCTGACTAGATATTGATTCAAGTAAACAACAAAAAAAATAGAAGTTACGTACTGATAGATTCTATGCTCAAGACTGTTGGGAAGCTAGGAATATACCCCAGATGCTAACTCCTCCTAAAAAGGCATTATTAAGAAGGACATTTTCAGATTAGGTATCCATCATGAAGCAGCCCAATACTAGATGGGCTAGTACATCAACAAGTTTGTATTTCCAGGCTGTGTGAGCAGCTACCTATAAATAGCACCTGACTGGCCTAAATAATAACTCCATCTGTAGTTTCTTTTCTGTAAATAGATGCTGCAAATGAAAGTAGTTAAGGAAAGAATAAAAAGTATTTCTTTTATAGTGATAATCTTAACAGAATCTCCTCTGCTGGTACCTGGCAAAAATGTTTCAATTGCCAAATGTTGAACAGGCATTTGTTAATGCAGTTCCACAACAGTTAAAAGATCTCATAGATAACTCTGTGAGGTTTTCTGTATCTCTGTGTTAGCCAATGTTTGCAAGAACTAAAGCAACACACGCTGTGGCATTCCTAGATTGTCTTTTTGTCTCATTTTTTATATGCTTCTACATTGATTTCTTTTTCCTTCACCTTTGGCAGTACTGAGACATATGAATAGTCAACTACCTTAATGAACATTTGGAATTTACTGTTTTAGTATAGTATATATCCTTTTTACAGACTAGTCTAGGACTTAGTTCTTAAAAAAAAAATCATTCTCCCTAATATTATATTTCCGTGAATTTATATGATGGGGAGTTAAGTCTGAATTTCTACTTATTATGAAGGGTTATCATGGTATTTCTTCCCTTTGGTAAATGGAGCTCATTTAACATCATTTGCCTATGCAGGTGTATACAGAGAACTAGATAATGTCTTACAGCTTACACTGTACTGCAGAACTATGATAGCAGAATTCTAAAAGAGCACAGAGACTGAATGATTTTTTTTTTAACATGGCAAGCTTTATATTAGAAGTCTTTATCTCCCTGAATACATATATTCTAGAGACATGGCTGAAAATAAATTTCTCTTATTCAAAACAAATGACCCAATTACATCCCCAGGAAAGGTTCCATCCTAAAAAGTAAATAAATTACATCAGTGCAACTGTCAAATTACAACACAATGCATAGCAAAATTATTTATTGCCAGGATAACAAAAGATGTAAAACTTATCTTGGGAATGAAAAGAAGAAAAACATTCTTGGTGTAATTTGAACAAAATTGATATTCAGCATCGATTGCTAAACATTCAAATATCCTGTACTGATCATTAATAACAATCTCAACCTCTGTTCAAACTCTATCAGAGGATATTGATTAACATCATATAACAGCCTAAAGAACAGCAGACATGCACAATGGCTTTCTTCCATTTTCTGCTGCCCATCCCTGATTTTTTCACCTTTTTTTGAAGAAAAAAAAAGCATTAACAACTTGATTCCATTTGCAAATTTCAGTGTCAGTAAATAGGGTCACCTACAGCTGCCTCATGTCTCTGGAAAAAATTGTCTAAAGAGCTTTCTGGGAAACTGCTGCAACATTTGTGCAGAACAGCCAAAGAAAGCTGGTTCAATAATTTTTTAATTTCTCTACACGCCCTTGCATCCCAGCAAAACTGCCCAGAAATAGTCCTCTTTTCCTCTTCACACAACACATCTCTTCACAGCAGTCTTAGAGGAGACTACAAAATAGTCCTTTATGCAGTGCTCTCAGACTGCAATATCTCTTTTTTATAAGATGCAACAGGAGGAGGACAGAATTTTCAAACACTAAGGAAGAGTATTTTTATGACAGACACTGGGATGGAAAAGAGTTGAGTCTTATTCTCCATTCCCTGGACAGACAAGTCAAGAATTTCTCGGTGTTTACTAAATCCACAAACGAGTAAAATCTAAACCACTTTTGATGCCAGAGGCAATATACTCATCAAGTTATGGAGGCAGGCTTTTTCTCATCAACAGCAATCACTGCCAATTTGTTCAGCACACACAGTAGAAATAATTGTGAATTAGATGTTTCAGTGCATTACTTGAATTTTAGGATCCCTATTGATCTACTGCTTTGTTTCTAGAGCATGTCTTTAAGAAAGCTCATTGTTTCAAATTAATTAATTTTTTGGATTCAGCTCTTTTAAAAGTTTGCTCCAACCAATATTAACCTTTAAACTTTTATTGCACATAGTTTTTTTTGTTTCATTCTTACACCACTCTAAAAATCAGTTGATTAGTGTTGGGTAAAGGCAGTGCACAAGACAAAAGGTGCAACATGTGTAAAGGAAAAAGTTATATGGACAGAGATAAATACCCTCCAATGTCCCCAATAGAAATACTTGCAATTCCAAACCAAACAGATCTGAATTCCTTGGGGAAAAAACCCACATATCCTAGACTTGCAAAGAACAAAAAGGGCAAGCAATTAATAATATTGCAATGGGAAATACTGAATATAGCCTTCCGTAGCAGTCACAGTAAGGCACAAGCAAGATGTTACCATTACCTTCAACAGCTGGAAAAAGTCCTATGCCTCCAAATTTCCTCAGTATATATGATGTGTACTCTTGAAGAAACAGGCAGGAGATATGAATCTCTACTGTGCTAATAAGAAGAGATATCCTAACCACAGAATTAAATTTTAATTTTGTGACTAGTCTGCAACTTAAAGGTTGGTAGGGATTGAAAAGGGAGGAAGAAAAGGAGGAAAGAAAAGAAGCATGGAAGAAAAGAGAAAGGAAAATGTGAATTAAGTAATACTCTACATCACAGAGTTTCTCAGAAGCTTTCAGTTTAAACAGTAGTCAGAGGTTCATTTAAAAATTATAACTCAATTATAACTGAAAACTCAAGAAAAGAGAAATGGCTCTGAAGAGCTGTTCCCATATGCAGGGGTAAAATGATGCTTGATAGTGTTATTCAGCAGTAGAACTGGTTTTAAACAGGAAACTCAGCTTGATACTTTAATTGAAGCCTAAATTATGTACTACAGCACCACACAGATATAAGTCTTCCATATTTTTTTAAATATTTGCATCCTCACTTGCAAGACAAGACACAACAGCAAACACCTTGTCTTGAAAGGAGTAATACCAAATCTGATTTCCAGGTGTCTTAGTTATTAGAATAAATTCTGCATTACTGAAGTAGGGTTAACATAGTTAGGAATGTCTGGATACTTAGAGATTGCAAGAAAAAGTCAAAGGTTTGAATCCAATTAATGCTTCACTACATTCTCGGTGTATTGGGTCTAGTGTTGATTAAATGCCAGTGCACTCACTAGAATATACTTACCCATTTCTTTCTGTGAGATAGGATTAGGAGGAAGGTAAATAGGCTCAAAACTTCAAAAAGGTATAAAGAAAAGTTTATTAACAGTAAAATAAAGAATAAGAATCAGAATAATACTTTTAGAACACATCTCCTCCCACTACAACTTTTTCTTTCCCACTAGCAATGGGCAGAAACAATTCAATCAGTTTATCACCTCCAGAATACTCTTTCTTTAGCTCACTAAGGGAGAGGAGTTCCTCTTGACATTTTATGGAGACTTTTCCACAAGAAAACAGTTCTCTCATGGCTTTCCATTTCCACAAATGGCAGCCACCTGTGAATGTGCAATTGTGAAGTCCTCCTTTTCACAGCCTTCCTACAGCTGCCTTAATGGACCATGTCACCTTACGGGGTACTACTTTAAGGATGAGCTGTTCAAGAGCAAAGGTTCTCTTTATCTATTTCTGAGATCATCTTCATCTCTGAGAACAGAGGTTTTCTTCTTCTTTCCCTGGGGGCAAAGGGCCCTCATCACTCTTCTCTCTCTGTTCAAACTTCTCATGGGCATGGGATCACAGCTACTTTAACATCTGCTTGCTTTAGCATTGATGCCTTTGCTCATATCTACAAATTTGAACACTTAATCCCCCCATACTTTCAATGAGTTACAGGGAAAAAGAGTCTGAAGTATCAATTATATTTATATCTTCTCTATAGCCTCACAAGAGGATTTCAGCCCAAGATTAGGGTACCTCCTCATTGTCCTCCCTTCTGGGACTTGACTCTTTCTTTACTAACCTTGGTGTCTTGATGTTGTTCCTCTACGTGTCTTTCCTCTGTCCTTTTCTCTCACTTTAGAGAGCATTCCCGGGGTTTGTTCATTTTAAAATGTGAATCTCACAGAGGTGGATCTAGTTTTAATTGGCTGATTAACATGCTTATTCTCAAAGCTAACCAGCAATTAGTTTTGCTAGGCACAGAAGAAGCTCTCATCAGCTCCTCTCAAAAAAATCACTTCCGTTAGTGGCTCCAATGCAAAACCAAAGCACTCAGTCAAGAAATTATCTCAACAACTTATACCAATTTCTAATGGCTCACTGACAAGTAGCTACTCTACACAGCCTCAACATTCATAAATCTACTTCTATGAATAAATGAATATAATGTCCTTATGTCCATTTGCATGTTGCTGACCCCCTTGGTAGGGATTAAAGAGATACTACTCTATTTTGGCTTAAAGTAAGACATTGAAGTACATATGCTGCCTAGATTGCATATAACACTTCTCACTACTAAATGGAGTAAGAACTACAAAGTAAATTCCCTAACAACATTAATTCAACCCATACGGAAGTTTGTGGAGGAACAGAGGGCAAACAATTTCTGCATTTCAGACTCCAATTTTCAAGTCTTACACTGTTAGTTTAAAAACCATACTGATGCACTGATTATAAATTTCTCTGCTATGCTGAAAGTTTCTTAATTTTAAAATTTTTCAATTAAAAACCGTTTGTTTTTAAAATTAGTGGTTTTCTTACTTCTCCACAATTATATCTCAGTTTTACCACAATTACAGAGAAAGATCAAACATTGAGAACACTGGGCACATAATAATATAAGCAACATGCTAACAATTCATTCAATATTTTGATTAAAAAGCCAATTTTTGGTTTTTTAAGAGCAACATTTTCTTGAAATATTAAGATTCACAGGCAATGCAAGCACCCAGTATGGCTTTGTGGGGAAATATCTTCTCGCTATTGTCCCTTCCTACATACATTAAACAGAATACTGAGCTCTGCCTTTGATGATTACAATGTCTCCAATTCATGGGCTGTGTATTAAAACTTCCATTTTAACACAGAGCCTTGTCATTCCTTTCATGTCCATTTCCTTTAACATTTCAAAATCAGAATAAAATGCAGTGAAGTACTAATATCATCTTTTTAGACAGGACTACAAAAGTTAAGGTGAATAAGTCTAAAGATGTCAAAATGCAACCATCACAACATACTTCCAGAAATTCTGTACCTGCACCATCACAGTACTTTTAAACAAAAAGATACAGTTTTATTTAAGACAGCAAATCACAAGAAAAATCAACATCATGTCAGAGTAGAAAGAAGAAGCATTTAAGTCCTCTGAGTCAATGTCATGGTTTCACAAATTCTAAAGCTTTTTCTGAGAACAGATTTGGAACTGGTGCCAGTCCGAACTAAGTATACTTTATTTCAGAAAACCAAAGATTTGTTATGTAAAGCAGGCTGCTCAAACATCAAAGTCTGAATTTCTGAGGGTCTAACAACACGTACTATATTTACTATACAAAATAGGATTCTTGCATACACACAATACGCTCACATCCACATGCATCTGCCTGGGGAAGATATTTCGCAAAAAGAGAAAGCAAAAATACAACCACCAAAAAAGCCTTTTGCAAATATGTAAACAATATCCTGAAAGGTAAAACATACAGAGAATAATCATGCCAAAACAATTTTCAGAGTCTTCTGAGTTGGAAGGGGCTCACCACAAGGATCATCAAGCGCAAATCAAGTGAATGGCCCACACCGGGAACAAACTCACAACCTTGGTTTTGCTAGCACCATGCCCCAACCAACTAAGGTAATCTTAAATTCATTTGCCAGATAAGACCTATACAGTCATATATTCACAAATCAACAGTAAGACAGTCATTACATACTTCAACCAAAAAACAAAGTACGCAACAATTACTGGTAATGGATTTTGGCCAATTGCATCTATACAGTAAGAAAATACAATAAGAAAAAAATTACCTGGTTAATGGTAAACACATTTTACTTTGAAAACTTTTGAGACAATTTTAGTTGTATTATCTGCTAGTGAAATATTATTACCCTGAGGCTTTGCTTTTCTATATACTTCTGTTTTTCTTTTGTTTTCTTTGGTTTTTATTTTACCATTGAAAAGGCATGAGCTCTAAGCAAAATTTAGTTTCATCATTTTGCTTAAACCATGCAAACACTGGAAAACCTATTTCCATTCAGAGAGAGCAGCCAAACACTACTGTATAAAAATTCATTTCATATAGATGGAGAGAAGGGACTTAATGCTAAGCTCTGAGCAGTGATTGTCCTGTTGATCCACTTACATGGCATAAAGTTATCTACTTTGAAGCCTTCAGCTAAAAACCACTTTCAAGAACTCTGTTATTCTTTATAACTGCAAGTAAAGTTAGACCCTGAAATAAGTGCTGTACAATTTAGCTATTAATACAACCAATTAAAACATCAATATTAACTGCAGTAACAGCAATAAAGTACCACATTCTTCATGTGTTTCTCACTAGGTGCTTATTTTTTCAGAAAAACCTCCTGTCCCTTCAGAAATTCTCTGTTACCCTGTAGCTACTTTTATTGCCAATTAATTGGTAATTGGGTCCAAGAAATACTGCTTATGACTCACATCCCTAGAATATAGCGATCTAAAACTAAAACAACTGGAAAAGTTTTAATTGCTCAGTGTCCATTTTAATTAGGCTAAATCTTAGAAAATAAGGTGGATGCTTGACCAATAGGTCCTTCCTGACCAATAAATTTCTCAGGAAATATTCTAGTTTCTTTAAGTCCTTTTTAAACAACAGTATTCCTGTGATTTATGTTTCTCCTCTAAGAACACCCACTCTCTATTCAGCATTAAAAATATCTGTCACCTTGAAAACTAGCATCTGGCTTTTGGAGTAATCATTGGTGAAAGGCATTTTTTTGATGACCCACAGGAAGTCACCTGCATGGACTTGTGGGCAGTTAGAAACAAGGACATGAAAACGTAAGAGTCTTTGTACTCAAAAAGGAAAAATAAAACTTCTACATCTTCCTCAGTGGCAGATTAGAGACTGTAAACTGATGCTGTTCTTAAAGCTACACCTATAGTTTCACTACTTCATCAACTCCTCTTTCACATATTCCAGAGTGGCCATATCTATTGATTTTGAATCCCACGTGTAGCAGGAGAATGATATATCTTAAAGAACCAAAGGGGCTACTAATGACATCTGCCTTCAAGGTGGCTAGTGCTGGAAACTTGGAATCACCTCTTAGCACAAATCTACACAATTAATATGTGTAAGCCTCCAAGATCTTTTGAAATGCTAAATACATAAATAGCAAAGCTAGGATTAACCAAACTATCTAAATTTTGGCTGGAATACACTTGTCTAGCGCATCCTATCTGTCCCAATAAATTAAACTTATGATTTCAGAATGGACAAGAAATAAGATCAACTCCCCATCTTTGTTTTGCACTAGGCAAATTTCTTGCTTAATGTTGTTTCTTCTTAAGGAATATGAAGTATCATCTTATTTCTTTTTCTTTTTTATTTTCCATGCAAGAAAGCATGAAAACCAGAAAACTGTTCAAGCTACACGCATGTGTTTTGTAGGTACCCAATCTACATTTTGACATGTAAATAATGTAACAAATTAAGAGAACAAAAGCACCTTAATTTTTCTAGGTACCTTACTCTAGCAGATGAAACATCTCTACTGAAATCCCTGACAGAAAAGAGTGTAGAAATCATTTACATTTTCAGAACTCTGCAGGTAACAGAAAAAAAGAATAAACATTTCTCTTGGGAATTAGTTTACAAAGTCCAGATGAGTTCTGTTGCTTAGTAATAAAATCTTCCTCATCAAGTAAAAAAAAAAAAGCTTTTAAATGATTGTGTTAATTGAACAATTTAATATGCACTGCATAAAAAGTAAATAAAAATATTTGTGATGACTATGATCAGGGATATCAAAATCACTGAATCACTGAGGTTAGAAACTTACCTCTCAAAATTATACAGTCCTAACCTCCTGCTAAAGGGGAGTCGGCTTGGGTAC
Organism: Pheucticus melanocephalus; assembly: GCA_013398405.1. Lineage (NCBI taxonomy): Eukaryota > Metazoa > Chordata > Aves > Passeriformes > Cardinalidae > Pheucticus > Pheucticus melanocephalus. The sequence continues at coordinate 2,956,697 of VZSJ01000343.1, read as the reverse complement.
ATTGTTGAGAGCTTTGTCCAACTGACTCCTGAGTATGTCCAAGACGGAGATTCCACAACCTCTCTGCATGAGCTGTTACTCTGCCTGGCTCCCCTCACAGTGTTCTCTTGTGTTCAGAAGAAACTTCTTATGTGTGAATTTTTTTTTTTGCTCATTGCCTCTTGTCCTGTCACTGGCTTTGATGAAAAGAGACTGCTTCCATCTTTGTTCCCTCCCATCAGGTATTCATACATGCCAAATTCCCCCTGATCCTTCTCAGGCTGAAGAGACAGGAAGGATCAGCTCCCCTGGCCTGCTTCTGACCTTCTTGGCTACAAGGGAGCATTATGGGGTCAGCTTCTTGTCCATTAGGACCCAGAAACAAAGCACCAACACAGGCCCCATTCCTGGTCCCTCTGCGTCACTGAGATGGAAGAGGTAGAGAATATCAAGAGCCAATCTTAGCCCAGAAGAATGGAGAGTTGAGGTAAAGGTGTTCTATTTCTCATTACCCTACTCTAATTTGACTGGCAATAAATTAAACTAATCTGCCCAAGTCCAGTCTGTTTTGATCACGATGGTAACAGGTGATTGATCTCTCCTGGTCCTTGTGTCAACTCATGGATCTTTGATTATATTTTCTCTCTCCTGTCCAGCTGAGAAACAGCAAGAGAAAGCAGCTTCAGTAGGCACCTGGCATCTAGCCATGGACAACCCACCACACCTACTTAAAAGTGTAAATGGAAATCTTAACTTATTAATGTCTGTATTTCCACAAATACAGTTACATTCTGCAGCACTACAGTAAGGTTGCTGTAATGGGTTGCTCTCTCAAAAATATATGTCCTGAAAAAAATCATCAAGAACGTGCCTATCTTGAGCCACAAATGGATATAACTCAGATTTCCCCATAATGCAATGAACATTTTTGTCCTAAATAATGAATACGAATATTCCCATGTTTTATACATTCATAACCACTGAGAAGTAGAGTTGTCCCTCTGGAACAAGGAAGATTGAAATTTTCCCACTGAATGAAATAACATGCATCATTTCATCTCTGTCCCATAGGAACTTGGCACTTTTTAGTGGTCAGTTCGCATTGACTTGATGGAGATTAGAGGTTATGTACTGGATCCTTGCATCTAAATATTCTTAGAACCATTAAAATTAATTATTTATCCCTCTAGCGGCAGAAATTTTCTCCAGCCTATAAAAATAAAGCCTTGTTCATGTTATGAAAAGTGGCATATTTCTCTAAAACATATGTTCTTTATTTCTGGATTTTCCATAACCTCCTGTAACATAAGCACTTAGATATGGAGCATCTAAAAAAAAAAATAGTTTAGAATTTCTAGGTAATCCATTTAATTAATGCCAAAACTAACTGTACCTACATATTAGGAAAAACAAGTAAAACTATTCTTCTGTGAATCTGCAGTTTCATGTTTTATTTTACTACTTAGAAGTAGACTGTCGAAGCTACATGAAGTGAGTACTAAGTTTGACCATGTATACTTATTTAATATTGAAAGAGTTTTCATTATTATATCATGTACCCAACTTTCCCAAGTCAACAATATTTTGAAAAAGATCACAGAGTGGAAGTAAAGCCTTAAGAGGACTATTATATTTGAATTGAAGCAATTAAAATGTTGCAAACTAAAGTGCTAGAAACATATAATTAGTGACAAAATGTGTGCACAATTTTTTTAACCTCATTAAGAGTGAAAAAACACATACTGATTGTTGTTTTTCTGTAAATGAATAATTTGAAAGGAAATGGCCTATGAAGAAGCTATTTGTGCTAGAAACTGAGTAAAATCTAACTTAGAATAATTACACAAGTATTACCTATGAATTTATCTCCGACCTCAACAAAAACTAGCTAAAGGTAGTTAAGCAACGCTAAATTAAAGCCAACTCAGAGAAGATTTTGACTCAGACCTCTTTGCTGCTGAAAAGATATTTGAAACAGATTTTATCTCTCTGGTAGTTTCACACACTTGAGTTTAGGGAAGTAGATGATAAAGACAGAAAGTACCTGCTCCTGCATATAAATCTGTGGAAACACATAGCCATACTGAAAAATAAATGCTCTTTTTAAAATCTGAGGAAGTGGCGTATGCTCCATCAGGCTAAGATTTCTACATCACACTTTTTTGTGCAATATTCATATGCCCAGGAATGCATCAGAGGGGATTTTCAAAATCCAGAATATAAAAATAGGAAAACTGAATCTTCAGAAGCAGTTTCTGTCATATGGTACAGAAAGCTTACAGGAAAATATGTAAGGCCATTAAAAAGATCTTGAGATTATAAGTAAGTTTTACAAATAAACTACAGAATTTCTCTAAACAAGCAAGGAAGTACAAATCTCAATAATAATTACAGGAAGATATTGAATGCCAAGCAATATCACACAATGCTACACAATTAAGATGAAGAGCATCCTCACATCTGTTGAAAGAAATTTGCTTACTTACTAAACATCATGTAGATTTTTCATATTTTTAGAATAAATACATAATTATGTACTATTTTTAAACACTGATTTTTTGACTATTTACTCCAATTGTTCTCTCTCAATCCTCCTTCCTCAGCCTTCCCTTCACAACCAAAAGAGAAGTGTCAAAAATTCCATGATTTCCTCTGTTACTAATTTTCTTAGTTTGTGTTCTGCTTAGTTGTACTTTGTGAATATTAGGGCCTAAATGGCACTTGGTTTAGAATCACCTGGATTTCTCACCATAATAATTCTCCCCCTGAAATCTACACTCCATAAAGTAAACCTGAAGTAACAATATTGAACATTATACCAAAAAATGTGATCCAGAGACTCTGTTCCAATGCTGTTATTCAAAAGCCAACACAGCTTCACCAAGGGCAAGTCCTGCCTGGCCAGTCCAGTGGCTTTCTACATCCATGGACTAGGGAAGAGGGACAGGTGTCATTTGTCTGAACTTCTGTCAAGCATTTGACATGGTCCTTCACACCATGCCTCTCCCTAAATTAAAGAGAACTGAGTTTGATGGATGGACTTTTAGATGGAGAAGGAAGTGGCTGTACAGTCACGTCCAGAGGGTAGTGACCAATGTCTCAGAGTCCCAATGGATAAGAGTGACAAATGGCATCCCTCAGGGGTCTGTACTGAGATCAATATTATTTAATCTCTTCAGGAATGATGTAGACCAAGGGATTGAGTATACCTCCAGAAAATCTGCAGATGACAGGAAGCTGAAGGGTATGGTTGTCACCCCTGTAGGACAGCATGTTGCCCAGAGGGATCTCATGTGCTTTAACCAGACCAAGTTCAAAGTGCTGCACCTGGGTCAGTGTAACCCCTGGTATCATCATGGTCTGAGGGTTTAACAGCTGGAGAGCAGACCTGCCCACAAGGACTTGGGGGTGCTGGTGGTTGAGAAGCTGGACATGACTCAGCCATGTGCACTCACAGCCCAGAAAATAAACATGTCCTGGGCTGCATGCAAAGCAGCGTGGGCAGCAGAGGAGGGAGGAGATTCTGCCCCTCTGCTCTGGTGAGACCCCACCTGCAGGGCTGCAGCCAGTTCTGGGGTCCCCAGCACACAAAGGACATGGTTTGTTGGAGCAAGTCCAGAGGAGGCCACCAAGTTGTTTAGAGGGATGAAGCACCTGTCCTACGAGGAACAGCTGAGAAAACTGAGTTCAGCCTGGAGAAGAAAAGGCGGCCTAAGATGAACTAATTCGGTGACCTAATTACTGCCTTCAGGTGCCTAAAGGGATCCTACAAGAAAGATGAAGAGGGACTGCTTACAAAGGCATGTAGTGACAGGACAAGGGGGACTGGTTTCAGTACAGAAAAAGAGTAGGTTTAGATCAGTTATCAGGAAAAAATTCTCTAGTCTGAGAGTGGTGAGACACTGGAACAGGTTGCCCAGAGAAGTTGTGGGCACCTCATGCTTGGAAGTGCAGGGTAATGGCAAAGCCGTCTACCATTGTTCATTGTCCTGGGGTCCATGGTGAGCATTTTTGCATGTGAATTACCCTCTCTTTTGTACACTTGTTATTAATATTGTGGCTGTTACTGTTCCTTTCCTTATCTAATTGCTGTTTCCAGTAAAGTGTTCTTCTCTCAACCCTTAATCTTTTGTGCCTCCAATTCTCAAGTCCATCCCCCTGCAGTGGGAAGGAGAAGGGGAAGGCAGGGGTGAGATGGTGTGAGAGAGCAGTGTGTGGTTGGGAACACTCTCAGTAAGAGCACTGGATTTAGGGGTACCATTCCTAAACCACAACATGAAGATGATATTTACTTGGTACATTAAAGTGCAGATCAGACAGCCTCACACGGGAGATGTTCTTTAACAACTGCCTGGAATTAAGCCAAAATCTTTAGTATCATACAATGAAGTGGGCACATAAAGAAGGAGAAAAAGATCTGTTAAAGCTGGAGGCAGAATACTAGTCCTTCTCTCAAGTTACCTAACCGAGCCAACTAAGTTAGGTAACTTAGTTACCTAGTACAGGAAATTATTTGAGGTGACTTAAGAAATTGGTAGATGTAAATGGATAACATCAAGCTGCTGATATGTTCCTGAAAGCACATTAAGAGATAGATGGCTTTCACAGATGGTTGAAGGGGAAATTATGCAAGGAATGCCCAAAATTCCATTGCTAATTCAGGGGAAAGTAGGGGATCTTTTGGGAGACAGATCAGCATCTTTTCCAAGATTGTCAGTGCCCAAATAACCCCATCAATAATGCCAGTCTTATGAGCTGAGTGAGAATACATGTGTGCATGTGTGTGTTCCATGAGCACATGGAGCGTTAAAGCGAATTAGCTGAAGAGAAGATTCAGGGGAGGCCAGTAGATTTGTTCATGTTTTCTGAGAATGTCCCCAGATGTATTTTTTCCCATCTGTTTTAATTTCTGTAGAAAAATTTGTGTTTGTATTGTGTGGGTGCACCAACTGGGAGCACATAATCAGCCTTACAGGATCTGGAAACTGCAGACAGAAAGGGGAGGAATATCTTCAGGTCCTGAAGCCAAGGTATTTGGCAACTCTTACCAATTTATATGGAGATTTGAGAGTGACAGAAAGAAAATTGTTTTCTGCTTGAGAAATAAAAGAAAAATGTCAATAATAAACAGATTCCTGAAGTTCTTGGTTTATCAAATGACCTTTCCAATCAGTTATTGCCTGCTCTTATGATACCACTTCCACAAAAAGGTACTGCTCACCAGTAAGTGATTTATGTCAATATAAAGTCAAAATTATCATCTTTTATGGCACATGTTATTGGTACACATACTTGAATAAAGTCCTACTTTTTTTTCTGCAGTACTTTTATGAGCAGATTCATGCTGTTACATTACTTTGGGAAAACTTAATTTGCAAAAGCATCTGCAGTCATGTTTTGGCAAGTGCACCCCCAATGCCTTCCCCTTGGACAGCACAGATCTGACAAAAGCAAAAGGCAAGAATCTGATGAAATCTGTTTGTCACTAAACCAAATAACCCTCCTTATATATAGTAGAAAAGATTTATTAGTACTGAGCCCATAACTGCACATTGCTGGAAGCAAACATCATGTTTTCTCAAAATAAATGCAGCATGTTGATAACACTCCCTGATAATCCATTTCTTTTATCCAAAAGGACTTCCATTTCCAGAGGCATTGGGTTTTTAAATATTTAAAATCTGGGCAATCACACCTTTTGAAAAACTGACACACTTCTCTTCAGAAGTATCTCAAAGAGCCTAAATTGGACTGTCAATCTTCCAGAGATTAGAAAATTACAGAATGATAAGGAAGGGAAATGTCAACACATCTTGCTTTCTTGGCTCCAGACATCATCAAGTTACAAAGCATAAGCTGAATCCTTATGCTTTCAAGGGCTCAGTGAACTAAATTACCTAACAAGATTTTCTCAACTATTGGTGGAACAGTTATAAATGTTCAGAGACATTTTGGTCATAGAACCACAGTGTTCTTCTGGTCCTTAAGAAATAGTTGGCTTCAGTGTATTTGCATATTAGGTATCCACCCCTATGTTCTGTTTTCCCCTTTAAACTATGCCTTTGCCCAGCTTCCAAAACAAATTGGTTAAAACAAATAACACATTTAAACACATAATTCTAGTCTACTGCAAAAGGAAAAAAAAAATCCTCAAAACTCAAAAAATTGAGTTTTCCCATTACCAAGTCAAGAAAACTTACTCTTTTCTTTTTGAGATGGCAAAATGCCGTCAGGTGTGTTTAAACACTTAAGAGGTAAATTAGTGAATTTAAAGAGTGAATACGCATGCATTTTCTGCTTGCCTATACACAGAATACCTGGAATACTGAAAAAACATTGCTCAAACAGCCTAAATCAGCATGACAGAGGACTGGCCCTCAGGAGAACTTCCTGGAAGAAGTACTTCCACACTCCTCAGAATAATGTCTCAGGAGAAAAAAGTGATTGAATACAGTCAGTTACAGTTATTTGTAAGGCTGCCTTGAATGCTTTTAAAGAGTTTGCAGATGCAGCTGTGGCACTGGGAAGAGTACTTTAAAAAAAAAAACATACAAGTAGTTAGAGAGCACAAGATAAACTTATGAACACAGGGCCAATAAATCCAAAGATTTAAAATTAATATTAGCCAAGGCGCAGTCCAGTTTAGTTCAGAATCATCACTCAAATGGCAGTGATGGTACTTGAACAGGTTGCTGAGAGAAGCCATGGATGCCCCATGCCTGGAAGTGTTCAAGGACAAGTTGGAAAGGGTCCTGAGTAACTTGCTCTAGTAGGTGGCATCTCTGCCCATGACAGCAGGGGTTGGAACTAAGTGATCTTTAAAGTCCCTTCCAACCCAAGCCATTCTATGAGTCAATGATTTTTCACTGTCAAAACAATTTTGGTTAATGAGGAAGGAAAAATCCAACAAACAAAAAACATAGGAAAAAAACCAAGAAACCAAACAAACTGCCACGCTCAAAGAAAAGCAAGGTGGATACATTTTTGTCTCTAAACTTTAGAAAATAAGTATACATTACTGCAAACATCATAAAATTCCAAGAAAAACCTTCAGCCAAGGCTGCAATTTCTGGCACTCATTGAACTTTAAAGTTTGATACTTAAAATGCACCCTTAAAAAGCATTCCACTTTGACAACTACATTTAAAATGCTCAATGCAAGACATACCAAAGAGAACAAGTCCTGTTCTTGGGCTGTGCAGAGTGAAAAATTCTTCCCAGAATTTCTATTCACTTCTCCTGAATGATCATGAATCATCCTGGTATGAGAGTTTCTTTCCAAACTGAGCTTACAACTGCACTTGCTGCAGTAGCAGTGATACTCTGCAACCCTGTTGCATATCAGGGCAGGGCACTGAGGCAGCCACTGGGACTCAGTTGAGCTGGAAGAGCAAATTACACCCTCTGTAAATGCTCTGACATGAATTTTATCCTTGGTTCCCAGCTTCACCCGAATCTGAACTGTGGCCTGCTTTAGAGCAGGGGGTAATGCTTATAGCTCTTTGGAACAATTACATCCTGCAGAGAAAAAGGAGAAATGTTTCTTTTGTCAAATTCTCTCACCACCATAAGAGTTCACTTACTGACACTGACAAGGGGACACAATTTATTTGCTGTGCCTGTCACAGGGGTAGTTGGAGCAGTGTCATACTTGCAGTCAATTATTACCTTGAGGAGAGATTTTTTCCAACACTGTATTGATACCGATACTGCAAGGTGATAGAGAACAGTGCTTCCCACAGACAACTCCACAACAAGCTTTCTCTAAAGAAAGGCAGAAATTTCTTCTTCCTCTCCACCATAACAGCCATTGTTCTCCTTAGCTCACTTATTCCTTATGGCCCCAGCTCTCAGATAGAAACAAAATTAATAAGGGAAAACTGATTTACTCTCCCTTTCTAGGAGCGGAGTTACCAATCCAAATGATTTTTCATGTTTTGGAAGACTGTTCAAGATGACAAACTGTATGATCTTGAAACATGTGCAGAATCCTGTCTATGGGTTGAAATGCTTAAGGTAAGTAGAGATCATTGAAAACAGGGACAGAAGAAGCTGCCTGAAACCTACAATGTCCAACACACTCACAGATTAAATGTTCTCTATACATTCAGTGATGGACTAGAGCAAAGATACAAAGATGTTCAGATTGTAGGTTGAAATATGTTACAGAACTTCTGAATAAAATTTCTTGGAATTTCTGTGTTACACTGGAGTATTTTACTGAGACTTGGCAGCTCTGGTACAATACAAGCAGCTGTTGTTTAAAAAAAAATCCATGGATACAAATGACTAGAGAAGCACTGATGAATGGAAAAAAACATCGTCTGGATGCATTGCCAGAAATACATTTTATGAGTAAACAGCCACTTTCCCTTAAGATTTTTCAATACCTGTCCTTGCAGAAGACAACTAAGTTTCAGCTGTTTGGAAGAGTCAATGCAAGCCATCCAACAAAGCTATGGACCGTGGAACGGAGTTCCAAGCAACAAAATATTACCTGGCCTTTTTTATTGTGTAATTCACAGAGCTGCTTGTCTGTTGTTATTTAGGAGTGCTATAGTAGCAAGTTGTGTAAAAACACTTGGAAATCCCAAAAGTGTTATGAATTTTTAGAATGAATGTTTGTTCGTTCTCATTACTGAGATAGTATAGCATTCCTCTTTTCTGCAAGAGACAAAATGACAACATAAGAACAAAAATAGCACAGAGAATCACAAAAAAATGTCCCCAACATTAACTAAATCAGAGCACAATAGTGACTCATGCATATTTTGTTGGAGCTATCTACCAGTAACTGTACACACTGAAATCAAGGCATAGCTGTTCGAAAGATTGACTGCACCTTGACATTTCACTGAGTGAAATGATTGAATTCATCCCAACCTGTCTTCACAAAACACAGAAACAGTGATCAGATGTAAAATGTCCTAGAAGCCAGTCCTTTAAAGCACCTTCTAAACTATACAGAAGACAGAGTGCACCCTACAAACAACTTGGAAATACACACAAAAGATAATAATTTAACTGGCTTAAGAGGGTACAGCCTAGGCAGTAAACAAGAAATCTTCCAACTTGAAATTTAAAATGTTGCATATTCAACGACAAGTACATCTCAAAAGGACCAGTGACTCAAGACAATGTTTCTAATTAACCCTCAAGTGTTGTACAACCTTAAGGTAAACCTTTTAGGTTAAAGTCCTAAGACACAAACTGTTCTTTCTAGTAAGAAAACAGGATAAAATTTGTTCTTTGGAGGTGGCAGAACAGAGCAACAAGATACTGAAGTGCCAGTCAACTATTTCATACCACATTCAGAAGGCAAGAAACATATCCAAGCTTTTCATAGAGGCACCTTGCTTAAATACTGCATTTTCCTCCTACAAAAATCAAAGAAATAATGGCACATAATAACAATGCAGAAAACAGGAAGAAAAAAAGGAAGATTTTTGTTTAAATAATTTTGCCAATTGACTGAAACATCTCCAACAGTTATACCTATGAATACAACTGAGTCTGAAAAAAAGGTAAAATTCACAAACACTATCTATGAGTTATCTTCATTCTCTCTCTGGTTTACCCACACAACCTTATTCATAAGTGTTGATCCTTCCCAAAAGGATAGTGATAACCACTGGAATAACAGGTAAACCACTATTGCTGCCTCTAATCTCAAATTTGGAACACACATTTAACTATTTTTAAGGCATCACTTAATAATATTCTGATTTTTATTTCTCATGTTCATTTGCTTTCTTTTAAAAACTGATCAGCCATACACAACTTTATTTTCCTAAGACCCTGGGGCATGTACTTACAGAGGACTGTAAATCACAACTGCAACTATGTGCTTTCACAACACTCCTCCTCCCTTGACCACTTCCCAGGATACAGTAATTCAGGGTGAATTTAGAGAGTGCTATACACCAAAAAACTCCATTCAGACTTGTCAACTTGATCATCCTCATAAAAAAAAAATTGTACATAAGGAGTCACAAATTAGGAGAAGCTGGAAACCACAGTTCCACATGTTACAAAAAACTTATCTACAGAGGTGGTAGTTAAATATAAATTTTCTTAGATTGGCTTATTATCCCACCTCTCCTTCCTGAATCAAGCTATTATTTCAATGAAGATTTTTCAATTTGGGTTTGTTAAGTGTTCACACATCATCTTGCGAACAAATTAGCATAAATGGAAGACAGCACCAATATATTGCAGCCATAAGTAAGGAAACTTGAGATAGTCTTTTTAACTCCTGAAGAATGAGCTTAGCTCTTCTTTTCCTCCACAATCAAGTTACAATATTATCTGCTTCAAAAGAGAAACAATAGGATATCAGAGGATTTCTTATGCTTGATCATAATCAGACTAATAAATACATTCTAGTTTAATCATTTGGGAATGGCTCTGTCCAAGTATATTCACACACTGGAAATTATCTTTTTCTTCTCAAAATCTTTCCCACCAACCTGACATATTTAACACATCAATGATCATTGCTTCTCAGATTTCAGATTTGAAAAATTGATCTCTCAGCAAGATATAGGTACACCAAAAAGGGAAGAATAATGAGTTATTGATCCCATGAAACAGGACCAACAATTTGAGCAGTAATGCTGAATTTGGAGAATGAGAACTCAAACTGAGAATACACAGAAACAAGTTTGAGGAAAAAAATAATGTTGAGATAAGTGGGATAAGTGGTATTACATTTTTATTGCTTATTATTTTATTTTTAAGAAAACTAATGAACAAAAAATCCCAGCAGAACCAATCAAATATCCATTTTATTATATTTAGACACAATAGAATGAAACAGTAAAGGATCTTTTTCCTTCTGATGGAAAGCATTTTAAGTCTCCCACTGAAAATTTACTTCTTCCTTCACTTGCAATTGTAAGTGAATAATAGTTTAGAGGACCAGCTAAACTTCACCATTAGTCTACTTATTTTGAATCCCTTTGCCCAAATCCCTTCCAAGGACAGCAAGAACTGCTATTATTGATTCACTTGCAGTATTAAGGACTTGTAAAAAGTACCAAATGACATTGCTGTTGCAATGGTGGTACACCCAGGGTTCATATAACCACTAAAGAAGTGACAATGCTCTGTCCAAAAAATAACCTGCTAGAACTGGACAACATAGTCAATAATCTTCTCAGGGCTTTCCCCTGTAAGAAGGCTGGCTAAGACTGAAATGTTGATGCCTTTTGAGTTAACCAGGAAAAATAGAATAATAGAATCAATATATCACTGACATGTGGCAAAGACAGAATAAGTATTCGTGAAGCAGAAGACAAATTAATAAGAACAGATTAGTTCACACTTAAAATTCTAGAAGAAGACAACAGTTATTTGCTTAATTCCCTTTAAGAAGAATAGCCTATGCTACCACATGCAATCTTTAAAGACCACGCTTGCTTACAGATTGGTTCAATTCCTGTTGTAGAGTCCACCATGTTCCCAGCATATATGCAAGAAATAGTGTTTATACCAAAGATTTAATATTGACAAGGGTATCCATGACATTCAGTTCTAATACAGAAACGTTTTCAGCAACTCAGGCTGCTGAGTAAGAAATTCATTTCTTTATATCACATCTGATTTATAAACATTTCTCACTTCATTTACTTATACTGTTTCTTTTCTTTACCTGGGAAAAAATGCTGAAATTTTAAGTAAATGTGTTTTGCCATGCCTCAGCAGTTACCTCTGTCAGCAAGCATAAATCCTCGTACTACACACCAAAATTGGGTATTCCAAACACAAGGTTTCTCAAGCAGAAAAGTGACATTTCCAGGCTAAGCCTTCAAAACTTTTACTACACAAGTTATAAAGTTGTGCAAATAGAATTTCAACCTTCGGAGTGCTAGAGGAAAACTTACTGCATCAGGGGAAGAATATAAAATAGGAAAGGATGGGGTAAACTAGTAGCCAAGTAATGCCTGTGAGTTTTGCCCATCTCTGCAGCCAGATGGACTTTCAAGATGCTGCCAAAGAACTTCAAGCAGAAGGGGGAACAGCAACATCACCACCTCTTTTCATCCGTACCAATGTGCTTTGGGAGACAGAGCACAGTGCTCACATTGTGCTGAGCCAAAACTCAGTTCCTTCTCTTGTGCCCCAAAAAAACGTAAGCGATGCCATCACAATCTTCCTACAGACTCAGATCCATCTCTCAAGCAAATGTCATTACCAGGTTTATAATTTTCCAGCCTTGAACCTGAAAAACAAGCACATATGTGTATGCCATATTCTTATGCCTTATTTTTCATACAGTGCATGAGATTTTCCACCTTCTTCCTCTTCCCAGATACTATCAAACACATCAAAAGCTACTTCTGCACCTTGGATTGAACCCAACCAGAAGGTGCTCACTAACTTGCATAAAAATCAGATGATAGCATGGAGATTTTGTGGGACCTTTTTTTTCCCCCCTACCCAGGTGAAATACTCTCAAGCTCCCAAAAGCTGAAAGCAGAGGTTAGTACAGATGGTGACAAAAGCAAGAAAAACAATCATCACCTGGTCTTAATGCAATGCCTGTTGTGTCTTCAGAATAACTGCATGAAAAACATACAAAGTTTAGCAGATCAAAGATTAATGGTTTTCTAATAAAAAAAGTTTCAGGCTGCCTACTGAGCATCTTCCAGAACTAGAAGCAGCAGCAGTAGCTGGAACACTTTATATTTAGCCTGCAATTTTAAATAGGTATCTACAAACCACATTCTACAACTAATTGCATCCCACCACATCCAGAAGTAGAAGTCTCTTTTAAAACATAAAATGATCTTTAAATCATTAGCTTTCTAGCCACTAGGGAGTGTGTACAGACTACAAAGTAAGCTACCTTGGCATAAGTAATAGTACCACTTTTGGAAAGTAATACAACGTCATAACATAGCTTCCACAGTCATCCAATATAACTTCCCATAAAAATGTCAGCAGACAATATACAGCTGTTCTGCCTATGAAACTGATATGAAGGGCAGTAAGAAAACAGGCACATTATTGCATGCATGGTCTAGCATAGACACTGTTAAGTCCACACCCAAAATTTCTGCTCTGATTTTCATGCATGTGCTACATATGCATATACCAAGGTATACTACATCCACTGTATTAGAATAAAGCATAAATTAAAAAAAATAATACTTGTGCTAGACATTACTTGCTCTCTTGAAAGGAATTTTCATGTGTCAAGAAGATGAAACCCTCAAGAACACATTCGCTCATGTTGGGGTCCTGGTCAGCTTTGCTGGATGAAGTCCATAGGAAAAAGTATTTAAAGCACTGGCAGTGCAGATCAGTCCCACTCATTTAAAGAATTTGCCTCTGTCACGGTTTAACCCCAGCAGGCAGCAAAACACCACCCTTGCTAAATCCCTCACTCTGGGATGACAGAGAGAATCAGAAAGATGAAAATGGAGGAAACATGGGCTCAGATAAAGATGGTTTAAAAGGTACAAACAAACCATGTATGCAAGCAAAGCAAAACAAGTCATTTGTTTACCACTTCCCAAAGTCAGGCAGCTGTCCAGCCATTCCTCGAAGAGCAGCACTCCATCACATTTAACAGCAACTTGGGAATACAAACAACATCACTCTCAAAGTCACCCCCCTCCTCCTAACTTTCCCGTCTTCCTTCTCCTTGTGCCCCCTGGTAACAACATTATATAATATGGGTCATTTGGGGTCTGCTGTCCTGGTTGTGTCCTCTCCCAGCTTCTTCTGCATTCCCAGCCTCCTCCATAGCTGGTGGGACCATTTGAGAAACAGAAAAGACTGTGTAAGCACATCCAAAACATAGCAATATACAAACTGCTCCAAAGAAATTAACTTTATCCCAGTCACAACCAGTGGAGACATTTCTTAAATAGTCTGAGACAACTAAGTATCAAAAAGATAGATAAGGAAAGAAATGTTTTTTTATACAAGAGTGAAAGATCAGTCAAGCTTAGTCAAAACACAGATCTTCCTGTTAAACATTCAGAGCAGTGGCAAAGATACCACTGTTCAGCAGAGTTCACTCATTCTTTCAGAGGTAAAGGCAGCACACATAGCTTTCTGTTCTTAAGAAAAAGATGTCTGAAACAGACCTGCCCATGAAAACATCTCTCTAGTCACTAATTTTGTCTTGGTCTGAATTTTTACCTGGCACAACCCACTAAATATTCCTTAGAGAGTATATATTTGTGAGCATGTCTAAGTACACACAAACGGCAAAATTAAGTGCAGTTTATTGAAGCAGACTAAGGCCTCCTTCAAAGATAAAGATATTTTGATGAAAATGGAAACATTTTCCTAAGATGCTACAGGTTTTATCACTTCCACAGCATTCATTGAGACGTAATCTCATTTGTGACTACTGAACTGATGGATCACCACTTTCTAGGCATGGTCTTGGTCCCTGTAGCCTACAAGCCATTGTTGCCATGCCAATCTCTTTACAAGATCACCACAGTGATGATGCAAAGTAGGATATACTGTTGTTGCAATACAACAATTGAAAAGATTACGGTAGAAAGAGCTTTTAAAATTCATTTTAGAGGTTGGCATAGTTTCCTGGGGCATCAAACTAAGATACCTGAATTTTAAAGGCTTTGTGGGTATGAAGGGTTGATGGGCAGGTAAAAACTAGGACTTCTAAAAATATGGTAATTGTTGTTTTAAGGAAGGTTTTTAAATACCTCTTGGGTTACAGCAGAAACCTCTGAAACCTGTACTGAAACTTCTTCAGGAAAAGAGAAAACTGTGTACAACAGTGGGAGGATTGGTTTGGGGGTTTTATGTTTAAGGATTTGGAACACTGGGATCATGCCCTTCACAGGATAAATAGAAGAATAAAGAAAGCAAAGATTAAAAAGAACATTATACCACTTCCCCACACTGCCATATTGAATGTTGCAGATGCAGTAGTGCCCAGAATTTGTGTCAGTGTGAAGGATCAATGAGAAAGAACTGCTAATTTAAATTATATAAATAAAAAACCCACAAGCAGAAATCTTCAAAGCAGTCTCCAGAAACTGAATGCCCTAACTGCATGAGATGAGAAGAAAAGGCTCATTGCAACCCAGGTTAATGGTTAATTAAAGAAGCCACCTGCACACTGAAACAAAAAAGTCCTTCCAGCATACTCCAAATTCCTAGCAGAAATAAGTAGACATTACTGATCTCTTCAAGGGAGTCAAGTAGCAAGAAACATCTTCAGCCAAACAATACCGAAGCATTCTCCTGTTAAAGACAATTTGCTGGCTGTTACTTGGTGACAACTGGGGGAAAATATGAAGCAACAGCTCAGAGCAAACCAAAAGAAAAAGGGAAAAGAAGTGAGTCTAAAACCTTTGTCTTCTAAAAGGGTAGGTTTGAGTGTTTCTCAGTTAACTAAACTATCAAGTTAGATTCCTCACTTGTAGTAAAGCTCACAAATCCATTCAGTTGTTTTAGCCCCAACTTGCATTCTTCCCAAGTTCATTAAATTCAGATATTCTTGTTAAAGAAAAGTAAATTCAAAGCACAGGGCTGCTATTAACTTGCTTGGAAAAAAGGGACAACTAGTAACAGTGAGACTCCCTAGAACCAGAAGTGTCAAATAAAAAACATGAGGTTTAGTTTCAAATTTGATGTAAATGGAATTGCCCAGGATTGTATAGAAATTAGTCAATATCTTAATGGAGAGCAAGCAGAAGACAGTACAGCAAAAAAGTGCAAAAACATTATCCCTTGCCAATAACTACACCAAATATGG
Organism: Pheucticus melanocephalus; assembly: GCA_013398405.1. Lineage (NCBI taxonomy): Eukaryota > Metazoa > Chordata > Aves > Passeriformes > Cardinalidae > Pheucticus > Pheucticus melanocephalus. The sequence continues at coordinate 2,940,970 of VZSJ01000343.1, read as the reverse complement.
AATCCACTTCAATGGGTGTATGAAAGATGCCAAAACATTACACTTAGTGTTATTTATTTGGGTTTTGCCTGATTTTTTTCCAGCTTCAGTTTTGAGACACTGATACTTGTTGCACTTCTCAGAGCTTATTGAAAGACTCTTCTGTTACTGAGTTTTTCTTCCCTGTGAAAATACTTTTAGAATGATCTTAACCTTTTTACAGCAACCACAGCAGATGATGATAGTAAAGTGCTGCAGGCAGCATAACTACACACATAGAAACTCAAAACATTAAGTATTTTCCATGTAAGCAGATCTCAAGAGTGTTTAGCTGTCAAAATCCTGAGGTAATGAAATATTTCTTAACTTCGGTTTCAGATGAAAATAAAATTGGACAGAACTTCTGAAATCCTAACCTATAGAATATGAACATATTCCTGTTGTGGGAATTTATTTAATCTTCCAGTATTAAATAATGTAATGTCATTCAGATAGATCAGTATTCCCACAAGGACAACTGATATGACTTAGAACACTTTATTTTTTACCTGTTCTAAATAAATTTTGTTATCTTCAGATTAGCAGGATCATAGTCTTCCATTTCATATGCAGTGCTATATAACAAAGTCATCTCTCTTGTTTTTACCTAATTTGAATGTTAAGTCTTCTCTATCTTAAGTATCTTTATTTTCTTGTCCTTCATGTCCTCCTCAGAGATCCCTCTACCACCCTTATCACTTCTCTGTAGAGCTTCACAATCATCCTCTATTACTCGAGATCCAGTTCAACATGTATTAAAATGAACATGTCACATTCACACCTTCCATCTATGCTAATACTTCAGTGTTCCTAAAATAAGTCTAAGTGTTCTAGATAAGCCCACTGCATTTGCTTTGGAATTAAGAGAAGCTCTTGAGTTGGAAAAGGCAATTTAGTTAGGAATGTTCTTCTGGCAAAGAAGTGCTGGTGCACGTCTTGCCCTTATCACTGTTACCCTACCACATACAGACATATCAGCTTTATACCCTGACCATCAGGTTACTCCCTCCTTTCTCATAAAATTATGGTCTTTCATAAGCATTTTCTCCAATATCCTGAAAAGTCCCAAGGAAACAGAGCAACCTTTCACCCCAGAAAAGCCCATGGGAATGCAGAGCTCTGGGTTTCCAGCCCCAGCCTTAATTAGGATGGTAATGCCTTTGATCATCAGACGAACTCCACTGATTAGTTAGAGTAGCTTTTCATTCAGAGCCCTTGTTCTCCACATCCACTGAATTCTGAAATATTTCTAATAAATTTCCACTTACCTTCAATGTTAATTATTCACAACTACAGTATTTTGAAGGGCTATAACTCTAAGCATGAGAGTCTAATGACTCTTAAGTCATTTTTTTTTTACCAGCTACTGCCCCAGAGCAAAGCCATGAATATCAGCTAGAGGATTTTAGTGCCTCCTGGAACCCCAGAAACTTGTGCTTGTGCAGGTCTGCAAATTATCTTGAAAACAAAGTGAGAGGCTCTCATATTAGAGAAATAGTAGCGACACACTTGACAGAAAACAAGACACTTTCTAGTTCAACACTCCCAACACAATAAATGCTTTTGACAGTTTAAGAATACAACAAACTCTGAGCACACACAAGAGCAGCTTCAACTGCCCATTCTGTCAGCCACAACAAACTCCAAGACCCATAGTGCAGCTTGTACTTTTTATGTCAACATGAAGCAATGCTGCTCACTTTTTATAATATAGAGCAATCTAGCTAATCATTTCACTGAATAGTGTCAGATGACTGTGATTTTACATTGATAGACATTTTCTGCCCTAGAAATTTGGATCTAGGATGACATGAGCTAAAATTAGAAGAGTTAATATTTTCCGAAATATTACCTGGAGTAGGCACTGTGTGATCTGACAGCTGCATTGGGAGAGGGGATCCCTCTCTCTAGAATCATAACACAGGGCTAGGAAGTGCAGCTCTTCAAGGGACTGCAGATCACAAACCCATCAGTTATCTGCTCATCTGCTTCTTCATGACCCTTTACAGCAGTAAGAACAAATCTCTGGAAGTGAAAAGAATTCTAAAAGCCCCATATAAGCCAATTCCAACTAAGGAAAAATGATTTGAAGAAAACACTTTGTTCCACTTCCTACTGCACTGTAAATACCAAGCATTGACCTGGGGACGCTGGAAAAGTGTAATTTTTTTGTCCTGGAGAAAGGGCAAAAAAAATCATTCCACAAGGAATTTTAGAATACGACAGAAAGAAGAGTTTAGATAAACAAAACAAAAGCAACAACAACAAAAAAAAGAAAAATGCAGAAACACAGAACTGAAGCACTTTATTCTGCTCTGAAACAGTCTCATATATGAATGATTCTCCACAAAAAACGATTTTCTAACAGCTATGCATAGAGAAGACACATACCTCAATTTAATCATCTAAATAGTAGACATAAAAGCACGAACTACATGCTGATTATTCACTTTAAAATATATGGTTCAAATTGCATTCCAAGTGATTTCTCAGTAAAACACCTTTTGAGACAACAACTAGAAACTATTTGCAAGAGAGAAAAGTGTTTATGTAAAGGAATATAGTGAGACTAGGATTTTTCCTCATTTCACACATATCCCAAGAAAGAAAAAGAATGAAAGTTTTGTTGTGCCTGTAAAGGAATATGCTTTGATCATTTTTTTCCAAGTAGAAATATCTCATAGAAACATACAACAGTTTGGGATGGGAGGGACCTTAAACTTCATCTAGAACAGTGTATCACAGGTCTTTTACTGTGCTTTGAGATATCTAAAGAGAAACAAGCTGAAATACCAATGGAGATCATTAATTTTTTATTACTTGCTGCCTTAGTATGGGTACAAAAACAACTTGGAAATTTCTGAGGGTTCATATTATCCAATGCTACACTCTTAGGCTCAACTGAAGGCATTCACATTAATAAGACAGCACTTCCTTAACTCCTTATATGAAGAGACTTCATTAAAAAAAAAAATCACAATTTCTAATATATTAAACAAGACACCACACACATGCATTCACAACAGATTCACTGGGAAGAAGAGACCACCATAAAGTTACTTCAAATGTGCAGAATAAAACAAGTTGCAGTGTTGAACGTGAATTCCTACAGCAATACGAAGCATTCAGTTCCAATGCATATTTCAGCAAGTTTTCAAGTAATTTCTCCTAAAATAACACTCTCATAGAAGCGCTCTTGTTGAATGACACAGAACTGTTTAAAGAGGCCTTTTAAATATTATTAGACATGTAGTACATAGCAGTCCATCTGCATTTTGAATTGACAGTCTGCTTTTGTCGCAGAGAAAATCTTCAGACATTTACATCTGTGTGTATTTTCAGGTATGGTTCATTACATACAAGGGAAAAAAAATTCAAGGACATTTCAGCTTTAAATTATGATTTTATAACCACAATAAAATACCACCTGTTTCACCAAACTAGAGAGACTACTAAAAAAATCAAGGTGAATTCACTCACCATAACAGGACAACATAAGAGGTGTGCTTGTCTAGTTAGTTTAGACTTGTATCAAACACAGCTGCCTGCACCATCCATAATCATACCTTCAGGTATGATTTCAGTAGTATGATATGCTGCTGTTGCTGCACAGAGCAAAGAAATCCAAAGCAGAGGAATCCTGGTCATTATTAACCTGACAGCAGAGATATTTTTACTCATTTAAAAATAAGGGGTGAGAGTGATACAACCTAGCAGACTTGAATTTACTTCTACACAAATACAAAAGATGGATCCTTGTTTGTCTTCACACTCCTGCAGATCTCTGAGCACCAGAAGAAATGGACATCATGCAATACCACAGGAAGCCATGTTTAAAAAACATGTTCAGACCCACCCTCCATTCACAAAATTCACTCCAGATCTGCCTCAGGTTGGTGACATGGATTACCTCCATTAGGGAAAACAGTGAACAACAAAATAGATTAGTTCTACAAAGCAAGAATCAGTGCCACAACCCATCAAGGGGACAAGAGATGTTCCTGTTGTCCAAAGACATCAGACCACATATCAGGGAACTTGTGTGTTTTATTGTACAGTTGTTGAGGACATTTCCCTTCCCAGCCATCCAGGAGCCACTCTGGCACCCACACCTACACCACCTGAGCTGGGATCAAGGCCTCTTTGCAATTACACACCCCACACTCACATAATCTGACCAGGTTTCCTCACTGGCTCAGTCCCAGATTTCCCATAGCAGAGTCTTCATAATTTCAATCCTTAAAATTATTCAGTCATGGTGCAATAACAAAATAAATCTTCCCAAAGCCAGCATCTCATTCCTATCCCAGCATCCAGCACTGGCCCCAGTAATTTCTCCCACTCTGCAGCCATACAGGGCACAAAATGCAGCTGTTAGACAAGGCCTCTTCCTATGTGCAGAAGAGTTTCCAATTTCACCCTTTCATTTCGCTCCCCATCTGAACACTTCTGCAAGGAGACAAGCAAATTTTGTCAATGTTTTTGTAAAAAGTCAACCAGAACTTGTGACTGTTTTTGTAAAGTGGCAGACAGATTTTGTAGAAATTTTTCTTTCATTTTGCACTTTATCTAAACATTTTCATGAAGGGTCATAAGTCTTTTTATTCTTTCAGGCTGCATCAGCACGACGCATGAGACACACTTCACTTAGGAAGACGAGGATGAGGCAAGTATTGTCCACAAAGTGAAAGGCTTAGCATGTCCTACTCCTGCATGTTCCATATCCATCCTACCTCCCATTCAGGGACGGAGAAAGCTGAGCCCATCTCAGATAAAAATATCCAAGGGGATGTTCAGTCCCTTTGAGTGTCCTGTCCATGCCACCAATTTACTGTCACAGCTCCCACAACAAACTCCTCAAGGCTGCTGGCTCACAAGTCACAACACGCCAGTTCAAAGGTGTGATTCCTGACAGTCACAGCCATCACGCTGACTTGAGCAAGCTAACATACCCCAGATTTCAGCAGAATTAATCAGTATATCTCATAATTTATTCTATGTTTCTAATCTCTCACTCCTTTTTCACTCTATTTAGGTGAGAGTTCTAAATCAATATGCTTAAATGTGTCAAGTAGGCACAATACTGGACATAAAATGTATGTCAATGCCATGTAGAAGACCATGTTTTTCCATTGAACTTGTGTGCTTTTCAAGCTTTCAATAAAATGGACACCTCTAGTAAACATCTGTCTTCACAGCCCCAGTCAGCTACTTCTTAAATTGGAGACAGGTCATAGAATTCCTTGACAAGGATATAGTTATGGTAAAAACTTATAAAAGTACAAGAAGAGAGTGGACATAATCACAAAAACCGATCCATTAACAGCAACATAACTGTGGAGAAATCACAGGTGGCTCTGATATTCCTTGGAAATAACCAGTAAAAATTGGACAGGATTCAAGAATATGTATTGTAGATACTTGCCCTGTTCTTTTGTTCTTAGCTTGTTTATTCCTCCCAGCCATTTATCAGAGATGAGGTAGGAATGCACAATGACTTGGTTTGACTAAGTACATAAGCTCTGCGGTGTAGTTTTATTCAGGGCTCTTGGCATGGAAAAATCCTATTTCCTCATAATTGGCTGGTTCAAATAATTCTTACCTTTGTTAATGGCTAATAATTAGACTTCTACACATCAGCATCAACTCCTGGATAGTAAAGATACTAGCCAGTAAAATCTGATATTCTAAAATAAATAGTGGTACTTGGTACTGCAATTCAGAGTTTAAAAACAGTTTTCTATTGCTTTAAGAGTACAGTTTATATTCTCAAGTAATCCAATAAACAACTGCCTGAGAAAAGTTTTTTCCTGAGACACTTTTGGGAAAGTTCCTGCTCACTTCATCTCAAATTAATGGAATTTAACTTGCACATCACTTCTCCAAACATACACCTGGCAGTTTCTGTTTTTCCTTCGGCTCTAATAATCACTGAAACTGATAACGTGATCAGCTGTGGTTCACATGTTTTCTGCAACAGTGTTTTGCTCAGTCTAAGCCCATTAGTAAGACACATCCCTAGCCTGCTTGCAAATGACAGTCACTCTGCACATATGACATTATGACTCTCTAATCCCTTCTGAGAACATAGCCTTTCTTTGACTTTATGCCTCTGAAATATAGCACCTACAACCAATATATTTGCTCTGCTGTTGGAATCACTGCGACCTTGATGAACTCACCTGTGATAAATCTGTCCATCATTCCTAGCCACCCAGTCAAGCACAGCTCCTGGCAATACCTGCTGTTCCAAGATCTCTGGTTTCTGCTAAGCCTGAAAACACTGTCCTGTGGTTTACTATTTTTGTCATTGCTATGAGGCCCCAAACTATCCTTGGACTACTTGGTCTTGAGGCAATATATATATATATAAGCAGATAGAGATATAAACTATACAGATATAGACATATTCCATCTAACTCAGACTACAAAAATACAAAATTGTAAAGAAAATTACTGTTTAGGAAACTATGCTTTTTACATATATCAGAAGTTAAAATGTACACGGACAACTAGGTTTAATGTTCTACTTGTTTTCTATTCTATCTTTGCTGTTACCTCAAACAGCTTAAGAACACTGGTTTGTTTGCATATCCCTTCCAAAACACAGACAAAACCAGTCAGCTGAGTTCAAATCTCATTTCTGTGCACCTGTTCAGATACCTGTAACCAAAGGCAAACACTCTTTATGAAGAAATTTAACTACTTCAAAGATATCCTTATCATTATTCAGTTTACTTGTAAAACATCCTTTAAAACACATTCCCACCATGTCTATTCCAACACTTTTTTGTTTAGAATTCCAATAACCTGCAAGTTTCTCATCCTTAGAGAAATAGGAGGACTAAAGCAAAAGCCAGGTGTTCTGAGGTGTGTTGGCAGATGACAGGGGCAAAGAGCGGTTTCAACAGGAAGATGCAGAGGGCAGGGGAGCAGCAGTAGAGGAACCCAGCTCCACAAGGAGTTGTCTGTCCCACGGGATGTGGGAAGAAGACCTGGAGATGATCCGGCAAGCCTAAGCAGAGTTCTCTGAAAGAACAGCATGGGAGCAATGGATGCAGGGGCAGCACCTCAGGCACCCAGCTGTCCCAAGATACCCTTGGCTGTGGCCAAGTCTAGTAAATCTACAGTATCCCATAATCTAAACTGGGATAAGATCCTTTGGAAGGCATGAAGGACAAGCCTACTTCCCAGTCACAGCACTTAAAAGCTAGCTTGTGCTACAGGAGAGATGCTTCATATATTGACATTTATACATGAAAACCTGACTTTCAAGTTTGCTCAACCTCATTGAAATTAAATAGCATTTCTTTTTTCTGTGGGAGAACAAACATCATTTCCCAGATGGTTGAATAACAGACTTAGGAAAAAGTCTGGGTTTCCAGTCATACAGCAAGATATATTTTTGGTCCTTTGCCTACAAAACCCACAAGTGAGAAAAGCCAATAAATTATTTGTCCCTCCCTACCACAGAGAGCTCAGGAAGTTTCTCTATACACAGCAGGAAATACAAAGTATGAGGTGGTTATCTACTGTGTAATTCATCAGCTACATAAAATTTATGAACCACGACAGTCCAGAAATACGCTCTCACCACTCTGCAAGGCAATTTTCAAAGGACTTGGTCTATATTACTCACAGTCTACACTTAGCTATGTTAAAACATTAAAAAAACCCAAACTAAAAATGCAAAAATGGAGACTTATTTACTGTATACCATGGAGAAAGTAAAGAACTATGGCAAAGACATTGCTTACAGCCACTCAGTTATAGCAATGTTCAAACTCTGTCATCAGAGCAGGAGGAATGTCCTAGAGGCAGAAATGCAGCATGTAGTTTGCAGGAGATTTTTTTCTTCACATCTAATCAAGGTCAGTTGAAAATCTTGATGCATGGAGTTGTCCACAGCTACCCACAAAATCAGGGGTTTTTTGTCAAATTCAGGCATTTTTTATTTATACATAATATTTAGCTTGTTCTTCAGAAAAATCTTAACCAGGAACCTTATTGAGAAGCACTCTGAAATCTTGACTGCTGAGGAGAGTTTCAGGGAGCAGAAATCAATGAAAACTTTGGAATATTAATCTTGAGACAGAACCTCCTCCTGTTTGACTAGGCAAGATGGAAATGCAGTGGAAGATGGGACTTACTAAAACCAGAACCCCAAAAATCTGTGTCAAGATGGTTTCCTGCCCATTTTTATGCTATTTTGCCATTACTGTCAAGGCCATGTTTCATAAAGCCAAAATTGTGTAGAAAACCAGACTTTATTTTTGCCACAAGGAAGCAGTTCTGGTCACATTCAAGTGCTCATATTATTTCAGTTCAAGAATCACAAAAGCAAAGTAGAGCCTGAGGAAAGAATGATAATCTGCACTTATTCTACTGCTTTGGCTTGAAAAATTTAAAAAGAACCCTCCACATACCATTAATAATAACATGAGAGAATGCAAGAAATTAAGGCTGAGAGAAATACAAGAGTGAAGGACTTGGTATTGCAGTTCACTGGTGCTTTATTCTGAATAAAAATAAGGGCTCAAAAGATTAAGAGGAAATACAGGAAAGGCCCTAGATTTGTTTTATTTTAACTTTGGGTTATTATTTTGGGTATTTATTTTAACATGGGTTCAAGTCTCCATGCATTTAGAAACTGAATATTTAACTGAAAAGCAGGACCAGATGTGCTCTCTTAAAAGCTGAGCACTACATGTTACTTAAATAATAAACATATTTTATGCATAATTTAAGTACATGCTGCTGCAATCCTGACATATGTGTGGGAATTCACACAAGCAGATGGAAAAAGGAGTTCAATTTCTTTCTGTATTTTAACATTTATCTGTAAATTAAAATCTGTTTATAACATTGTCACTAGTGACATGTTGTGCTAACAACTGATAAATTACATGATTACACAGAGATGTGAAGGATGCAGAAATTAAACTGATCCCTCTTTCATATTAAACACCTGACTTATTCATTGTATCTCCAGGGTACTACTGGTTAACAATAACTTCATTCCAAGTCTGTCTATTTCTTCCACTATTCCTCTTTATTTGATATAAATATTTAACACAACTAAAGTAGGAAGAACCCATCTCAGAACTGAAATAAAATTTAAAGCAGAGGGAGTTCTGGAACTGAAGCAAAATAGAAGAAAACACACAACTGTAAAAGACTTGCTGGAAAGTTACCCCGCGTGTAAGCGGAGCCAATCCTTAATAAATCTGTCATTTTAAGTCCAAATGAGTCTCCAAATAAAGAATGGGTCCAATGTCTTCCATAAACAACAGGGGGAAAAATTAAACCACACTAGACCTTTGAAAAGTACACAAATACTTTTGAAAGCCTGGAAGCTGTAGGTTTTAAAACAAGAAGGTAGAACAACTTCCTAATATTGAGTTGCAACTAAAAAACCTTCTAGGTTTCTGCTGAACTACATCCTCTAAGATTCATTCCTGCTCTCCTTCCACTCCCCAGTAGACCTCTGTGAATATTTTTGCAGTACATTTTCTAGAAAACAGAATCAGTGGTGGCCCACTGGTGAACTCCAGTTACCAACACAATAGGTGAGCAAACTGCCATAACAATTAGCCCTCTGATCTCCTCCTGCTTTCTGAAAAGAACACATGAATTCTTTTTAGGACAAGCTGAGCGAGTCCAGAAATGCAACATTTTCTAGACAGACACACCAGCCACCCTCTATCATTGGAGAACAGCTTCTGACAGGTCACCTGCATGGCAGAAATAGCCAATTCTACAAGTCCTCTTTGGTGCTTAGCACCACCAGCACATTTTTCATCAGTGCATCAGGTGCTGAATGCAGAGAAGAGGCTTGGTCTGTTTGACCCTTACAGCTTGCTTTGCAGGGCAAAGTAATTGCCTGAGCACACAAAAATGGTGCACAGGTGCAGATAAAGAGGCTATAGGGAAACATATCCCAGGTTTATAACTAAGCAGAGTGGAAAGGGACTGCCTTCACAGTGAGTCAGACAGAAAATGCACAGGAAGACCACAGAAAGATGAAACACCAAGTAATTAAAGGGTTGTCAAAAGATTTGAGTGATGCCCAAATTACCTCCTCCTCTGGATAGAACACACCAAGCATGACTAGAAGCTACCAGAAAAAGCATTCAAGAAAAAAAAACCACTTAATGCAGTATCTTCTCCTCTTGTTATATTCATGGCAAAGGCATTGCATTGTCTAAAATTATAATTGCATAAAGAATCTCTCATCTTAGGCCCTAACTTGCACACCCATAGTTTAAATTCTAGAATTAGTATGGATATATGAAAAGTTGTGCCCTTAATAAATGTGGATTTAGAGTTGCTTCACACACTAGACTTTTGAAGTGAAAGAAAAGACTGAAATGAAACTATAAAAATAATGACATTAGCTGAATTGAACATGAAATGTCATTGATTGCATTTCCCTGTGCAATTCTTGTGCAAAATAATGTCCTAATTCATTACCACAGAGTAATGTCTGATATTCACATTAAATACACGATTATGCATTCATTCATGTAGAACCAACATAAAAAGCACCATGTTATACAGTCAGAGTTGGCAAAGTTTTTAATCTCCACAGATCTTTCCTCAGGTCATTAGTCTTTTACCATTAATTCAAAAATTGCTATATAATCAGAAATACAAGAACATGTATATAGTTCTGTAGAAGAAATAAATCTTCATTATGTAGCTTGTATTAATAAATATCTGTCATTGGGGGAAAAAGAAAATGTTAATCAAAAGATGTTACAGACTAATCAAGGTGTCCTTGGCTGACCTGTACAGCAGTATTTCATATAATGATGATCATGACAAAGTTTGTGTTCCAAAAATTTTATGTCATGTTAACCTTCCCACTAGCACCAAGGTTAGAGCTAATCACTCCAGTCAAAGCCACTCACTTTAAAAAGCTAAAGCTTAAAAAAGAATGCTAATGAACTCAACAAAATGCCAGCAGTTAATATGTAGACTCTTTAGCTGAATTCATTACTCAGGCACTGCACAACATGTGTCTCAAAGTAGCAGCAGCATCACAGGATGCTGCATTCTGCACATGACACAACTGATTCACCTCTGAGACATCCCATGTGAAACAAACTATGGTAAACCACAGGAAAATTTCCATTCCCCACAACACCAACAGTCTAGAGTGTCATAGGACACTAAACAAATGAAGGTAAATGATCTAATCTCCATTTACTCTTTAAGTGTTTATTCCCTAGTTCAACAGTCTCCAATGCTTTTGTTCATATATGCCTATTGAGCATAAAGTAAAATAAATTTGATCATGCACTCCCAACACATGCATAGTTTTTTCTTTAAAAGTTATGTACATGTACTACTCTTTCAATACACTATACACATATTAAAACAAACAAAATTTAAGGATTAAATAACCAATACTTTAGTTATAATTGTACTTACTAACAGCATAAAAACCCCATTTTTGCTTTCGCCTAAAAATATAACTAATTCTTTCCATTTTTTTAGGGAGAGGTGTGTGATTGAATATGGTCCATTATTTTTGCCAATTTGGCTCAACATTTTGTGATGCACCAATTCAAATGCCTGGTTCAAAGTTCAGTTTATTTCTAGAATGACTTTTTTTTTTCAAAGTTCTTGACAGATCATTGCTTTCACCTCATAATGCAGCTGACAGCTTGCACTATAACTAGAAGTGTCAGCTCTGCCATTTCCTTCTTGTTCACTTGTTCTCACATTATTAGCCTTACATTTGATCAACAAGTTCCTTTGCAGATATCTTTTTAAGAGGCTCATCTATTTTGTGAGGGTTAGTTTAGCTAAAAGTAGATCATATAATGTTTAAATCCACTTAACCAGACACATGCAAACTGTAATACATCACAAAATATTTCAAAGGAATGAACAAGTGACAGCATCATTGTCAACCTCTCTACATTTTGGAGCATCCACTCTTCCCTGAGTAGACCCTGTGACCTTAATGTGGTCATCTGACATGTGGACCCAGTCAGAGCATCAATGTCAAGCAATATTAAATATTACTAATACTTATTTTTGTGGGGTTTTTTAATCTAAAAAGTAAACATAAATGTTTTCTTCCAGTACTTGTTACAATCTGAGTGATCTATGCCCAAATTAAGGTGCAAACAACAACATATACCAAAGTCAGTAATACAGATTTATTTAACATTAAATGTGAAAGAGAGAGATAGATAGATGGGGAAGGGCAGAGAGAGATCAAGCAGAAGATGGTCACCGCTGGCAGATCCAGCAGCATTCCACTGGCCCTTTTTCACCATGGGATTCTCAGTGGTGGTGGGGCCCCACGACTGTTCCAAACTCATCTATTTTTACATTTTTGCAAACAAAGGAATTACTGCTCATTAACTACACAGTTCTCTTAATCTATTGGTTAAGTGATTTCCTTGCTTCTCATGCTAATTAGTCCATATGCTCAGTGTTTCTCTTCTTTTGAGTCAGTGATTTCTTGAGTCAGTGTGCTAGGAGTTGGTGGTCACATCTTCTCCCTGCTGAAATTAACTTTTACCAAGTAGGAGCTGATTTCTGCACAGTTGTTGAGCTGACTTTCCTTGTGCCCCCTAAATTCCAGATTCTTTGTGTCCATTATAAGTGATACATTCCGGTCCCCTAGGTTTGTTCACCTCTCCTAGGTCTGAGATAAGATAAAGGTGATATTATTGTCCAGGTTTATCTCAGGTTTTTGTCACAATGACTTACAGTCCAAGTTCCAGGTACCCACAGAGACATATTTGCAGGAAAGGGTCAGGGTAAAGACACAGTATTCTGTGGTTGTAGATGCCATCTGTCCCATAATTTGGTGTGATCTTTCTTTGGACCTGTGACATGACTACAGGCAGTTGTTTCTTTACAGTGTGCTGCAGTGGAATTTTTGTTTGGATGCATTACACAGAATGTGCTAACTACATCTCTGCCAGGCCTGGTGTTGATGCCATCCTATTGCTCCCTGTTGTGCTTATCTCATGGAAAAGTCCTTCTATGGCCTTTAAAAGTGTTTGGAACAGGCAATTGTTCTTTTTAAGTCCTCAAGTACCTCAAGTGACACAGGTCACCTGTTCCATAGAATAATGAGAATAATCCAAGTTACAACTGCCTATATCTTCCAAACATCATTAAATAGAATATATACTAACAGCAGAAACACATAACCATCAGGGCCAAAAAGTGAGAAACTTGCTTGCTCAGTTAGTAAATAGAATTATGTTTAAATAGGACACAAAACCCTCTCATTACAAGGAATAACAGAAAATTTGACAGTCATACCCTTGAAAAGCATTCACAGAACAGAATAAAAAGGAAAAATGTCTAGACAGAAGCTTTTGATATTATCATTCATGGTCCACAGAGGCTGTCACCAAGATCCCTTTTTAGTAGTCTCTGGTATTCACTGCTTTATTCATTAGTATCTCTTGAGGTCTTTTTATTAGTTTTGTTCAGCAACATCACAGATTTCCTGTCCCTTGTACTGCTGAACTCAAATTTTGTCTATGTAGAGCAATCTCCAAGCAAAGTATGCTGCTTCAATATGCAAATGAGTGAGACAATGTTCTTTTATTGTTTTATATTATCATGTGATCACTCCATCCTGACTTTTCATAACAGTAGACTAAAACTAGCAATGATCTGAGATTTATACATGCCACCACTTATTTTTTTATTTCCAACTTCCACAGAGGTGTTGTGAATTTACATAAAGAAGTCCTATGTAACTACTGAATATGCAAACTTTCTCTCTTAAAAGAGGACTATCTTGGGTACAAATGTGTTCCATTTATATTACTGATAAAACAAATAATTGTTTTACAGGGTCATAGATTCTGAATATCAGAAAGGACTTAACATCTATTGGTTTTGGTGCAATCCACACATTTTTTACACCATCATTCTTTCAACAGTAATTGATACAAAATGCAAGTCATAAGATACATGATTGTTTCAAGTGTGACTAGTTACCATAAAGATGTATGAAGCACAGAAAGAAACAAAACTGGTTTCTTCAGTTTTTCTTAAAAGCTGGAGATCTAAATTTCAGCAAAGAGGCAACTTCTTAAAGAGCAGTGAACAGTCAATTTGCAAATCCTATCCACTTACCAACTCCGATTTGAGGGTAACAGTGATGTTTCTGCTGCAGCCAAAAGGCTCTAGGACTGCTCAGAGAATTACAATAACAGGATAAAAAGTAACTCCCAGCCTGGAAGACAATTCCTCTCCTGCCTTTAACTTCTCCTTCGTAATCTAAATTCCATTAAAAAAACAAATCACTGAACCAACCTCTTTCCAGAGCCAAACAGTGCCTTGGAGAGGTACTCCTACACAGCTGCCACAGACACAACCATGTGGTGATGTTCACAGGGATCCCAGGAAGAGGGAAGAGACCAGGATCTGACTCCATGTTTCAGAGGGCTGGTTTATTATTTTATGATATATATTATATTAAAACTACACTAAAAGAATAGAAGAAAGGATTTCATCAGAAGGCTTGCAAGGAAAGGAGAGAATGGAATGAATAACAATGGCTCCTGACTCCAAGAGAGTCCAAGCCAGCTGACTGTGATTGGCCATTAATTAGAAACAACCAACATGGACCAATCAAAGATCCACCTGCTGCATTCCACAGCAACAGATACATTTTGTTTCTGAGGCCTCTCAGCTTCTCAGGAGAAAAAATCCTGAGGAAAGAATTTCTCATAAAACACATCTGTGACAAAACCACAAGTGCTCTTTGCTCATAGAGGTTTGTTCAAAAACCATAGGGTTTTTGTGCTTTTCTATAGTGTTTTTGTGCCCTCTATATATAGCTTATAGACAATCACTTTTAGAAACTGACAGTTATACAAATGCCCAAGAATGATTCATGATGAGGGACTAACCAAGGATGCAATCACAAAAGAAAAGCTCCCTCCTTTAGCCATCCTTGCTTTAAGAAACAACTGGCAGGCAAAGTTCTAGGAATATCAACCATATGTTGGGGGGCTGGAGAAATGGAGAGGCTACAGGCATGAAGAGATCTCTCCTCACAAAATTTAAGCTACATAATACTATTCTCCTTAAGTCTTAGGCATTTAACCAGATTCTTGATGTTCAATTTGATAACTCAGGTTAGGCAGAGAGCACAGGAAAAACAATCCTACTAAATTTCACAAAATCAATCCACAATTTATTCAGACATGTAAAGTACTTTTATAATCTCATAGCTAAATTGTTAGCCATATTCAGACTTGTTAATTTAAAGCTATCATACATGTACATCACATGTCTCTTAGAGTATTAGAGTTAGAAAAACCCCATGTCAAACTCCTTTTAACTCAGCCCAGAACATAAATTTAGGGAGTAGGGTATGCAAGAGCACCATCTAAGTTAAACATTTACAAGCGCTGGGGATTCACATAAAATAACTGTCACAGCTTTGCAGAATCTAAACTCATATGCATTTTTTTCCTGCTATCACTAATGCATGTGATGCTGTTAAAATTAACTTCTGAATTTAACATTCTCACATTCATTTATTATTCATCTACGCTGAACTCCACATTCCAGACATGCAGCAGGACTGAATTAACCAACATGAGGCAAATTCACTCTGCAAGACAAATTATCATTTAACTTAGAGTCTGAGCCTTAGTTTTCAGACCACTTCTCCCAGCCTTTACAGAGCTTCTTTTCTCTTCCTATGATACCTGAAAACCTCCTTTGACCAGAACACAACGGTTGTGTCAGGTTGACATTGAAGATGGAACTTTTCCTTCGTGCAGCAAAAGCTACAAACTGTACAGGTGCTTTGGCAACACACTGAGTGAATTGCTCTGTGCTTGCCTGAGCACTCTGCTGTTTCAGTGCAGAGGAAAGAAAGTGATCTTCAGCATGGACTGAGAGGAGACAGCTACAGACCAATTCTTTGAAAATATACAGAAATCATCAGTAGTAGTTTAACAAAAACATGATCAAGTTTATAGACCTATGACACAATGACAGCAAATCTGAACCTAAACCACAGCAAATCTGTTTTCCTCAGCACATTCTGTAGAATTAGCCACATCTATGTTCCTTCAACACATGAAATAGTCAGTACAGTTTATTATAAAGACCAGGAAGAGGCAATAAGCTCTACAGACTCTGATCTGTGACCTTTGAACTAGGCAATATCTCAAGCTTTTAAACATCAGGCACACATTTTTGTTCTTCCAAGTGAATGCCCCACCTTTTAGGCTACCAAATCAGCCTCACCATCAGCATCTTGAAGAGCTATGCAGCCCAAATCATTATGGTCCCGCTTTTCCAGTTCCAACTAGCCAGGCTGCTCTACAGAGCAAGAGGAAAACCTTCCTATCCAGACATACTTTGGTTTTGATAGGAAAGGGCTTCTATCATTTCTTCTTTTATCCACTGGGTCCATTCACAAAGTGATTATTATTCCTGGTGCCAGATCCATCTGGTAAGCCCCATTACTCTGCTCCCATAGGGGCTGGCTGGCCTAAGGTTTATTATTTAACTGAGGAAAGGAAAAAATAAACCATTATTTCAGTTATAACAATTCCAGAGTGTTTTTGAATTAACAGTATATTCAAAAAGTATTTGGGAAATCACTTAATTTTTAAGAAGAAAGGCAAGGAACTCTCTGTCCCTATTCTATTTTTCCCTCAAAATACCACTGAGTATGCTATAGAAATCACTGTTAGCAGACCACATCCTCTCACCTCTACAGCCATCACATGCCCTTTCACCTCCAGCCAAGAACAGTCTTTTCTGCTACAAAGATAGCTTTCAAGAAATGGCAACACAGGGTTATAATAAAATGGATTCTGCATCAAGCCAGCTGTTAGTACTTCCAAAAGAGAGGTCAAAAAAGGACATTCTCTAATGAAATTCCTCTATTAGCAAATAAATAAAAAAATAAAACCCCCAACAATTACTTGATTACACACACATTTCCAGAATATGGTAGTTTGGAGTCTCTGTAACAGCAACAAGTTATTTGCATTCTACATCAAACCATCTTTTAACCTTAATTTATCAATGTCTTTTCCATGAAAACAGATGAAAAACACTACCCTCCTGCCTTCTTCCAAGTAAAATCATAGACAGCCCTTCCAACCAGGCTTCATTCTAAACTCACCTCAGGGCTGTGTCCAAAAGAACCTCTACTTTCAACAAATTGAAACCTTTAGAACCTCTAAACTCAACAAATTCATACATTACTTGCCCTTTTGCAGTCACAACAGCTGACACCACACATACACTTTACTCTGAGCTAATCCAACCCCACATTAGATGAGCTCAGAGCAAGCACCAAGGCTGAGAAAACTTCATGTTACACAGAGAGGAGCTCTCACCCCCTTGAGGAGCCAGCAGGCTGCATATTCCCATGCCTGCAGCTGCAAAATGCAGCACAGGCACAAACTCTGAAGCAATCTGGTGATTTAGCTGCACCTTCTCCTTCAGCAAACCCACCCCTCAGTCTCCATGCAAGACAATTATATTGTGTAAAGGTGGCACCTGCTCACTGAGCAGACTCCCTTCCCATGAACATTCAGTGTCATCTCTATTGAACTAACTCATTGAAAAGTTTCCTGCTCCCAAACACTGCAAAGCCAATACAGCCACAAGTAAGGAGAGCATAGCTCGCTTGTTCGAACACATTAGCACGTTGCCTTGGTTTCACCTGCTGAGCCAAACTACTCTCCATAAGCCCCAGTCCCACTAAAGACAATTAAGTCCATCGGTGCAGGCTCACAGTCATGATCACAGATGTAACAGGGCACAATTTGAAAACAGGTTATTCCAGCCTGCCAGGCCTTCTCATGTGTGAACAGTTAACAGCTGCCTTCACAGGGCATCTTTTGCAGAAAGAGAGCACTGAAGTATTTTTAAGGCCTTAGCTTAAGCTCTAGTGCAAATAAATTATATTGAAATGAAAATTTCTTCTGTCTCCTTTGCACCTGCACAGGACATAATGTAGGTCATGGGGACTGAAATCATCCACCTTGGTGCCCCACAATGAAAACCATAAGCCATTAGCACATTTTAACAACCCCCTAGCTGCATTCAAGATAGCCTTTCAGCAGTAATTTAAACTTGATAAGTACCTGCAGCAGCTACTTAAGTAATCAGAAGTCCCAGTTCAGGAATACAATGTGCATCCTTTTTGATCTCTTTCTCTGCCCAGGGCTCCAGGCAGCTGATTCTTTAAAATGCGAAGGGACAGCACACAAAATAAATAGGTACCATGGACAAAGCCACCTATACCACACAGGTTTGGTTTTCATTTGTATAATCAGGGCTGTATAGGTGAGAGACACAGGATAGCTACATAACTTTGC